>VXAU01001808.1:992232-1118783 GCA_013399695.1 Formicarius rufipectus
GGGCGCGGTGTGCGCACTCGGGTCGGGCGGCCCTCGGGACGCCTCGGCAGGGTCTGTCGCTCGCGGGTTGCTGAGCACTCGAGGTGTTATTTTGTTGCGTGTTCAGTGGACGGAACGGTCGGTGCGGAACGGGGCCGGCTTTTACTGAGAAGCCGTGTCCCACTGCGCTGCCGGCATTCCCTTCGTGCCACGGGGATGCGTGGCTCAAAGTGCGGTTTGAAGGCGAGAGATGCTGCCGGTGTGACTGGACGGTGTTCACTAGTGCAAGTGCCCTGCTCAGATTCCCATGGCCAGAACTACGTAACTCTTCCCTGGGAAGTTGCATCTCAGCCTGATGGTACTGACTGTCCTTTCCCAGGGTCTGAAGTAGAGAAGCAGCAAATGTGTGTAAGGTGTGTGTGCGTCTGTTAGACACTCTCTTTTCCTTCCCTCATTCCCTGGTCCTCAAGCACCTCTGAATCCCAGGCTGTGCTAGGAATGCAGCATTGTAGTGATGTGGCTGTGGTTCTATGGCTGAACACTGTGAATGTGAGAAGCAAATGCAATCTGATCCTTCTCCTCAGGCCGTAGCTGCCTCAGCGATGTTTCTTTTGATGGACAGTGATCTACTTAGAGACTCTGCGGAGCCCTCACTTTTTCATTATGTTGTTTTCCTCTGGGGAGTACAAGTATTTTTGAAGTGAGGTCTTTTCTAATCCAGGAAGGGTAGTGGCACCTTGGGTACTCCAGCCTTGCTGGAGGATGCACACCTTGGCAGGAGTCAAAGGCATGCAAAGGCATCATTCTTTATATGTTTGAAGCTGGCAGAGTACTTGGAGCTGTGCCAGGCACAAAAAAGACACACTGACCCCAAAAAAAGCTTCCAGTCTAATTCCAGGTTCCTTGACCTCTTTGAAAAGCACAGTTTGGGGTACAGGAAGGATTTATCAAAGTGTAAGTCACAGGTGAGGACTTTACCAACATGTCACCTGCTTTCCTGGGGCTACTTGTGTACATGTGCTTTGGGGGGGGGCAAAGGTACCCTCTACTCCAGCTGCCCTGCCTGTCAGAGACTGGTCATTTCCCTGCACCCTGCAAACAGAGTGGGAAAATGTAGGCAAGGATGATGGTGGTCAGTTAGCAAAGGATGCTGCTTGAATGGATGTGATGAAGTCCTCCTTGTGGTGGTGTCAGCATGGAGCACCCACACTGCTGGAGCAGGAGCTGGGTGACACAGTGACGGGGACACAAATGGTTGAACGTTTGTTATGTGTGATGTAATGGGAACTGGGTGACTGCAGGTAACAGGTTTCTTGTAAGCAAGAGCTCTGTCTCCTGACTAGCTCTTGGCAGATGACCTTTGTGTAATGCTCATACAAAAGCGAAAGATCCCCACAAAGGCACACTTGTGTGGTTATAGCTCCAGGATCCAGACACGTGATTTGGCATCCAGATAGGTTCTTAAAATGAGATATTGAAAAAGAGACAAAGTTGAGTAAGATTCCTCAAATCATGAGATTAAAAATAAATGAGAAGGGTTTTTTCCTCATCACTGATTTCTGAGCATTCAGTCTAATTTGGGGACATATTTTAACCATTTCCCTTCATGCAGCAGTGCTGGAAATTTGTTGGTTGTTTCTAATAGAAGGTGATATTCCCTCCATATCTGCCTTACAGTGAGATAGAAGCCTATATAAAACCCAAGCCTTTTATGGCCGTTCTTGTCTCTAAAATGGTTTGAGCTCCCTTGCAGAGCTGCAGGACTACAGCAGCCTCCAAAAGCTCTGTGCTGCCGTCAGTTCAGACCCCTTTGGGTGGGCCACGGAGGAGTAGTAGTCTGGGAGCAGTCAGTAGTACGTGGGATGTACTTCCTCTCCCTACATCACATTTGCTACAAACCACACTTTAATGGTTTATCATTCATGTACCAGGACAAAAGTGGAGTGACAGCAGGGCTGTGTGGGAGGGAGCAGCCGAAGTGTAGAACATGGTGGGGGAAAGAAAGAGTGCTCCAAAGTGCTCTCTTTGCCACTGAACTGGAGGATACCTGGAGACACAGAGCTCTTCTTTGTGCCTGGAGGCAGAGAGTCCAGGACTTGGACATTGCCCCTGGCCGTGCTGTGGTAGGAGTCTTTTGTTAAAGTTGGTTTTGGCAGGTAAAGGTAGGATTTGCAAGGAAATCCTGGAGGCACAAACAAGTGTCCTCAGCTTCATCCTGTGAATGGGCAACCTTGTGCTGATGGACATGTGTCACTGTAACAGTGGTCATTGGACACATGGGCTAAACACAGCTCAGGCCCTACACTCCTCAGTCTGCTCCACTGCTTGAGCCTCAATCATCTCATCTGCCAGCTTCCCTAATGCAGGGAAATTTAAGGCCCTTGGAAAATTGGTGGGCAGAAGAACTGGAATGTGAGGAGCACTGGTGGAAGTGACTGGGTGGGACTGCCTTGTTTTCTGAATCCCTTTTCCTCCCAGGCAATGTTGGAATTGGTTTTACAGCAGGAATGAGTCAGGATCTCCTGAGGCAGAGTTGTTCCCCAGGTCCCAGCTCAGGCACAGTTATCCTGCTGCTCCAGGGATGTCTGTCCAAGGGCTGGGTGGTGTGAGACAGCCAGTAGGCACCAGCAACATCCTACCCTTCTCACTTTCTCTTCCCCTGGCTTTCTCCTGCTGCAGGAACGCCATTAGTTGTATCTGCAGATGTGCTTTTGCTCAACAGGGGAATGCCAGAATTGAGTATTTCCGTTTTCAATTCAGGAAAAATTGTGTTTATTTTCCCTCACTTTGCAGCAGAGTTTCCAGGTGATGCCATTGGGGGAACCTGGCTGCAGGGCTTAGTTTCCTGGCTATATGGGCTGTGAAAGAAATTGTTCCAGTGACCTCAGTGAACTTAATTCCAGGTTCCTTAAGCAGGCAGTGGGGCCCCAGGATTTACTGTTGACACATCTCCCAAGAGTTACTTTGTGCACAAAGGTGGAATTTGTCTTGGAAAAAACAGGGCTTGCATGGTATTGAATGATGATGGGAAAGTTACTGATGTCTGTATGTTTTTATTGGACTTTAGAAGTCTTTTGGGCTGAATGGGTTCTGCTTTGAGAGCTTATGGTGTTGGCTGGGGAAGTGTGTACTGGTGGCAGATGCTAAATGTGCATTTCCCTGCACAGCTGGCAAACACACCTTGGTGCTGATGTGAAAACACCTGTATATGCTCTCTTTGGTAAGGGAAGAGTGACTGAAATTGGAAATAGGAGAAAATTAAAAGTACATTGAAGCTCCTAAGTAGTAGAAATGCAAGAAACTGGATTTTCTCAACTCCCACACTGCGGTTGAATCCATAAGAGTGGGTGTTGAGAATCTTTTATTACATTTCTTGCAATAGACATGAATTCATGTACGATAGAGCTGGATTTTATCTCTCCCAATTTTTGCTTAGTTTGGTGTGATATGAGAATACAGTTTTTCTGATTGGACATGAAAACATCAGAGCATAACAGGAGGTAACACATAAGCCTTGTTGACATTTAGTTTGCTTTTGCTTCACCTTTTCTTAGAAAAGCTTCCACAGTTTGTCAGCTGCTGAATCTAAACTGGAAGAGATTCCCTGTTATGAAACTCCACCATCCTCAGCACTCTGGGGACACCCTGGGCCTTTTAACCAACCTTGAGCATTCTCTTCCTCACTGTCATCATGACTCAGTCCTGGCTCCTGTGGACCCTCCTGCTTAGTCCTGTTCCCAAAACTGTATTGGAGGATGATGTCCCTATGAATGTGGGATCCTTAGCTGGCTGCACCTCATCTGGGATCCCTGGCTCACTGTGCCTTGTTCTGCCTGCAGCAATGGCCCATGGTCAGCAGGAATGAGGTTTTGCTGGTTTTGTGTGTCAGTGAGTGGCTGCAGCTGTGCCTTGTCAGTGCCCTGGGTGCTCCTGCTTATTCACAGCCTGTGTTTCCCCACTGGAGGGATGCCCAGGAGTGGGAGGCTCCAGCCCCAGGACTTGCAAGCTCAGCTGTGGCGCCAGGTCCTGGGACACTCTGTGCACGCATGGATGTGGTGGCTCCAATCCCTCTTTGACCATACAGCTCCTGTTGTAAGGTGGTGATTCAGCTGATCCCATGAGAACATTCCTCTGTGGGATGGGCATGCTTCCTGGATGATGGTCCACAAACCTGGACTGTACCAAGTTAACAATTTCTCCCTAATTCTTTTTTCCATTCAAAGCATTTTCTTTAATGTTTCTTCCTCTTATCCTCGATGTATATAAATGGAAGCCTTTTGAAAAGGTCATTCTAGTTTTTCAGAATCTGCTTAGCTGAGCACACCCCCATTTTGGGTGATGGGGATGTGTGTCTGTGCTGAAGCATCGACTGCACATAAGCCCCAGAAGGTCTTGGTGGAGAGGCACAGCCCCTGGGTCAGAAACAGGACCAGCTGGTGCCATATCCTGCCTCCTACACTGTGTTGGAGCAGGTGCTTGGGGAAAAGTAAAAGAAGGAGCTTGCAAACAGAGTAAGGCTTTCCTTAAAAATCCTTCCCAGTTTGACAAATGGTAATTTAAGGAGCCCTTGAACTTGGCGTGATGACCAACCCATCACACCTAGTGATGGACTAACCCCCCCCTTGGGGCTGTTATGCCATGTGCAGGACGTGGCCTGCCAGGGGCTGGGTCACTTTGAAATGCTGGTGTGGTGGCTGCTGCTGTGCATCTGTCCTGTCTGGCTCCAAAAAAGGTGTTTGATGCTGACCTGCCTCTGTAGTGAGTTCTCTGAAGGCCACCCAGGCCTGGCTGCCAGCATCACTGGGCTCCTGGCATCTACTGGGTTGGCCCCTCTGCCACCTGTAGCATGGGGACCAGGGTGTGCTGCCCGCACCTGCACCGCCCTGTTATCCATGACTCCCACCAGGTTCCAAAGGTGCAGCTCTTCCACCAGCTCTGTCATCCCTTGTCCCCTGTATTGTGCTGGTGCTCTTCCTAGGAAACATCAAAGGTGGAAGCTCAGCCACTCTGTAGCAGTGGGTTTTGTAAGTGCTTCTGCCAGGTTGAGGATTTACCAAGAGATTCGTGTGGCAGGTGGAGGTTTGTCATCAGGCTATTGACAGAACTGACCCAGGTGCCCCATCTTCTGCACAATCAATACATCATCTCTTCCAGAAAAACAGGCTTTTATAAACTTAATCTAATTGCTAATCTTTCCCTTCCAGATGAAAATCTGGTTTTGACTGGCTGTAGATAGGGAGCAGGTGGCTGCAGGCTGAGCCCAAGGCTAGAGGGAGCAGATGCTCTCATGAGCCCCCACCTGCAGTGAGGTGTGAACTGTCACCATGGGCAGGGGGAACAAAGGGATTTGCAGCAGTGAAAGGTATTGAAGCTTTCAGCCATAAATATTTTAGTAGGTCTTTTCTGTCCCTTGCTTGACAAGGGGAATGGCTGCACCACCTGGAATTACAGGCTGTTGAGTGTGCCAGCTGTTTGTGCAGCAGCAGAAATTGTTATTGGCTAAAGGAGAATTTGCTCTGTGTGGCTGCTGCCCTGGACAGCAACAGTGCCTTCTTTGCAGTGGGTACCCCCAGCAACAAGTGTCTATGTCTCAGGGCAGGATACACAATCAGCTGAACATGGTTTTGGTGCATACGAGGGTGTGTGCAGCTTGGAGGTGCTGTTAGAAATGACTAATGATGGCATATTTAGCTTCTGCAGCATACCTGAGATCACATGGAAGTGCTGGAAAGACCTACAGCAGAGTATTCACTTTACACAATAGGGTCTCTAAGTTTCTTTAGCAGCTGAGCTCAGGTGTGGAGAAAAGCACACTTACTTGATGCGGGGTATGCTTTACTGCAGGGTGTTCCTCCCATGGGGAGAGCACCCTCATGGGTCTAAATCTGTGGCCAGGCTGATCCCTCAGCCATAAAGGTGTAATTGCAGTATAATGTTATTAACCCCCATGTGTGCTGCCTGGATGACTTTGGTGGAACTGAATAGAAATGTCTCTTATTAGCAGATCCCTCTGCTTTTCTACCTTGTGAATCTTTAGAAGTGCTTGGTGTGTGACCTGTGAGCTGTTGTGACCCTACACACTGAAAACTCACTTGTAGGGGAAAATAATCCCTGAGTCTGAAGTCCCCGGGGAGGAAGACACCAAGTCCTGGCTGGTGGACTTTGTGGCTGAAGACCTTCAGTTCTCTGGTTTATCCAAAAGCCAGTTCCATGGTTTACCCAGCTGTCCAGGTCAGTCCAACATCATCCAATGGTTAGTTCAACAGGATTTTTAACAGCCACCCTTTGGTGCTAGCTCTCACACAACACATAGAGATGTGGACACCTGCTTCAGCCTGATGGGTGGATGGGGGCTTCAGGGCTGTTTTCTGTTCTTGACATCAAACATGCTCCTGACTCTTGGCTCGTGCTGTATCCTGCTGGCACTTGTGCCTATTCTGTTCGCAAATGAGGACATGAAGCCAATGGAGACACGATTTGCTCCCAGATACTAAAGAGTTCAGTCTCAGAGTCAGGAAGCAGCCCCAGGACCTTGGCTGTCAGCTCTCTGCTCAGACCAGGTCCTGTAAATAACCTTTTGGTGAATACAGCAGGCCTTGTTGAGAGCACAATGTCCTATTCTCTGCCATACGTTCTCTAATACACATGCTGTTTGGTATCTCCATCAGCCTCATGCCACCTGGGTGGTTTCCAGCCCCTCCTGGCTCCAGTTCCTACAAACACTGTGAAAACCTGCTCTGTGTGTACACAGAGTTATATCCTGTTCCTGAGCAGGTGCAGATCAGGACGGAGTGTGGATCACATTATGTGGGTATTAGGATCCTACTCCAAGTGTATGTTGAGGAAGCCACCACCCGGAGACCACACAAGTGGGGCAGATCCCCCGAAAGGTACTGGTTGAAGTGGTGTGTGGGCAGTAAGGGCAGCTGCCTGGATGCCTCCACCCTGCTAAACCCACTCCAGTGCAGCCAGAGACAGGCACTTTGTCCCTTGGCACAGGCTTTGTGTAGTGCATGCAAGTGTGGTATTCACAGTAAGGCAGTTTGCCTCTGTCCTGCTTTCTGGGCACGGTGGAAAGGGAGAATTGGATTGTTTATTGTGCTGATTCCAAAGTCTTTTGAAGTTGGTCAGTGAGGAAGCAGGGTGAGGTTCAGCCACTCACTGTCTGAGACACTGCTGTGGTTTAACCCCAGCTGGCCACTCAGCACCCCACAGCCACCTGCTCACTTCCCCCTGAGGGGGTGGGGGAGAGAATGGGAAGGATAAAAGAGAAAACTCGTGGGTTGACATAGAAGCAATTTAAAAGGTAAAGCAAAAGCCTTGCACCCAAGCAAAGCAAAACAAGGAATTCATTCCCAACTTCCCACAGGCAGGCAGTTCAGCCATCCCCAGGGAAGCAGGATTCTGTCACATGCAGTGGTGGAAAGTTTGCCATCACTCCAAACTTTACCCCCTTGCTTCTTCCCAGGCTTTATATGCTGACCATGATGCCATATGGTCTGGGATAGCCCTTGGTGCATTTGGATCAGTTGTCCTGCCTACATCCCCTTCCAAATCCTAGTGTACCCACAGCCCACTTGCTGGTGGTGTGGTGTGAAGAGCAGAAAAGACCTTGACTCTGCATAAGATAATCCATGAATTATCACTGCTGTTTCCATCACAACTCTAAAGCACAGCCCCGTACCAGGTACTTTGACAAACATGAACATTATTCCAGTCAAAACCAGCACAGATGCACAACAGGATGATGGAGACTCAGGTTTTCTGCAGCAGACGGCCCTGACTGTTGCTGTAGGATAGTTTTCTGTCATTCTTCTTGGAGGAGCTCTTTGGATTTTTCAGCTAATTAAATATCAGGTTTAACTGTGTCTGTTATCCACAATGAGTGCCATGAGTGATGGGCTGCAGGGTCACTCCTTTAGAGTATTTGGAGTGAATATGACAATCTGGACTGAGCTGGGGGGACAGGTTTGGGGCTTTCTCATCAGAATTAGGACTGTGTTTCTGTTCTTTGCCCCAATGAATATTTAATTTTGCAAAGTCAAGCAGCTTCAGCAGGAGAAGCTGGAAGGGCTGTTCTCCTCACTGCACTGGGTTCATAGTAGGGACACTCTGCTCAAAGAGATTTTGATTCCTATTCCTGTGCAAAGCAAAGATGTGAATGGCTTAATCCTTGCATTCAATCTAGTCTGTGCTCCATAGGCTGTTCAGGGAGGCTTGTACTGACACTGACCTCAGACAGGGGTGCCTGTGGCAGCTGGAAGAAGCCCTCCTCACTGGAGCTCCCTGAGCCCCAGAGCTTCCTGCAAGTCCTGTTGGTGTATGTAGGTCCATGTTACAGGCATTATTAGTCTCACAGGAACCACTGGAGGCAGGTGGGCCTTCCTGTGGTGGGACAGCCTGAGGCAGACCCTGCCTGGTGATCCCAGTTAGCCCACAAAGTCAGAGGGTTGTGGAATATGTTACATATGTGCTGATTTGCAGGCTTCCTCAACACTGAATAAATGCTGGTTCATGGGCTGGACAAGCAGCTGAGAACAAGTAGATCATGGTGAAGCTCAGTGTGAGCCTTTACTCTTTTCATTTGATTTGCTTCAGTTTTGTTTCCTAGATTACAGCAGCACTCCCCGTATGCAAAGCTGCTATTCTTCATTCACAACAAAGCCATTTCCAAATGGATTTTATAGCAACAAACAATATATGGCCAGTGTGGGGAGTGTAAGGCACTGTTACTGCAGCTTGGCAGATGTGTTACACAGCTCTTGTCTTCAGGTGCTGTGGGCCTGCAAAGTTTGGAAAAGGAAAGAAAACAGTAGTTACTAAAGACCAAAACACTTCAGAGTTTAATTGAGTGCTACATGAGGATTTTGGACTCAGACAGTAGCTGTCCCCTCTCTGAATGTCACTACAGACCTCCACTGTACATGAAAGTCCCTCCATGCTTGAATTGCCTAGAAAGGGGAGGTCACTGGCAATGGGCATCATTCTCACAACTCTAGTCTGTGCAATGGCCTTGAGATACAGTCCTGTGAAGTGGACCCAGCAAAATGTTCTGAACTGTGTAAACGAACAGATGGGGACAGGACAGATTCAGCAGGGCTCCTTGCTGAGCCCATGTTAGTTTTTCTCCATGGGGTAGAAAGCTCTGAACTCCCCTTTGTCTTTTCCCTGCTTGGCTTCATGCATCCTCCAAAACTCTCTGTCATAGCAACAGTCTCCCCCATAGAAGAGTCACTGGATGTATTAATTGCAGCAGTGTTTTATAAACGCCAAATTTAGCACCTATATAAAACTGATACTCCATTGTTATTACAATTTATCTATCCAGATGCTGATGGTTTTTAGTAAAACTTAAGGTCATACCAGCTGTGTGGGGGTAACAGTGTTGTTTATATCCTCTTGGGTGCTGAAACATGGGGAGTTCAGGCTTGATTTTGTAACAGCTGATGATCACAAAAGCCTCTTTTTGGCTTTGAAAAACACAAGTAGACTTCCATGAATCCTTAACTTCCTCTGCCTTGGGCCAGGCAACATGAAGGCTGGCTGTGCTGTTCATAGCCAGCACTGGGCAGTACCCTGGAGTCTTTTCTGTACTGTCCCAAGCGTGTCCTTTAAAGAAGAAATACCCAGTTTGCTCAAGAGCATCAACTGAAGCCTTGTTTGAGAAGTAGATATCTTTGGTGCCTCACTGCCTTTCACTGCTGTTTTTCCAGAGATTAATATTTGAGGACAAAGGTCATGCTTCTGTACAGGATTTATTGCAGTGTTCAACTGATGTGCCTCAGGCACAGCAACACACTTGTGAATTTGATGCCAGCACTTGATTTTCCCTAATATTTGCCCAGGAGGTTGAGTGTGGTGGCCAACACAGAGTGAGTGCCAAGGATGAGTTGGCCAAGGAGTGGCTGTAATCAGGCCACAATCAGGCTCTTGTTGTGCCTTGACCTTGCCAAAGGGCAGCCATCCTGCTCCTGTGCCACTGTTGGATTATTCTACCCCACAGGAGATGGGAAAGGTTTGTAAGGGAATTGCTCCCTGTGCCTTTACTGCCTGCAGTAAATACTCCAACCTACTAATTTCTTAAATGAGTTATTTTGGTTGTTCTATTTGGCACTGCTCAAACAGAAAATCAAACTGATTTTCTGCAGGTATTGAGAGCTCTCTTCCAAAGCTGCCATCCCTTGGGAAGCAAGATACTCAAAGTCATAAGGGTGTAGGAATCTGGCTGTCCACCTCTGTGCGAAAGTCAAGGATGAAACATTCAGTGGATTAAAATGTTGGGGAGCAAATAAACTGTGACTCCTGAGTGTGATGGGTACCTCCTTCCTATGATGTGTTGTACCTCAAACCCCAGAATGTCAGATCCAATTGCTGTCATGACCCCAGTGTTATGCTTAGCTGTCAGGCTGTGGGGTTGGGGGTCACCTTGTGTCTGTGTTTCCAGAGGGCACAACAGGTCCTACTTCAGCCCCCAGCACGGGCAGGATTAAAACATCCATCGGTTTTTGCAGTTTCCATGACAATCAGGGGGAAATTGTAGGTAAGAGAGGTGTGAAAGGAGAAGCACTAGGCTCTGGGAGTAGATCACGCATTTTTGAGATTATATTTCTTTTCTGGAAAGCAAAGTTTAAAAACATCTCTGCACAAATGCTCATTTTTTTTCCCAACCATAGTTGTTTCCAGGATAGTTTAAGGCTGTGGATTGTTAGGTTGTCCTCAACAAGAAAATATCTTGTGAAACATTTTTATTAAGTGATTTTTTTACAATGCAAAGGTTAACCCCTTTCCGCAGCCTGTTGCCTAATCAGCTCTCAATTAACTGGCACATCCCTCCAGTGCAGAAACAAGACAAAAGCTGCATTTACTGTCCACCTGGAGCTCTGTTTCCTTTTACTGTCAAGCACTGGAGTCACGGGTGGGTGTTACAGCATGAGGCAAAACTGTGCCTGGCTTTGCTGGTGTCTGCATTTCCAGGAAGCCGAGGGGTAGGCAGGGTGAGCTTTGGGGGCAGGCTGCAGTCAGACTGAACATAGGCTGAGCTGCCCCATGCTGCTTTGAATCAAATATGTATGCACAGTTGTGGGCTTTTGTCTTGTGTTTCCAAGGACACACGTGCTTAATATCATCTACTTTATGTGTTGGAGCTCATTAAGTTATTAAATGTGGATCTTATCAGTATGAATCTATTGACTTGGTAAGAAAGTCAACTAATAGAGAAGAAATGTCTTGCCACCGCTTGTCCTCAGGTTGGGTGAAGGAGTTGAATGAGAGGCAAATATTTGAAATACTTTGCAAGACAAACTTCTTTCTTACCAAGACCAATTCTAGAGCCTGTTAAAATCCAGAATGTTTCTGTAGATGCTGAGGCTTGATCTTCACAAACAAAAGTCACATTTTTATCTACAAGAGGGAAACCCAGCAGCACGTGCAGAGAAGGGCAGAGAGCAGTCCACACAGCCCAGTAAAGGTCTGAAAAAAGTTTAGGTAAAATAGAAGTGACCAGAAAGCTTTTGGGAAAAAGGGAAATAGAATAAATATTGATTATGCTGAAGTATGCTGATTTAAAACAGCCAGAAGATTATTCCCTAGGACCAACTCTGTGAAATAATCAGTGTTTAAAATTTGATTATCAGAAAGCTCAAAAACTTTAATCTGTATAGATGTGTTTTGAAATGTTTATTTGCGGGAACAAGGATGTTTAATTTTTAGCTCTCATTCTATATATAGATAATCCAGTAAAATGTCTACTAAGCTTCTGGTGTTTAGTCAGTCTGGTCTTTGTTTCCTTCTCCCAGGGAAAGGTAAAGTTGTGTATGTTGTTCCGATGTGCTTCATTGCCACTGAAATGATCATGGTGCTAAATATGGTATTAAGCCAGCCTCTCCCATTATTTAATTAAAAAGAAATCTAATAAGTGAACATGCAACCAACAGCCTCTCCAGTGCCTATGGCCCCATGCCAGGTGAAAACATGACTTCAGAAGCTTATTTGTTGAAAATTAAAGACTGTAACAGTCTAAAAGCCCAACCTTGTTCCCAGCAGAAACCTCAGCCCATTGCACTGACAAGGCTAGGAAGCACTTGGGAGACTTTGTAAAGTAGAGGACTAAAATTAGTAACTCCGAAATATAAAAGTTTACATTGGATATGACCCTTTAAGGGTTGAGGGGAGGGCTCTCAAGCTTGCAGGCACTGCTCTCTTGATACTTTACTAGAATACATTTGTTGCTGACTTGTGGCTGTGCCCTGTTACAGGTACTAGAAACTTTTATTTCAGTGAGATCCAGTTGCAAAATTTCATGTATAATTTAGGGAAGCTGCGTTCGGTTCAAGTTCCGCCTTTGGATTAATGCATTGAGAAACGTGTTTGCTTTGGATCTGTGCTTTCTTTTTGAATGCTGCTTTTCTCTTTCTCCAGAAACTGCAATACCCCTCTGTGCAAAGGACATCAGTGATGATCTGATGAAGGAGTTTGCTTTTCTGTCTGGTGAGTACTGAGAACTTCTCCAGGGTCTCTCTCTCTTTTGCTATCTGTGTAGTAATTAAATACTCCCGACAAACTTCTGCACTGTTGGGCAAAATGATACTCCACAAGGAATATTACCCATCAGGTAGTATCCAGTGCCACTAGAAATGTTGTTAATAAAACAGTGAGGCAGTTTGAAAGAGCAGATTAGGTTTCTGTCTCGTGCCATACTGTAAATATTTTCTTACCTCCTTCTTACTCATGGCATTAACAAGTGCTTTGCTTTGAACTGTATTTCTGTAGGTTCCAGACCAGTGTGCTGTTTTTTCCGTGTATTTCTGACTTCTTTTGCTGTCCCATGTAAAGTACACTCAGTGAATAAAGAAAATATCTGGTATCTAGTATTTTTGTTTCTACCACCTGCCCACGTGTGTTGTGCTTGGCCTGGGATGCAGGATTTCTCTTGGGTTTGCTATTCCAGTGACATAAAAAAACCCCTCTGTAATAACAACAGCATGTTTTCTGATGTGACTGGTGGACCTGATCTTTGCTGCATGGCCAGGGAGGCATCCTTGTCTTTGTTCCAGGTGGCCGAGGGAAGGACAAGGCTTGGATTATCACCCTCCCTGACAACGCTCGCTTCAATGAGGTGCCCGAGGAGATCGTGTCTAAAGTCTTAACATACCTAACGTCGGTCCCAAGGTATGAGTCTCTCTTCTAGCTCTTGCCTGTGATGGGCAGAAGTGTGAGCTCTGCCTGGGTCAGGCAGGGGAATGCAGTGTAATGTCATGTGTGGAGCTGAGAGGCATCTTCAGCTCCCGGAGCAAGGAAGAGGGAAAAGTCAAAGGAATTCAGCCCGTGTATTGTCCTGGTGTGGTATTTAATGTTCCAGTAACTACAGAGTAAGAAGTGGACATCATCTCTGTGACCTGTCAGCTGGAATGCTTAGTTTATTTAGTTTATTAAGTTTCTAATTAACAAGCTTTGGCATGTGTCACTACTTAAATATGCCATGCCAATGCAAAATAATATTTTGACACATACAAATAGAGAGTCATTACTGTGGAAAAAGAGAAATTAACCAGAGGAAGAGACTAATTACAGGAACAAACCGTTTGGGGTCCCCGTGACAGGCGATGGCTCAGCAGCTCCCATATCTCGGGGTTAAGCTGCTGACAGTCTGCCTGTGCCTTGTATAGGGCTGCTTACTTAGATTAATGGCCCTCCTATTCCTTGCTGCTGAGCCTGGTGACTCAGTTACCTGGAATGCTTAATTTTCTTGAATAATGCCTGTTTTGGCAAATTTCTTCCTGCAGGGAGAGCAGGTTGACAGCAGCTAGATGGGAGCTTTCTGTCAGCAAGTGCCTTGGAAGAAGTGTGGAGCATTTACCCACCTCTGTGGGGGGCAAAAAAAAAAAAAAAAGCACATCTGGTCCCTCTGTCCTCTCTTCGATGGATTCTGAGGTTTTGAGGGCTCCTGACCTGCAGAGCACTGTCCCAGCAGGAACAGGATTCTGCTACAGTGTGTACCAGCCAGAGGGGTTTCTTTTTCATCCTATGCAGGCAGCCCATGTCTGTGCATTTGCACTTCCCATGTCTGCTGGTTTCTCCAGAGCTTCTTACTCCATATGACTGTAAACACCCCAGCATTAGCATGATGAGCAGTCTTGCTGTCCCTATACTAGGTCAAACTCAATCAAGGAACTAATGAGAGCTGTACTTGCTGGTGATTCAAACATGTTCAGCATGTTTCAGTAAAATCACTTTAATCATCCTTCTCTGCTCCTCCTCCCACTCTAACAGCCTGCCCCAATACCTGACCACCTAAACACATTGTGCTTCTTAGCCCTTTGGAGTCAAAAAGGCTGTGGTGTTGGTGAGCAAGAAAAAGCATCACCTCGGAGAGGGTGGTAGGCATGTGCCAGCTCTTGTGCCCTTGTGTACACATCCCTCAGCTGCATCACATCACAGCATCAGAGCTCAGACTTTGGCCCAGGAAGTCCCTAAAATAGGTAAATATTTGACCTGTGTGTCAGAGTTAGCTGTGGGTGCACCAGCACTTCCTTACCACACACCTGTGGATGTTTAGAGGCATCTCAAAACCACACACACTGTGCCTTTTCTATGCAATCAGTAGCAAAGACTACATAGTGTCCTACTGATACTAGTCTGAGTTAACCCCATAGGATGTCAGGTTTGTAGAACTTTGGGAAGCTGAGTTTCATGAGACATTTTTCTCCTGGAAATAATTGTTATATAAAGAAGGTGGATGCTGAAAGCTGCTCTTCATTCATCAAGCTGAGGGCATTAATAACAGAGCCAGGAGGAAGGTGGGTCCTGTGGGCAAGTCAGTTTTTAGGATTCCTGGGAACTGTGCTGCAGGCCAGGAGGCAGCTGCAGAAAGTGCATGAGTGAAAGAGCTGTAAAGATAAAAAAGTAGTAGGTCCCCACCTTCCATGCCCTGCACATCCAACTCAAAACACCTCCCTGCCTGCCTTCAGGCTGTGCTTGAAGGAAAGGCACAGGTAAGTGTGACAGATCTTGGTATGTGCAGAAATGACACCCTAAGAGTGATAAAGCAGCAATTTATCCAGGCTTGCATTGAAGACTGGTAGAGAGTTTTCTGTACAATAAATACAGGTGTTTTCTCTAACCTGAAAGAATTCATTTCTTCCAAAGTAAGACAGAAGCTTAAAGAAAAAAGTAAAAATCAATTGAAGTTATTTATGATGTATGTGAGATTGTTATTACAAAAAAACCTGTCCTAATAAGAATGAAAGTAAAAGAAAAATAATGCTGTCATTGAAAACAAACAAAAAATTCCCTCTATATAGTGTTGGTGTGGCATCACCTTGAGCACTGTATGCAGTGCTGGGCCCCTAATTTAAGAAGGATGTGATGGTCCTTGAATGTGTCCAGAGGAAGGCAACAAGACTTGTGAAAGGGCTGGAAAGAACATCTTATGAGAGACAGCTGAGGACTCTGGGCCTGTCTAGTTTAGAGACAAGGAGACTGAGGGGCAGCTTTGTTGCTCTCTGCAGCTTTCTGAGGAGGGCACGTGGAGAGGGAGGTGCTGAGCTCTTCTCCCTGATCCAGTGATAGGAACCATGGGAATCAAAACTGCACCAGGGAAGGGTTCAGGCTGAACATTAGTAAGCCTTTCTTCACCAAGAGGATGGCCAAACACTGGAACAGGCCTCCTATAGATGTGGTTGATGCCCCAAGCTGTCAGTGTTTAAGGATTGGCACAATGCCCCTAACAACATGCTCTAACTTTTGGTCAGCCTGAATTGGTCAGGCAGGTGGACTAGATGATCACTGGAGGTCTCTTCCAGCCTTTTGGTATTTAGACAAGCTCCGTATGTTGGACTTAGCTTGGGAAGTGAGGTACAAAGTGGTTTAGAGCTGTGAGTGATAACACAGAGCAGTGACACAGTGAAGGGTGCTGTTGGCTATAAATACCCCTGAATTTAAGTATTAGGCAGGTCGTGATGGCTTGCTCTGATCCCACCAGTGGCAAAGAGTCTCTCAGTCCTGTGCTAAATCTCACTACTGCAGATTCCAGGATCCAATTTCAAGTCCTCCTGCAAAACATCCCAGGTCTTTATTTTTAGTCTGGTGCATCCTGCAACACATACAAAGTTAAGGATAAGTTAAAAAAAAAAGGTGACAAGAAGCAGCCAGAGAGAAATAATCATTGCCCTGGTTATCTGTCTCCATCTCTCAGCTGCTGGATGCAAACAAACACCCCTTGCAGCCTTGGGAGAGAGCATTGATTTATTTTTTTCTAAAAGCTACATCGCAGGCCTGGAAATCTGACAAACCTGCAAGGCCTGGGTTGCAAATAGTCACAGACTTGCTCCACTGGCCCCAGAATAAATTAAAAATTTCCCACAGTAGGTTTCAAGGCTGCTAGACTGCTGACAACTTTGTTTCTGTAAGGGGGCTGATAAACGTAAATTAGCATGCTCAGAGGCTACTCTCTGAATATAACCTTGCCCCAAGTAAGGAACTTACTTTGGCATATTTCTGTTAACTGGCAGTGCACTACAGCTTGGCTGCCTTTTCTAAATTATTTGGATTCTGATTTCTTGAGGTTTTATTATGGTGACAGCAGTGCTCTCTATTTTTTTTTTTTTTTTCCTTTAAGCTGGGAAATACCATGGGCAATTGGAGAATTGTTTCTGTTCTGTAAAACCAAAGTGTTTTACTTTTGCCTCAGACAAAAGGGTATTTTTCCCCTCTCCCACTCACCTGGGTCGTTTAGTTTGTGTTGGAGGTGAACAGAACCAACAGAAACCTGCAGAATCATCTCATGTTGCCAGTAGTAGTTTAGCTAATAAAGGTTTTAGCTGAACAGTTGTGCTCACAATGTATACCCTCATGCTTTATTACATGCAGAAGTTCTGTGTGTGACCCATGTTTAAAATTTGGTACTCATTTTCTCTGCTGCTTTATGCTACATCTCAAAGGCACTGAAAAAATTCACATGAAACCTTTGCACTTTGAGCGTGGTGTTACAAATCCATAAGATACATTCATAGGACATCTTGGGTCCTATGTGCCTCTGTATCTCTTCAGTCAACTGTTACCATGAGCCAAAGAGAATGTTACTTTTTATCCCTCTAAGCACAACTGCTAATTTCTTTTAAATATATTTGTCAGAGCTGTGGCTGTCACAGACCAAAGCAGCAAGATATGTACTGAATGAAAGCTCCTGCACTGGCTTCAAGTGCCTTTTTTATTTTCTGTAGTGAAGTTGCCAAGTATTGTCTGCCATGTGATACTTCTGAGTAATCCACCATGTGTTTTCCCTTGCCAAACACAGGAATTAGTGAAGACGGTGCTTGCAGGAGGCTGCTTACACAGGGCTGTGCCCAGTGCAGATACATGACCCACCTCTGGGGAGCCAGCACGTGTACTGGGAACCTCCCCCCAGCACTGAGGCACCTGGTTAGGGTGGTGTGGGACAAGGCTATCCTGTTTCAGCACCCACAAAATAAATATTGTAAATATGACCCAAGTATCCTGTTGGAGGACTTGGTTACAGGCTGGCATACCCTTACCTCTGTGCAAACATGATTCCAGTTTGTAACTCAGGCTGCCTGGGAGTGTGTATTGTCACAGCTGGAGCCTGGTTGGGCTGTTCCAAACTAACCTGGGAAAGGAATATTTGAATTACAGGGAGGAGCCCAAGCGGGCGTTGGGTCCCCTGCCAGACTGGGCACCCCCTGTGTGGCTGGCTCGCTTGGTAAGACTGGGGATTTCAAAGCAACTCAAAGGATTTGGGTGTCAAAAGGGATGTCAGGAAACCTGTGCTTGCAAACTAAACCAGAGTGTGTTGGAAAGTGCCTCTGAGCAATTGCTGCCTCCCCAGCAGGACCATGGGAGGTGCTGGGAAAGCCACAACAGCCTGTTTCAGCACCAGCTCCCCCTTTCCCTCTGCCAGGCTGGCATGGCCCTTCCCTGACTGGGTCTAACCTTTGTTGCCTTGTGCCAAAGCAAGCCAGGAGTCGTTGCTTGATTGCTGTAGCCTGGGCAAGCAGGCAGCTCCCTCAGCAGGAAGAGCTGGGCAGTGAAGTCAGGGAGGTCTTGAGGCATCAGCTGGAGGAGGTTGATGGCTACCCCGGAGCACAGCTGCCTCTGGCCCCTGCAGGGTCCTTCTCAGAACCAGTTTGGGTTTCAAGAGCAATCTGTTGACTCCAGTAATCTGTCTCCACCTCCCACACAATTCGAAGTGATGCTTAACCCTGGGCTGCCACAATCACAGAATCTCAGAAAGGCTAAGGTGGGAAGGCAACTATGGAGATCCTAGGATGGTTTGGGTTGAAAGGGACCTTAAAGATCATCTAGTCCAACCTCCCAGCTAAAGCAGATTCACCTGGAGCAGGTTGCACTGGAATATCTGGAGATACTCAAAGCCCCTACCGGGTTTTTAATGCCTCCAGAGAAGGAGATTTCAAATCTCTCTGGGCAGCCTGTTCCAGTGCACTTCCACCCTCAGAATTAAGAAGTTTCTGCTCATATTCAAGTGGACTTCCCTGTGTTTCAGTTTGTGTCTGTTGCCCCTTGTCCTGTTGCTGAGCACCACTGGAAAGAGTCTGTCAGGGAAAATTTTTTCAAAGGGCATTTCAGCCACTGTGGAATTATCAAAATGTGTTTTGCATTCCACGTTCTTGAGTTTGTTGGTTTTTGGGGGGAACAGAGTCACATTTCCTCAAAAGATTATCTGGTTATTGGTATTTTCTTATCTCACAGTCAACATGAGTCTGACACCAAATTTATCCTCATCCTGGATAGAAGATTGGACACATGGACATCAGTCAAAATGACTCTCCAAAAAATAGCAGTAAGTTCTCTTTAATGTTAATCTCTTTTAATGTACTAAGTCACCATGCCCATTATGTATTTCCTTCATAAAACACTGGGAACCAGGAACAATGATGCTCCTCCTTTCTCCTTAGGTAGTACTTTTTTTTTTTTATGGCCCTGTAATTAATTTGAGTGCATAAATGAGATGTTTGAATATTAATTTACTTGCTTGATTCATTTGCTTGGTTTTCTACTTTTTCATAGTGGTTCAAATGTGTTTTGTGCCACATTCTATGCTTTTGATGGGTGGAAACTTCAGCTTCATATGTGTTCTTTTTAGACACTGGCTATTAGTGAGACTGTATTTTACCTAATTGTTGGTGACTGAAAGTTTTAGGCTGTTTAAAGAGACTCCACAGGCCTTTGCATGTGGGCATGGGTGGAAAAATCTGTTTTAAAAGTGTATGCATTCATTCATGTGTTTTAAACAATCTAGTACACAAGTTTTTGTGCTACACATCATTAGCACATATCTTGTCTGAACATGTCTCAAAAGTACAGTTTTTGCAACTCAGCAATTCATTGTGCCTTATGGAATCAGAGCTTGGATTTAGAGTGGTGCGTGCAGGTATTGAAGTCATGTTAATTCATGCATGGATAGGTAAAGCTAATTGATAAATCCTTTCCCAACCAAACTGTGCCACGTGGGTGAACCAATCTAAATAATCTGGGTGTGTTATTAGTGCCTTTGATCTGCTTGTAATCACTGAACAGTTAAAAGCTTTGATCCATCTGATAGAGAATGAAGTAAATAGGATGTTCTGAGGAAGAAAATGCTTATCTGGTTCCAGTTGGATCTTACAGCATTTTAAATAGTTAATACTGGTACAGCTGAACCTGGTGTTAAAGATATCTGGCTTTGATGGCATTTTGCTGGTCAGCTTCTTGTAGGAGGAAGAGAGGGTTCCCTTTTTGCAGTGTGCATAAGATGCCACTTGACAGTATTTGGGGTTCTGATTTTTCAGAATGTTATAAGCTGATTTTCCAAGTGTCGTTATCATACTATGTGAGAAGAAGCAGCATTTAAAAAGTAGTTCTTTAAAGTGATCATCAAAATTCAGTTCTGCTGCCAGTGTTTGAACAGGTGGTAGTACCAAGAGCACCCTTTAAGGGTGATGTGGTTGCTTTGCATAGTTTAGAAGTTTCAAATGTGAAAAAATCCTGGCCTAATTTGTAGCTTCTAAAGCAGTGTCATTCCTTTTGTGTTTAATAATTAGATTTAATTTTTGTGTGACCTTTGAGTGTACACCCTATTTGTGTACCTGTGTGCCCATGTGGAGAAATGACTTTGCCCACAGTACCAGGGACATCCGTGTAAATAAAGGGGAGGTGCTCTGTGCAAAGAGAGCTGAGAAGCAGGAAACCTGTGTCACCTGAATCTTAAGACTTGGGAATCTTGCCTTAAAAACAGGGACTGGCCCTAAAGGACAGTCTCTGTGTCCAGAAGGCATCTGGACTTGCCTCTGTGCACCTAAAATGAAAAATTAGATCTTGAACTCTTTCCAAATCATAAACCATAAGCCATGCTGCAAAAAGAGAAATCTTTTTTTCCTGATCTTTGTATAATTTTGGAATGAAGGAGTGCAAAGAAGCTGAATTTGAAATTCAGAGTGTGTCCTATATTTTGAGCATATGTATATGCAATTGCAGCTCTGTGGTTGTGCATCTGATCCAGAAAAAATTTATATCAGATTGTACAGATTTTTAGTTTTAACTCTTTGTGTATGTCTCTAATTGCATGGGCAAACCAGGCTCTCACTGGTGCTATTGGCTTTGGGAAGTGATGCCCTACTGCCGAGGTCAAGCCTCAGCTTTTGGCTGGAGCATCTTTCCTTAGCTTCCCACGAAAATACTAAACAGCTTGAAAACGTACCTTGGAGATAATGGCAGGGTGGAAAGGGAAGGGTGAAAATTCTTAACTGAAAGCCCAATCCTCGAAGGAAAGAGCTGGCCCCGTCTGCAGGATGATTTTTGGCATTCCACCTTAAAAGCAAACCCGGCGCTGGGGAGGAGAGCGGGGCTGCCAGCCGGGAGCCGGGTGTCGACAGGGCTGCCTGCCTGCCTATACCGCTGCCTGCCCGCCCGCCTGGCTGGGGCAGCGGCTCGGCTCCCATCCCATCCCCATCATCCCCATCCCATCCTCTCCGGGGCGATGGCGGAGGCGGGCCCGCGGCGGGGCGGGCGGCGGGCCGGCCGGGATGCGGTAAGGCTCCGGGCCCGGCGTGCTGCAGAGCCCAAGGACGGGGGCGGGGGGGGACCGCACCGCGGCTGCCACAGACCTTTTTGGACCGGTGGGAGGATGGAGGGAGCGGGAATATTGACGGGAGCGGCTGGAATCGAGCAGCGCGGAGGGAATTTGAGCAGCATCCTCCGTGCGGGAGCAGCCGGGCGCTGGGTACCGCTGCCCCGCAGTGCTGCTCCCGGCGCCCTCCAACCGGGGGGAGAGGCTCTATCATTGCTCCTGCAGGAAGGGAAGACCTCTGGCAGGGAGGGGGCCCTGGATGGGATCTGTGCCCCAGCGATGCTGACAGTATCTTTGGGGGGGGTTAATTATGCAGCCGGCTGACATAAAGGTAGCAGAGCGCTTGGGAGTTTCATTCTGGCTCTGCGGGAAGTTAAAGGCTCCGATTAGCAGGACCTGGCATTTTGTTGCATGACATGCTTTTCATTTAAGGGACAGCAGAAAGTCATCAACTCAGCACCTGTATAAGGACCACTGGCCTCAGACCCCTGTGCTCAGAAGCAAACGTACTGGCAGATACTACTTTATGTTTATTGATGCCCCAGTGAACTGAGGGGAAGAATATTATCTGAAAACGTAATTCCTAAAATTGGGAAAAAATCACACTAAATATGTCAGGATGAGATACTGACTAAGGAGGCAAAAACTGATGCTTTCAATGCATGTTCTCTCTTGTGCTTTATTAGCCCAGTTTGTCCATATTGATTAAATCAGGTGCTTATAGGTAACTGTGCATTTAAAAAAGCTGCTGAACAGGGGCCTCAAGGCACACGTATCTGTGTCCTTAGAAGGAGGAGGATGTTGTGAGCAGGGGCTTTGGTCAGTGAGACAGTTAACAGTAGTGAAATGTTGCCAACTGCCTGATTTAGTGGAATTGCGCCGGTAGTTTTCTGCCTTTCCTGATATGCTGCAGAGGAGTAGCAGAGGGCAAAGGCTTCAGAGGGTTCTTTAGGTGTTTTGTTGCATAAGCCCAAATTTGCTCAATGCACAAGATTCTTTGCAGTGTTATAAGATAAAGCATAAGGGAAGTTTGAGAACCCTTTTGTTTTTGCTTTCTGGAATATATTGTGGGAAGGGTTTTTTTGCAGCAGTGCCTTGAGTAGCGTTAGAGTTCAGTTTGCAGGAAACTTACCTACACTTCAGACCTGAAAAAAACTAGAATTGTAGCAATTATTAAAAAACTATAGTCCTTTCAGGAGTGTTACATTTGAGAAATTTTTGGTCTATGTCGTTTTCTTCTACCCTTTCATCTTTTCCCTTAAGTCTCTAAGAGGGCACAGGACATGGTTTGTTTGATGTGAGTTTTTCTGCAAGCTTATTTTTTTGTTTGTTCAGGTTTTTTTGCATGTTTGAAGTACACAACTTTGCAAATGATACCTAATGTATCTTGTTTTGTAGCTACTCGTATGTGCTGACCTTGATCCTATAGATACATAAGATCAGCTGAAAAATCCCCAAATGCTTTCTAAACTGAACAGAAATCAAGTCACCTGTCCTGGATACCGAGGTGGAATGTGTTGGCATCCTGCATTTTATGAAACCTGGGGTGTCCAAGGGCATCTTTGCTCTCAGGCATTTCACACCTTATCAGCGTTGCAGTGTAGTTTTGGCAGGCAGCTCTGCCTGCAACCCAATTGCTGGTCCATCTTCCTGGAGCTGTGGGTTTCCTGCTCAAGGGCTCATAGGGGAAGACATTCGAAGTCTGTAGGTTCCCATGGTGGGGTTTGATTTGGAGACCCAGGCCCTGCCTCCAGGGAATTTGCTGAGTACCCAAAGGGTGCATGTTAAAAAAGACTTGAAGGAGTATAGGAGAGGGCAAAGCTTGAAGTGCTGAAAGGGTTAAAGGGAAGTGGGGATGAAGGGAGATAATGAGACAAGACCAAGAGAGTATGCATTTCTGACTGGTTGTTCTTCTCAAGGGTATTCCTGATGCATTTTTCAGGAGGAGATCAAGGTAGAAGCCTAAAGTTCATATACCTGAACATAATGTTGTGTTTCTGTGCTGGAAATAGCAATTTTCCCAAGGCTCTGTGGAACTTCACTATTGAATTCACTTACAGTGAACTCACAACCATGCAGAAGGACCTAAAATTGCATTCTCTGAGATCCTTTAAAGCCTTGTAAGACCACTGCCATCACAAGGTTTTGGTTCAAGCCAATTTGAGCCGTGAACAGCAGGGGTGCAGGACCCATCTTGGAGCAACAGCGTCCTACACTTTGAGGTCTGCTGCTTGTGGTGGCTCCTTGGTGAGGTCTTTGAAACCTTGTTGGGGTATGCTGCTGCTTTCCTGTCTGCAAAGAAACACCCACTGGGAAATGGTGAGGATATAAGATGAGGCAAACACAGACATAAGTATGGGCATGAGGGAATAACACATGATGTACCTACAGCTCTGCAGGGACAGGCACAACATGGCCATGAATGCAGACTGGCAGGTCTCTCTGTGGGATGTCCTAGTCCTGTGGGATGTACCAGAGCATGAAAGTGTCAAGGACTAGTCAGGTCAGCCAACAGGCCTTGAAAGTGCAGTAGGAGCATTTACTGGGTCCAGTGGAGAGCCGGCACAGTGAGGTGGGAAAGGCAGCCAGCTTCTCTGGGTCACACTGGAGGATGAGTGTCAAGCTTACCAGAGGCTTTCCAGTGAAATATTGAACATTTTGAATGAACTGAGAATTTACAGCATCATCTATAAACCTGTGCCAGTTCTGATGGTGCTTTCTTCAGTGAAGGTTGCTACATCCTGGGCGGAGATCCTTCTCAAAGTGAGGAACCACTCCAACTGCTGAGATATCTAGTAGGCTGTGGGTGATTTTCTTTCTAATAATATGGGAAGATCAAGATAAAAATCCTGAGCTGCATCTATTAGCTGAGCTGTTGGAGGGCCTGCCCAAGGTTGTCTTTCAGGAGAGATGAGCTTCCTTGTAGAGCAAATTAAACATCGAAGCAGGGAGCTGAACCTGGATCTCCTGAAGCATCTCGCCCACACTTTCTTCGGCAAGCTGTGAAAGTCTGGTGATTTCATGGCCAGGTTTAGACCTTTGGCCCACCTGCAGGTATCATGGAGATGGAAGTTGGTTCCTCAAGTCTCCCATGGCTGTAGCCATCCCTGTGTGCCTGGGGCCAGCAGACTTGTTGGAGATGTTACGTGCCACCCAGGTGCTGTGTAGCAGGAACACAGAACCCAGGGCATGGAGCCAGCACAAATGTCTCTGTTATTTAATGGTTTGCTGTTGTTTCTAATGCCAAATCTTTGTCCCTGGCACCAATCTTGTTGACTTCCAAAGGGTGTGAATTTGGCATTTCATTCACAATAATTCTTTTTTTTCACTCCTACTCAAAGTAACAGCAGATCAATATATTGAATTCATGTGGCTTATATGATCCTAAAAGTCATTGTCTGTTTTTAAATGGAGTTATGGGCAGTGGAAGCCACAACTTGACCCTTTCTATCAAAGAAAACATGAACAAAAAGTGACAGTGAAGTTCATGGATGTCAGATCTCAACTGTAAATCATGGCTCTTTTGAACAACACTAATGAATGTTTATGGGAGTGATTTTTGTTTTGAAGGCACAGATTAAGTGCCCTGGAGTGCAAAATACCTAAACACATTCATTATTCTTGCCCTTGGTATAGATACTATTATCATGGAGGTGGATAATATAAGGAGGATTATATGGAGAAAAGTAACCTGACCTGGCAGGATCCCAGAGTAAATCATGTCTTAATTAACTCAAGTTTTTGCATCATATGGTTATCCATAATTTAATGATGTGACTCCTACTTTCTTAAAAATTCTTTTTCATTTTCAAGCATCCTTTTCACAGATCTGTTTAAAAATGCACCTGCCAACCATATGCTTGAAAAAAGGCTCCAGCAGCATAGACAGGAAATTCCAAATTCTTGCCACAAATTAAATGTTGCTTGGTAATTACCAAGGACAAGACGAGTGTGCTTAATGAAGTTATGGGATGATTAGCAAGTTTGGCAATAAATTTTGTTTCCTCAATCTGTCATTCCTCTTGATGTTCCAGCCCACTGTTCCCTGCTAAGTTGTAATTTCACTCCCCAAGTTGTAGTGATAAACAGTATATGTATTATTAAAGTTTATAATAAGTGTCCCTCCAAGGTGCATGGCTAAACTTCTGCCTGCTCTGAAGGGAAGTGGGGCTGGACAACCCTCCTGCAGTGCGGTCCTGTATCTCTTCAGTGTCTTACAGTGTCTCCGTCTTGTATCTAACATAAGGAAAGGCTATCAGGAGCAGTCAAAAAAATCCTAAAATCCCCTTTTCAGTGCATTTGAAAGCTGTAGTTGGACCTGCCACATCCCCAAGGTGAATGTCATCTTTGTTTCCTTACAGGCATCTTTCCCAGGGAACCTGCACTTAGTGATGGTCCTTCGTCCCACGGGCTTTTTCCAGCGCACCTTCACTGACATTGGATTTCGGTTCAGTCAGGAGGATTTTCTGCTCAAGTTACCGGTACGAGTGTGCAGGATTGTTGTTGTGCCTGTGCACGGCTGGGGAGCTGCTTGTACAACTCGGGTCAGAGGGCAACAGTGTCCCACTCTGCTGGTGCCCCAACATGAGAAAGGTGTGGACCTTCTGGAGCAAGTCCAGAGGAGGCCATGAAGGCTCTCTGAGGCTGGAGCACCTCTGCTAAAGAGGGAGGCTGAGGGAGTTGGGATTGTTCAGCCTGGACAGCCTGGATGTAAGAAGGCTCTGGGGAGACCTTAGAGCCCCTTCCAGTGTCTCGAGGGGCTCCAAGAGAGCTGGAGAGGGACTTTGGACAAAAGCATGGAGTGGTAGGACAAGGGGGAATGGCTTTAAGCTGAAAAAGAAGGGAGATGTAGATTAGGTATTAAGAATAAATTCTTCCCTGTGAGAGTGGTGGTGAGGCACTGGCACAGGTTGCCCAGTGGAGTTGTGGATGCCCCATCCCTGGAATTGTTCAAGGCCAGGCTATGACCAACCTGGTCTAGTGGAAGGTGACCTGTCCATGGCAGGGGACAAAATGGTCTTTAATGTTCCTTCCAACCCAAACTGTTCTATAATTCTTTGTGAAGAGTAACCACAGTGTCTCTGATAGGAATGCCCTATTTCCACCAAATCACTCTCCACCAAATCCCTGCTGTAGCATTTCACAGCTCCCTTGTGTGGTTTGCTCCCCACAGACCATGTCCATGATAGTGGGTGGTGGGTTTCTCAGCTTGTTCTCATTCCCCATATGGGCTGCAATGTTCTGGGAAGGCTAAATCCATACTCATGAATTCGTTTAACATCTAAAAAGTCAAAAGACATGTCTAGTGAAGCTTTTGCTGTGAATTCCTCCCATTTTCATCTAAGTGTAGACTCCATACCAACATTATGTTTGTATTTGTTTCTAAAATTACTGCTGAAATGGTTTTATATTCTAAAGTCAAAATTTCCAGACTTCTCAAACCACCTTGATTATAGGACATAATGAGAATAGTTAAGAAAAGAGAAGTAAATTTATGGAATCTAAGGTTGGCACAATTACAAAGACAGAAAAGAAATCAATGTTTTCCTTTAGGAAATAGTATGATTTTCACAAACTTTACATTTTTCACTCTACAGTGTTTGTCATTTGCAGAGTTTTGTAAATTCCTGTCATATCTCATTGCAGACCTAGACACAAAAAATCATGGGTATATATTTATGTGAAATTGGTCAATGCTTCATAGCTTATAAAAATGTATGTATTTTTTCCAGTTTTCATCTCTTGCTTAAACCTGGATCACTTTTGCTGTCAGCTCTGTTCTGCAGTCAGATGCTGCAGCATCTCACTGTGCTTTGCATTTAAGGAAGAAAGCACCTGGGAGATCAGGACTGGCTCGCAGAAGTGGTCAAACACACCAAGTGAAAGCTGTGTTAAGCCTTAAACAGAAGAAGAAAGCCATACTCTAGAACAGTATTTAGAGCAAACCACATTTTCAGATGCATAGAAGATCAGTAGGCTTAGTCTGAGTGTGAGCTGGGTAAGAAGCAGTGATGGTCCAGCTGTGAGCTGGGTAAGAAGCAGTGATGGTCCAGGTAACGGCATTGCCTTGTCTGCAGGTTGTGATGCTGAGCTCGGTGAGCGATCTGCTGACATACATTGATGAGCAGCAGCTGACACCGGAGTTTGGGGGCACCCTGGAGTACTGCCACAGCGAGTGGGTCATCTTCAGGACTGTACGTACCATGGCTGAGTGCTGGGCTCTTGGGTCTTTGGGATTGATTGAGGAAGGGTTTCAGTAAGGCGATGAGCTGTGGGTAGCTGAAAGTAATCCCTGGAGCTGGCTGTAACGCCTGGATCAGACATGCAAAGGAGCCAAGTGACATTAGGCACTTGATGGGTTTACAAGGGAACTGGGTGATTAACTCCCTCAGGCTCCTTTTGAAACTGCTCCTGAAAGATCTGTCTTTTGTAAATCTTTATTAAAATTCCCTTAATGGGAGATACAGAATAGGCTTTTTTTTTTTTTTTTAAATAATGTTTGCTTCATATGATTAATATCAGAGTTGTGTTTGGGAACCGGGGCAACGAGACTGCTTTCTGCATACTGACCAAATGCAACAAGACTGCTTTCTGCATACTGACCAAATGCAGAGAATTCAGAAAATTTCCTTTTATTTTTTTTTTCCTTTGCAAGAATTTACCTTTAATATTGCCAGGAATCAGGCATCTAATTCCTTGAGTTTTGCCTTAGCTTATGTTTCTGTGCTTCCCTTACACTCTTGGTCTTCCCTGGGATGTTGCCTCCCAGGTGAATGGCAGGCTGGATTTTCCCAACAAACCAAAGCATTAATGGAAAGTGTGCTGGACTTCCCAGTGCCCCTTGTCCTGCAACATCATCCTCACCAGCAGATATGGAGCTCAGTACAAAGACAAAAGCACAAGACTGTAGCTGGAATAACTCCATCTATTGCTTGTGCCGTTAACTTTGTGACAGTTTATACTGATGCTCTGCCAAATTAATGATGTTTTTTAAAATTTTTTGCTCTTAGTTCTTTTCTTTTTCAAGTTGTGTTAAAGTGATAATGGTCGGATTCTGACAGTTGGAGACAAAAATGACAAAATGAATGACAAAGCATGTTAATATAAGAAAAACACAGTTTCTACACCATATGGTAGATGTGCCATCTAAAAAACCTCTCTCAAAATTTCCTTGTAGTGTGGTCGTGAAACATTTCCTGAAATTTCCATGGAAAAGAAATGCTTTTTAAAGAAATATAGAACTGCAATCAGTTACATTTGAGGCATTTTTTCATCCTAAATGCTTCTATGATTCTCTGATTACCCACTTCTCAAAACTGGAGCTGGAGATGTGAGCCAGGTGTGAGACCCCCACCTTGTCCAGTGGTGTGGGAGCCATCTGGTGTCCAGAGCTCCCACTGACTGGCTGGGATGTGCTGTGGAGTTACCAACAGCACTCATTTCCATCCCCCTGTCTCTAGTTTGTCTCTGTCACACTGCTTAGCTCCCTCCCTTGTCCTCTTGGTGAATCTGCAGATGAGGTAGTTGTGGTGCCCAGAGTGCCTTGAGTGGCTTGCAGAGATGGAAACATGCATCACCAAGAAGCCAAATCCAAGTCCAAAACCCCACTGCCTGGCAGAGGTTCCTTGTATGAGTTAACCACAGGAGAAGAATAATAGAGGAGAAATTACAGGATTATTTGAGATAGATCTTAGGGTGGCTTCTGCTATAAGACTTCCAATACGTAGTAGGAACAGTCTCAGAGTGTACAAGAACAGCAGAGAGCAAAGCATGAGGTATCTGTGCCCAATACAATCCCACTGTGGATTCAGACTGCACTAAAAGCCACCTGACCAAGTGTGGGATGTCCACTCTGTCTGCCATGGCCATCCCACCCACCTCTCTCCGAGCAGGCTGTTGGAATCCCCTGCGGATCTCAGCCTTGGCTCTTCACACACTTTGGATGAGCTGGAGGAATATCCTGAACCCCACGCTGATGGCAATTATCATCTCCCACCAGGCCATAGAGAGTTTTGCACTAACAGTGAAGGAGATTGCACAGATGTTACAGTCCTTTGGCACAGAGCTGGCAGAGACCGAGCTGCCGGATGATATGTATTCGATCGAGCGCATCCTGGCCCTGCGCACAGAGAAGTACTACCAGCTCAAGGTATGTCTCATCAGCCATCCCACTGTTTGCACAGCACAGCGCGATTTCTGGTGTTTGCCTGTTTGTTTGGTGCACACTCTTCCTTCCCTCCCATGCATGGGTACATGTTGACAGACAAAACAGAACCCAGCATGACTATTTCTGTGTGTTACCCATACATTTGCCATCCACTCAGGCAAATTACCCTGCCAGCATCCAGCAAACTGTCTCAGCTGCCGCCTCCTTGCTGGCTGCAGCAGTCGGTGCCTGCAGCCTGCTCCTCCTGTGGGTTTAGCATGTCTCTCTGCCGGGAGCGCTGTGGGAGGCTTTGTCACCTGCATGTTCGTGCCCTCAGTTGGGATCCTCTCTGCTGGAGGAAGCTGCATGCAAAGTTCATCAGCAGGTTTGGAGGGATGGTTTGTCCCCAGGTCCCTCTGCCTGATGCAGCTTCCCTGAGGGGACTTAAGGGAACTCTGCTGAAGAGCATCCAAGGTGAAGACTATGTGTGAGGGCATAGTACGGAGCATTCATGATGCCATCCCAGTCTTCCTGTGAGCCTTCATCTTTTGTCTTAAACAACATTTGTCTCTTTAGGATTTGAAATATTTTTCAACTATTTTTGATTGTCATTAATATTATTATAGAAGTCAGTGGAAACTTTAGCACAACCAGCTGCTGCTTTATCAAGCTGTTGTCTTTGGTGCTCCTGCATCTTTCAGGGAGCAGCACAGGAGTGTTCCCAAACCCTCACTTCAGAAGTAATTCCTGTGTTAGTAGTCATTCTGTGTGGCTGAAGAATGAGCTCCTTTGCTTTGTGACAGGTTTTTATTTACCAAAGTCAGAGAAGTGTATCTGTTTTCATTAATAAGCACTTGTCATTCATCTGACAAAGAGTTCCCAGAAAGCTGCCTTTAAGTAATACTGAAAATGACATCCAAACTGTGCCACGTGTAGGTGCAAATGTGTGTGTGCATGTAAGAAAGTATCTTTATAGATTCTGCCAATGGACTTTATTTCTTCTTTGAAAATGAGGAGAGTAGTATGAAACAGCAGCTATATCTATTGTAATATGACTTACTGATTTAAGCTTCATGCTCAGGACTGTAGCCAAAATGCAGGGGGCGAATATTGACTACACAATGTGTTTCTGTGTATAAACCAGCCTCTGTGAAGAAATAAAACACATCATCTGCTTTCATTTGCATATAAAGCACAGCAGCACTCAACTGTAAGGCTTTTAATTTGCTTTTAATTCCTCATCTATTGATTTCAAATATCAAAACCACTCACTGGATTTTGACTGAAATGAGGTCTGTTGGCTTTTTTCTTTTGTTCCTTCTAAGACTGTGAGAGATGAAAGCAGATGAGAAACTGCACAGATTTTGGTGACAGCAAAACATGGGATCCTTGTCTCTCTCATGACAACCCCAAGATTGGTACAGCTGATTGCTGAATTCAAATAATGAGTTGATCAGAATAATTTATGTAGCTGTAATGCTGAACAGAAGCTGGTTGCAAGCACAATGAACAAATGACAGAAACTAATTAAACAGAGTAACTAAGAAATTAACCTCTTTGATACACTGAATGGGAAAAAGTCAAGTTAACACCTGTTTGACAGTCAGGCTACTTTGCCTTTTGGATAATGAACAGCTTTGACTCAAAAGAGGAATGCAGGGCTCTGGAGAGTGAGATGTGAGAGGAGGAAATAACAGCCACCTGCACTCTAAAGCATGCTACATAATTCATCTTCCCTTCTGAATCTCCTGGATGTGGTAGTATCAAAAGGAGACAGGGTTTTTTCCCTTGCAGTTATCCTCCAGGATATTTTAGTGGTAGGGATGCAAACTGGCAGTGGACACTGTGTGTGGTAGAGGAGAAGCTCCTGCTGCTGTGTCCTGTTCCTGGGCTGCCACCCTGAAGATGCTGTTGCATTTAGGTTGCCATGAGCTGTCAGGGGCAGGCAGACATTTAAGCAAGTCTGGGTTTCCTGTATCTTCTCCCTGAAGTGGTTTTGCTATTGTTTCTCTTGCAATGGAAACCTGACCATCTCTTAGGATGGGCTCTTACTCCTCCAGTACCAGTGGCATCATATGCAGGTCTCTCCTTCAGAGCCTCTTCTAACTCAGTTCATCACATACATGTGTTTATTCCCCTCTTCTCATCTCTGTGTTTGGCCTCTTTTTTCCTGAAAGTAATTGACTAAATGCACCTGTTTGCTTTGGGGCTGAGCCCAGCACAGCACAGCGCTCCTCAGTTGGTATTAATGAACACACCAAGAGATTACATTTTCTGCAAATGGAGGTTGTGTTGGAAGTATTGCTTTTACGTGTAGAGGCTGTAATAAGTGATGATGCCATGTGGTCTCAGTCCCAGCTTTGTCCCACAGTGGGATGCTCCTTCCACAACTTCTGGTCATGGCCTCAATGGAAAAGCTGATCTGTTGAGCTGTGGAAATACTTACTTGAAGACATGAACTTGTGGATAGATGTCTCATACAACCCGACCTGCTCATCAGGAGAGAGCCGTGGCTGTGCTGTCCTCCTGCCTTTCAAATGATTTTGTGGCCTGATGTGTTTGTGTGTGCCATTTCCACCCAACCATGGGTCAGCCTCGTACAGCTCCAGAGGCTAACTCCATATTAAGAAAGCTAAAACATCTACTGGGAGTCCTTTGGTCTTCATTTCACACAGGGAAACCAAGGCAAGAGAAACACAAAATGACTTATCCTTACTTCAAAATAAGTAGCCTGAGTCAGGTGTTTTTTGTTGTACAGGAAGAGATTACAGCAGTCACAAAAGAGGGAAACTTGCTTTTGAGCAGTTTTGAAGAGCCTGACTCTGGGGAATGCAGTCAGGACCAACACCATGAGAGGCCTGGAGACTGGGAGACTGTGAATCGGTGAGTACACTGTGTTTCTAATTTCCCTGATTTTTTCAGTGGAAGCACTCAATTTATTTAGGTGTAGATGTGTTGTTTAGGTCACCTACCAAAGACGAACTTACTAGAATTTTGCTCCAATCCCATTGAGTTGCTGGGTGACTTCTGTCAGTTGATTTTCACCTGCTCTGTTTTTTATCCCACTGTTGTGCTGGGGCTGTGGAGCAGATGCAGGGTTCTCCATGCTCCCAGGTATGATTCAGAGAAATGGAGACAGCAAAAACTGTTTCACACAGATGATTTGATTAAAATTCTCTCTGAGGTCTTCTCAAGTCATATATATATGTCTGTTGACTTCTGAGACCTTGGGTCCAGAAGACCTGAATGGGTGATCTCTGCTTGTCCTCTGTTCACGAACTGTTCCAATCTTGTCCTTTTTCTGTGCCAAGGTTACTTGGCCAGCTGCGTGAGATGGAGACTGCTTTTGATGGCTTCTGGGAGAAACACCAGTTAAAAATGGAGCAATATTTACAACTGTGGAAGTTTGAGCAAAGTTTTCAAGAGGTATGATCAGATGCACTTCCACTGGCAGAAAGGAGAGGTGGAGATGACATGGAGGGGAGAGAATTATTTGTGCTTTTTATTTTGAGAGAGCTTCATTTATGCTGCTTTTCCTTGACCCTCACAGAGCTAACTAGCTTGGGGAGACCACTGTGCTTCCTTATTCAGAGCTCATTTAGGTATCACTGCCCTACAGTTGCATGGATTTTGCTGATAGAAGCAACTCTGAATTTAGAAATTAGTTCTTGGATACTAGTAGTATTATTGGATTTAGCAATCTTAGCTGAAGTGTGATTAATTTTGGTCTCAGAATGATTTTCTGCCTGTGCTTTGTATCCCTTTGCAGCAGTCTTCTTCTTTGTGTCTAGGTCAAGAATGCCATTGAATTTTTAATGGGTCAGCAAGCGGAGCTGTCTGACACTGGTGACAGTGTCCCCCAAGTGAAGCAGAGGCTCAAGGACTTGGATCATTTCCATGGTATGGCTCAGGTGAGATAATCTTACACAGAAAGAGGCACTAATGAAACACAAGAACCACATTTTGTATTTGTGGTAGGAGGTGTTTTCTGGAGTTACCTCGTTCTGGTGTAGTTTGTTGGCAAGTGGCTGCACGAGAGGATTGATTTCATGTCTCTGCTCTGCACAGCAACGCTGTGATCACTCTGAAAGCCAGAAAAAGGGTATTTAATTATCACAGTTAAAATAAATTGCTGAGCCACCATGAAAATCCAGAACAGATAAATGTCTGAACATGGGGGAGGCGTGGGATTTAATGAGCTGGAGGAAGAATGATTTATATTTTAAGTGTTTTAACTGTGCTAATAATCAGAGACTTGTTACCAGGCACAGGGAGAGGCAAAAAATGTTGCTATCCTGACGTGTCTCTGACTTGACCATAACGTGTGGGGGAAGACTAAGAGGTGTAAGGAAAAGAAAAGTGAAGAGAGATGATTCACAGAAGCCCAACTGAGGCAGAGTTTTGTAAAGGGACGTGCTTGACATGTGGGCCAGGGTCAGCAGAGAAATCCTGAGGGATCTGGACACAGCAAATGAGAAAATAAGAGTCTTCAGGGAAAAGTCGAAAGCTTCTTGGCCATTTGTAAGAAGCGTTTATGAAGAGAGGGAGGAGAAAGAAGAGGCCAAGCAGGCAGAGTGCAGCAGGGAAGCAATCCCAGTGGAAAACCAGCCCTGGAGAAACCATAACTATTACACTGAGCAGGGTGTGCAGACAAGATAGTGTGTTCTTTGCATCAAGATTTGCGACAAAGGGGTTAGTTTGTTTTCACCATAAACCTTAACTGCTCCAATTCTCTTTGATGCCTGTGAGCATAGTGTGCCTAAACTGGACATCAGCTGCATTTAATTCAGGGTGTGGTTCTTGGAGACAGCAGATATGTTGCAAGCAGGCAGTAACGCCATTGTTAGTTTGGGGAAATACTCTTTTCTTCTTCACCCTCTTTATGGATAGCAAACATCTTTTTCCCCAGATGATGGGGACCATTTTATCCTGTCTCAATCACCCATTCTGGCTGCCCATAAGGGCAGTTGTCTCCATGTGTGCCTGAAATGTGGTAAGACGAGAAAGTGCATGTTGTTATATGTAGATATTTTGACATTATTTCAGCTAATGTGCAATCCATTCTCTTCCTTTCACTGAAGGATCTGATAGGGAAGGCTCAGGTGGTGATACTGCATGGACACCAGCTAGCAGCAAACCATCACTACGCACTCAACTTAATCTGCCAGCAATGCAATGAGCTGCGGCACCATTCCGACGTCTTGTCTGATGAGATCAAAAGGAAGCAGATGCGACTGCAGAAGACCTTGGATCTTCACACCCGCCTTCAGCAGGTAGAGTTCAGAGATACAGTGCTCTGAGAAGCAGATAGCTTCTCCATGGGGTTAGCCTCTCTACTTCTTAGCTGGAAGCACCTTAAATTTGCAGCTTTGCTTTGGCAGTTAATGGTAGGAAAGTGTTCCTCAGAGGCTGGAGAGGTGCCTCACCCCTCACTTGGCTAGGGAAGTTAGCAAACAGGTATCTGCTGGAGCTCTGAAGTCAGCAGAAAGAGGTGGGCATCTCCAGAGGGCAATTCAGAACACCAAAGTTCAGCTGCTGCTCCTGGTTGTGCTTTCATGCTGCATCCATGTGTTAATTGACTTTGGAGGTTTTCTTACCCAGTGCAATAGAGGTAATGCTTTCAGATAAACTCCAGCCTTTTTTAATGAGAGATGTATTAAGAATGAACACAGCTCAGTGTAAAATAAAGTGACAGATTGGTAGATAGGCACAGCTGCTGTGTGCTAGCATGGAAATGGAGTCATGTGGCTCCAACACTCTTTGATATCTTAATCTGCATCAAATATTCATTTAGGGAAATTCACGCTAATTAGGCCAGAAGGCACACGGCTGTAATATGCTTGAGGCCATTAAGAGAAACAGTGAAGTTTGACCCTGTTCCATTTCACTGTTTTGGGGAACTGTGGAACTTGTTTTTTCTCTCTGTGTGCTCCACTTCAGTGTTGCAGTGCTCTGTAGGGACAGATGGTTCCTTGGCAGCCTCTGAGCTGTGGGGCAGTGGCCTCTCCTGGACTCCTAGCTGTTCTGGTTGGTGTCAGGGGTCTAGCCTGTGGGCTTTGCTGGACTACAGCTGAAAGAAGAATGATTTATATTTTAAGTGTTTTAACTGTGCTAATAATCAGAGACTTGTTACCAGGCACAGAGAGAGGCAAAAAAGAGTTGCTATCCTGACATGTCTCTGACTTGACCATAACATGTGGGGGAAGACTAAGACGTGTAAGGAAAAGAAGAGTGAAGAGAGATGATTCACAGAAGCCCAACTGAGGATGTGACTTTTCTAAAGGGACGTGCTTGACATGTGGGCCAGGGTCAGCAGAGAAATCCTGAGGGATCTGGACACAGCAAATGAGAAAATAAGAGTCTTCAGGGAAAAGTCAAAAGCTTCTTGGCCATTTGGAAGAAGCGTTTATGGAGAGAGGGAGGAGGAAGAAAAGGCCAAGCAGGCAGAGTGCAGCAGGGAAGCAATCCCAGTGGAAAACCAGCCCTGGAGAAACCATAACTATTACACTGAGCAGGGTGTGCAGACAAGATAGTGTGTTCTTTGCATCAAGATTTGCGACAAAGGGTTTAGTTTGTTTTCACTATAAACCATAACTGCTCTCTTTGAAGAGACTCTTCGTGGTCTCTCTTCGTGTTCATAGCTCTGGAGATTCTCTGTTGCTCTTGGCTGGATCATCTTCACACACCTGTGCACACCACAGTGTGTGAGTGCCAGCTGACTCCAGCTGACATTCCCCTGTTACCTGTGCATGTCAAATGCTGAACTTTAGACTGCATTCTTATTATTTTTAAAAACATGAGTGGAATTACTTTGATCATTCCTCTCAGTTGAGATCTGCACTAAGCCAGGCATTTATCTGATGAAATCTGTCAGTCTTGTTGTAAACTCCCTAGTGCCCCCTTCAGCTTTCTAAGTTGGATAAATAAAGATCTGCTTATCATTTTGTTAACCTATGCACTAAAGAGTGCTTCTCTGTCTTTTATACCACTGGTTTTATACAGCTACAAGTGGGAGCACAACTTGGCTGGGTATGCTGAGGACTGCAATCACCCTCCAGAAAAAAATAAGGCCTTTCTACTTTCTAATCCAAACACAATAACTGCTGAGATCTTTAGGAGTGCTGATTAGCTCCATGTTAAAAATACAGATCCAGTAGATGACATTCCTCAGGGTAACCTGGCTGTGGTAAGGGTGCTGCTGATGGTCTTGTTCCCTGTGCTTGCCCTGTGCTGTTACCAGGCTCTGCAGTGCTGTGATGAGGGTGCCTACCTGCTTGCCAACCAGCAAATGGATAAGTGCCAGTCTAAAGAAGGCGCTCAGAAAGCTCTCCAGGACATAGAAAGATTTCTTGAAAACTCTTCAGCCTACTTAAACTATGATCCCCAAGCCCTACACTACGATTTTGAGTCAGTCTTAACATCTGAGTTGAAGGTAAGCAACCACTCCAGTTCATTGTTGCACAGGCAGAAAGCAGGGTGGGACTGTGTTGCAGTGCTGTTGTGTCCATAGTCCTCTGTTTTGTGTCAAGGTGCAAAATAATGGTGGTTATTTAATCACGGGAGTCTTTTCCACTCTCTGCAGTGCCAGATCCAGTCAGTGCAGGTCAAGCTTGAGAACGTTCGGAGCATGTTTGAGAACCGGCAGTCTTGCTTCAAGAAGCTGTTGGATAAACACGTGCGGCCCGTCCAGTTGGTAGCTCCTCGGCCAGAAAACCCGCCAAGATCAAAGTCACCATTATTTTCTCCTAAACATGGTGAAGTATTTTGAGTTTATGGTCTTTGCAGCTGTGGTTTTGCTTTGAGATAGGAAGAGTAAGGCTCAGGATGGTTTTGAGAAGCCAACCGAACTTTGCTGGCAGATGCAGAGTTGTGTAGTGTTAAATATATATCAGATGATGTATTGTCTTTCTAATTTTTGTGTCAATCACACTATACCTATGTGAGGAATAGGAGCTAGTTGCTTCTTATTTATTTTCACTTCCTACTCAGTGAAAAAAAGAACTGTAAGTAGTGCATATCTCCAGTTCTGCTTTACTAGCATCCTGCTGGGCTGGAAACTGGTGAATTAAGTACTTCAGGGGAAAAAGGGCAAGGTTTATAAATTTATTAGCATGCCTATTTTCTGTGGCTGTCTTGAGCTGGAACTGACATAAAGTTAGAGTGATGTTTGCAAAAGAGCTTGGAGAAATGAAGAGCTCAAATCTCATGAACAGAAATGAGCTGGATGCTTAACTTCCTTTGATTTCTTGAGGGTATCTTCCCTAAATCCCAGTTGTGGAATAATTAATGCCCATAAAGGTATAAATTCTCATTGAACCGAGGTCACTGAATGTTCTGCCTTAATTCTGGTAATGGGATGTGGCACCATGTTAGCTTTAAATGATAGCATTAAAACTTTCATCCTTGGCAGGCCCTGTATGTATCAGACAGAATTAAAAGAGATTCCAAAGTAGCGTCCATGTATTTTAAACCAGGGACATGCTAAGTTATGTGGGAATATTAAATTCAGTGATCTGACTACATAAAAGTAATTGAATATTTGTGTTTTAACAAAATTTTTATGATGCATTAACAAATATTGGTTATGGTGAATTGTAGCAGATGTCCTACAACAGTAAAAGCAGCTTAAATTCAGGGAATGATTAATGCAAATTGCCAGGCTAGTCAAGGGATGGGAATGAAGCTAAGTGCAGTGAAGGGAATTAAGCTACACAAGACACAGGCCAGTGCAGCAAATAAATCCCAGATTTCCTCCTCCGAGGCTGGTGACTCCTTCTCTACTCCACGCTGCCTTCTGAAGCCCTTTCCTCAATCAGGAGAAAAGCTCTGAGTCGTTAAACTAGAGCGTTGCCTGCTTTACCTGACTCAGTTTTTCTAGCTTTCTAGAAACAGGAAAGGGTTAAAGGCAAATTACTGACTTAAAGGGTAGGGTAAGTGGGTGGCCACCCCTGTGAGATGTTGTGAGACCATCATCACTCAGCTGGACTTATTTCATGCCTTTGTGGGATGGTGCAAATTTTTCAAGCAAAGGCAATCGGTCACCTGCAAAGCACAGGTATCGTCCATTAATCCTCTTCCTGAAAGAGATGATCAGGTGTGCTGGAATGAGCATAGCCAGCAAGTGGGGAAAGACAAAAGGCTTCTCTTTGTATAGATCATGTCAAGAGAGCTTTTTAATAAGGCCTTTGTTTGATGCCAAACATCAAAATGCTGGAGGCCTGCTGGTGTGATGTGCAGTGTCAAAGGCACATGCTGGGCTCCATCAGGAGAGCTTTGAGATGGATGGGTTTTATGGTGTGGATTGAAACCAAACCAACTCTGAGGACATCACTTTTGTCCTCTTTTTCTTTCTTTGTTACATTTCTGCACCACCGAACCCCCCTTCTTTTTCTGTCTGAGGACAGACACTTCCTCTTTTATCTTTGCCCTGGATTTGAAGTCTATCTGAGGAATGTGGTTTTAATTTTTAAATAATTTCTGGGGGCTTGGAAAAAGAGTAAACCTATCCTATCAGGAGCCATGAAGTGTGGTGAGATGTGCAGAAGTGGTACAGCAGGCTGTGGTGGAGCCTGAGTGCTGGAGTAAAGTCACTCTGCGACAGAAGCTGGTATCCCCCTCCCATCTGGCTTCATATCCATGTTCCCTTCCTCCCAGTGGCCATCACCACTTCTTTTGGGTCTTCCTGCCTCTGGAAGGGGTGATATGTGTAGGTGATGTACCTTTTTTTAGTTTATTTGCTTTTATTGTTCTTGCTTTTATCATTTTCTCAAACTTCAGAGGCTTTTGCTACGTTTTGGTTACTGTGTTCACTTAATGGACATTTTGGTTTTTTCTTATTGCTTTTTACCTTTATGGCCTTTATGACCTTGTGATGTGTGCTATTTGGTATTTTGTGTTCTTTGGGATAAATGCCCTTTATTTTGTCAATTTGCTATTGGTATTAGGTAACTATTTCTAAAATGTATCCTGTTTTTCTTCATGACTTAGTAGTTTCTGTTTGTACTGTTGTACACCATAGATGTACATTATGTAATAATGTGTTGGTTTTTTTTTTTACCCAAGGTGTGGATTTTAATTCCAGTTTGAAATTTTCATTTGATCTCTCTCTCCCTGGGAAGAAGACATCAAGAAAAACTCCAAGTTCTCGCAAGGTAAACTTTAGTCATGAAATCTGAGTGTGTTTTATACACTGTAAAACTGAAACACCTCTAAAGATCTTTTGTACTTTGGACTTGCTATTTTTATTTTCTCTCTTTTTTTTTTTTTTTCCTCTTTGTCCACTTTAAAAAATATTCAAACAAACCCAACCTCTCTTATACCCATGTGGTTTTGTTAGATTAGTCCAGCACCTGAGGTGTATCTTGGATTGATTTTCAAGTCACAGATATTGATTTCCTGTGTGTTATTCCCTGAACCTGTTCTTTTCATAACAGAGATGTGTATTAGGATATCTCCCCATCCACAGATATTCCCCTGTGTAAACTGTTCTCTAGTCTCTGCACTAATGAGTTATTTTACCAGCATTTTCAGATTTTTTGTAGCAGAGTAATTTCTGGGAATATTTGGCTACCCATTATATGCTCTGCCCTTTTAAGGTTTCCTACACAAGAATTTTTTAAAAGGAAGCATATTTTATCCTTCTCCAAAGAATTCCTGTGCTGACCTCAGTCAGCTGGGCTTGTCCTGCCCCTGCAATCCCCTTCCTGCAGCTCTTCCCAAGTGTATCCCATTTCTCTTCCAGATCGAAGTAATGCACGACTATCAGGAAAAACGGAATTCCTTGCAGTATTTTATTTCAGACAGTGATGACAGCTTAGATATACTAAAAGGGTAAGCTTTCACCCCATTTATATCCTCAGGATGATGTTCCTTTCTGGCCAGTCCTTACCCCTCCCCGTGTTCCTCCAACCTGACCCAGGTGTCATCTCCCATTGGTTGTTAATGAGGTCACACTGTGTTCTGGGTTCCTTAAGCTGCATTATTCGCCTGTTGACTTTTTGTAGACATAAAAATAATGTGGTTTTATGTTTTTTTTTTCTTTATTTTAGCCATGTCATAAATGAGCTTATAGAAACTGAGAGAGTGTATGTAGAGGAACTCTTCACTGTTTTGACGGTGAGTGACTTCTCCAGGTTGCTCCTTGTGGTTCCCCAGTGACTTGTACAAAGGAGCACCTGCCACCACTCTGTCAAACTAAGCAAATATGTGATGGGGCAGGTTTCTACCAGACTGTCAGATCCCAAGCTAGTTATAAATGTTCAAGTTTTGTCCCTAGATTTTCTTTGCTGGAGGCATCTGCAGGAACAGCTTTTTATCTAGAATGAGAGAGAAGCCTTCTGTTTGTACACAGAAGCGCTGGTAATTTGTCTTAGCAGTGCCTGGAAAAGTGTACGAAAAGCTGTTTCTTTTAACTGTTCCCTAATGTCTTTTACCTTTAGGAGACAAAATAAAGAAGCTTGTGTTTTACCCTTGGGAGGATTCTGTCTCAATACTGTAAAGTTTGTGACTATGTAAAACACATTTATTTAGAACGCAGATTCGAATTTCCCATACTGCCATTTTAGATACTTCTACTTTATTCCAAAATAACTCTTGCTTATGGCCAAAACAAGCTGGCTGTTAAATAGCTCTCCCGCTTTACACTTCTCTCACCCAGGAGCAAGCAGAATATGAATCTGTTGAACTGCAGGTAGTTACACGTAATTACTCTACACTGATAGGTTTTTTTGTAAAACCACACTCTGTATGATGAAGTTGGCAGGTACACAAATTTATTACTGTGCACATCAAGTCTAGATAGAGGAAAAATGGACAGATAGACTTCAGTTTTTAGAAAATAGTATTTCCTTTAAAGAGAGAAACCTTCTTGCAGGTTTAAATACAAATGACTAATTTTCCAGATACTTATCATCTACTGCATCCTCAATCAATTCCAAAATGCCTGCTTAGCATGAGGAATATTGATTCCAACCATAGTTAGTGTAAGAGATTAATTTGGAAAGCCAAAGAAGATAGGCTGTACATATTGAATAAGTTTTTGCTGCTCATGTTAAAAGGGTCTCAGTTCTGGGCAGTCCTTGATGTCCAACTTGAGCTGTGGCTTAAGGCCTTCTGGAGGCCCTCTTTGCAGTGATGATCCTGAGCCCTGGCCATGTCCCACACTCAGTTAGGATGTTTGCCACATCTGGTGAATGATTTTGCATTGGTGCAGTGATGGGATGTTACTTCGGGGAGCTTTGCCTTGTTTCCTAGTTCCACCCAACAATTTGTAGTGCATTGGTATCATTTCGAGCTCCTCTGTGGTTTGGGATCCTGTGATTTCAAGAGGCAGGTGGAGCCACAGAGCACAGGATTCCTGAGGCATTGAGGAGAGCAAGACCCTAATGTTCAGCACGTGTTGTACAAGAGCAAAAAGCCCATTGATTTTGGCATTTGATCTCCAGCCGTCTCTGCTTTGTAACAAGTCACCTCCTGCCCTGCTTCTGGTGAGGTTGTGTGTAACTGCACACCCTGTACACACTGTCACTCCCATGTCCAACAGCCATAGCAGCAGAGGTGTTCTCCTCAAACAAGTATTCTTCTAAGACCTCTCCTGCAGTCAGGCATAGTAAGAAGAAGGTGGCTGAGATTTGCCTTTGGTGAACTGAGAGCATCTCTGCGGTGCTGCCAGCCCCACAGGAGCTGTCCCAAGCCACTCCCTGCTGGACTGCAACCCCACATGCCCAGGGGCTGAAAAACAGGGATTTAGAGGCAAAAATAAGGGAATAAAGGGGATTTTACGTTTTGAAGCAAAGCAGATTGTATTGAAAGTCTGTTCACGTCCCCTTTCCATCTGCCTTCGAGGATATGCCAAGCCAAGGCCTTCCCAACTGAGTGATGAGCCCTTTTTGCATCCTGCAGGGCTACAGAGCTGAGATGGATAATCCTGCCATGCTCATCCTCCTGCCTCCCGTGCTGAGGAACAGGAAGGATGTCCTCTTCGGAAACATGTCCGAGATATACGACTTCCACAACAAGTAAGATGCTGCTCTGTTCCCCTTTTTATCAGGCTGATTTCCTGTGAAACTAAACACCCAAACCTTACCTCGCTCACTGTTGCATTTTTGGCCCTTCTTCTCTCTCTTGCAGAATTTTCCTGCACAGTTTGGAAAACTGCCTGGGAGCACCCGAGAGAGTGGGATGTTGTTTCCTAGACAGGGTGGGTGACTCATTTTCACATGTAAAACAGACTCAAAGGCCAATGTTTCTTCTGATTTGTCACACACTGCAACATCTTGGTTATGTCAGCTGAGTAAAGAGGCTCCCGATCTGCAGTACCAACGGCCAGACCAGGAGCAGAGGTGCCTGGCCAGCAGAAGATGGGGCACAGCAGCTGTTGTGACTCTGCTGCCATTCCCAAAAGTGCTTTTTTCACCCAAAGTCTGTCACTTTTAGGTATTAAAGTTAGTAGCAGAGATAAAAGCAAAATAACCATTTGGGTGTTTGTCTTATTTGACTGCCCAGCAGGACTGGGTCCGTGAGTGTGACTTGCCTTTTGGCTTCCCCTACAGAGAGAGGATTTCCAGATGTATGAGAAGTACTGCCAGAACAAGCCCCGGTCAGAGTCCCTGTGGAGGCAGTGCTCTGAAAGCACCTTCTTCCAGGTGAGCTGTTTATTCTATCAGGGAAGGCATTGACCTGAAACACTCCCTTGCCCTAAACACCCTCATCAGCATCCCACAGGTTTGTTGCATTCTGTTTACCATTGCATGGAATCTTTTCAAAAGTAGGTGTTGGAGTTTCTTACATGTAAGGAGTGCAAAGAAGATCCATCAGTTATATTATTTCACGTGTTGTTATAAAATTTCTGTAGTTACAGGCACCGTACAACATTTTGCCATGAGATTTTCAAAGTTATCAAACCCCACAGTCATGCTGTTGGAATAACTACTTGTAGTTGGTGCAAAACTTACTTAGTCTGAATTCTGTGTTCCAGGAATGCCAAAGAAAATTAGAACACAAACTTGGGCTGGATTCCTATTTACTCAAACCAGTGCAGCGCCTGACAAAATATCAGTTACTTCTGAAGGTATTTTATATTCTGCTTTGAAAGGACATCTGCAGATATTAGATGTTTGTTCCAGTTTGTTTTTCAATTAAAGGTTACCTGTAAATCAGCATCAAGCTTTGGATGACATATTGCTTATATTGGCCCTCTGAAGTGATTTTCAGTGAAGACAAATATTCATATACCTGAAAAAGGAACAAGTGCTTTTAACAAGCTGTTTTTTAAGGGGAGAAAAACTGTTTGAGTCTGTTCATAGATGTAAAATGACAGATGCATTTCTAAGAAAACTGAGCCAGAAATGATCATGAGAATATGATGAATGAAATATATTGATGCATCTCTTCTTCTCCTCAGGTGTCTACAGTGCCTCTAATCTTTAATGTATTTATTCTTGTTTCCCCCATTTAAGGCAGGGCACTGCTGTTATTCCCACCCTGTAAAGTGGGAATAATATTTGGGTGGTGGCTTCTGAACCCCACCTTCTAGCCTTCTTAGTGAGTGCAGTTCTAATTGGGCAGAGGAGACTTGAAATTAATCTTATCTCAATGGTAAAATTAGGCTTTCTATTTATTGACTTGAAGACTCTGGATTTTTAAAATTCTGTTCAGTCTGTCAGTCTGAAGACAATCATCTGTTGCAACCTCATTTGAGGGCATATATGTCATATGGACAGCTAATGGAAAATCTGAGCCTTATTTCCCATTTCTCACCAAGCAGGAGAAAACAATTAAAAGAAATCAGATGAGTGTGATGCTGCTCTAAAAGCTGACACCACCCTTAAGGAAACTGAGAAAAAATGGGCCATCCTGCAGTGATCTGCTCCACACCTCATACTGGCTGAGGTTTAGAGGGAGTCTTTTTTCCAGTGACATTTGAAAAGAGAAACTCAATGTAAATTGCTGAGCATTGGAAACTTTGGGTGAGGTGGAAAAATCTGCTTTGTTCAAGTGCAAATACGTGCTTTTCCATTTCTATTTTCAGGAGCTGCTAAAGTACAGCACGAGCTGTGACGGAGTTCAGGAACTTCAAGAAGCCCTGGTTGCAATGTTGGATTTGCTAAAGTCAGTGAACGACTCCATGCATCAGATTTCAATAACAGGATATGATGTGAGTAGGTTTGGGTAATGAGAGCCCTTGCATGAGGCTGGATGATGCATTGGAAATGGATGGTGTCCCAGAATGTAGGAGCTGAACACTATCCTAGAACAGCTACAAAGTGAATGGGAGCAGGAGGCTCTTACAGGTGACTGTCTTCCATCTGATTTCAGGGTTTTGGAAAATATCCACATCTAAGGGACATATCTGGAGTTGCATAGTGCCCACACTTGCCACCTTGTGGTTTTCCAGAGTATTTTTCCAGCGTGTATCTTAGTGTTCTCATGGCTGGCCTAATTTACCTGGGCTGTCTTCATAATATTTCACATTTAATATTTAAGCAACTACTCTGAGTCTGATTTTGATCCTTTCCCATGGAAGTGGTTGTCTTTTCTAAGGCTTCAGGGAAGGGTGAGGGATTGGCTTTCAAAGCTGCTGGTCCCAGTCCTGGCCTTCTGGAGAATTACATCTTCCAACACCTTAATTCAGGTTCACATCTCCTCTGCCCTTGACCTGATCTTCCATAGGAGCTTTTCCTATCTTAGTTATTCCATTTCTGACTTTCTAGACTAGCTGCAGCCCTGTGTCCAAGACCTCTGCTTCCCTCCTGGCACCATGCCACCATTCCCAAAAGATCATCTAATCCTTCCAGGAAGGCCTATTCTTAGAGGGATGTGCCTTGGAAAACAGCTGGCCCTGTTGCCCTTCATTGTTTGGAGAGTCCTCTTGCATTTTAATTGATATCTTTTTTTTTCCTTTTTAATCTGTCCTGCCTTCACCAGGGTGACCTGAGCGAGCTGGGGAAAGTATTAATGCAGGGGTCTTTCAGCGTTTGGACAGGACATCGAAAAGGTCCCACAAAAATGAAGGATCTTGCCAGGTTCAAGCCAATGCAGAGGCATCTGTTTCTGTATGAGAAAGCCTTGGTCTTCTGCAAGAAACGAGAGGAGCACGGAGATGGATATGACAAAACCTCATCTTACAGTTTTAAGCACTTTTTGAAAGTAAGGACATTTTACCTTTGCATTGCCATGTATATTGTAGACCAGCAATTCTGCAGACCCAGGCAGTATTTTTCCTCTGACACAGCTGATTGTTTTCTGCTGTCAAGGGCTGTAATGCCTCATAGGGATGTTCCATGTCCCTGAAAGGCTGTTGGTTGTATAAACTCTGAGAACTTGTGCAGCTGAGGCAGCAGCTGGGAGAACCCATGGACTTGGAGTCATGTGTGTGAGGGCATGTGCCAGGGAAATGGAGTTATGGGCAAGTTCCAGGGATGCAAATGTGCCTGCCCTCCTCCACTAGACCACTTTCCAGGAGTGTGGGTGAGGACCTGAGAAAAGTGGGGAGACCTTTTGCATCTTCCCCAACCCATCTGGCAGAACCAGGGGGCTCCTCATGCTTCAAAGGAGGTTCCTTGGGCAGGGATCTGCCTGGCTGCTCCTGAGCCCAATTTCCCAACCAGGCAGGAGGATGCAGTGATAACTATTCTTCCTCACTGCCTTTCTCCTTCAGCAGGCTCTAACTGCAGCTAAAAGGACAATTATTCCGTGACAAGAGTAGGCTGTGGCAAAATATGAGGGACACAAACAACAGTCCCAAGCCTCTAAATGCTACCTGCTGTCAATAACATACCCAAACTGCCCTTCTAAAAGAGACCTCTGGTATACTGCAGGCAATAAGCACTTCTAACATACATTTTGTCTCAGTACTCTGCATTGTTTTTCTTAATAAATAAAAACCCAATATGGGTGTACCTTAGAATGGAAAAAAACCAGGTACCTGGAGGCAGAACAGATCCTTGCTGCTGGTCCCTGATCTCAGTGTGGTCTGGGGAGGGAGGTGCCACCAGTAGTCAGAAAACAAGTAGGGAAATCTGTTCAGCTCCAGTGCATGTTACAAACTGTGCATTATAAGCAAATCTCTGGCCATATGTTTAGGTACTCAATGTTTTCCCCAAACAGAATGATTTCCTTTCTGGAGAGCTCGTTTTCCCTGTAGTACTTGTTTTACCATACATGCTTTTGAAAGAACTGAAGAGATGGTGGGGGAAAATCCAGCTCAGAGGAGAAAATCCTGCACTCAGGAGTCCAGGCAATGTGTCCAGGGATTTTCTTTGCCTCAAGAGGGTTCATTTTCCAGTTGTTTGTGCTGGCACGCTGAGAGGTTGGAGTTAGAGAATCCATGGATGTGACAGGATTACATCTGCACAAGCATGTTTTGAGAATTACTGTACTGAGAGCAAAATCATGTTTCTGGAGCTTGGCATTTGTTTGATTCATGATCATTGAATCACAGAATCATTGAGGCTGGAAAAAACCTCTAAGATCATCAACCCAGCCTTGCCAAGTCCACCACTGAACAATGTCTCTAAGTGTCAGGAAATTATTTTTCTTTACAACAATGTTTTTTTTTTTTATTCAGAATTGAAACAAGCTGTCAGGTAGAAGCTGTGTAATGGAGCAGCTGTAAAACAAACAAAAGAACCCCTCAGGATAAGATTTTTTATGCTGTCTGAAATATCCAGTGGTAAACACATCTTGAGCTGAGATTCAGTATTTTAGAGGACACCGGTTACTGCAATGCCATGTAAATCAGCCTGTCTGGTGCCACATGGAAGCTGATGCAGATGAACCATCCTAGAGCTTTGTACTAACCCACCTCAGTCTGCATTGCAGCAATTCAACAGCTGAGAGACAGTAAATCCTGGTCAGAGGGAGGAAATAGAATTTCTAAATCCACTAACATGAATGAACAGACCTTAAATCTGTTTATTCCCAGCACATTCTCTTTGCATCCTCATAGTGGATCATCTAAAATTTCTAATATCTTGATGCCTGGGCAGTTTTGTGGGAGCCTTGGTATAAATTGCCAAGCTAAGTAGCATGCACAGAACTGGAAATTGCAGCAGCTGGATGAGGTGTTCTCTAGGCTGGCCTTCCAATAAGCTTTTATGTATTTTGAGTTTTTAAAGTTTTCATAAACTCAGAATGGAGCCTCTTCCAGCTTTCTGAGATACCATGGCATCTTGATAGGACAAGGGGAAATGGCCTCAAATTGCATCAGGGAGATTCAGGTTGAATATTATATAAAATTTCTCCATATAAAAGAAGGGGTCAGGCATTGGAACAGGTTGCCCAGGGCACTGGAGGAGTCACCATCCCTGGAGGGATTTAAAAGACATGTAGATGTGGCACTTGGGGACAGGGTTTAGTGATGGACTTGACAGTGCTGGAGGAATGGTTGGACTTGCTGGTCTTACAGGTCTTTTCCAATCTGAATGTTTCTATGATTCTAAGAGCAATTTGCTTCCCAAGTCCTGAGGCTGTTTATAGTCACTGAAAATGGGCACCAACATTTGAAAAAGTTGGAACAGAGCGTTTGTCCATGTCATCTAATCTGTGAATCATCACAGTCTTTCAGACCAAAAGCTCTGAGGATGCACATGTTATCAGGAAGGACCAGCAATGTTAAACAGATGTTATTTCTAAGGCTTCATTTGTGTTTATACTGGATTTATCTAATCCAGTCTGTATGAATAATTTATGATAGATGATACCATTATCATTACATCTGTTTCAAAACACCCAAGACTTGAGCTATTTTTGACCATCCTTTATTCAGTGATAAATTGCCAGCAAATTCTGTTTTAATTTTTCATCTTCATGGCGTGCTCAGCAGGGGGGTCAGAGGTCTTCTGTTGCTGAAGAGCTTCTTGGTCTCTAATCACAGTTTGAGCTACTCATTCAGGTGGGTCACAATGCGCAGATCCTGAATAATTTGGGCCTTGGTGTATTCGTCCAAATTATCAAAAGTGGTCAGTGATAACGGGTACCCAGGTATAACAGCATTCAGCTTCTAGCCTGTGTGCATCCTGAAAGCCAGGTTTGTGGCAGCTCAGGCTGTATATCCAAAAATTTACCCTTCTTTTGAAAACCTTGGAGTGGTGTCACGACTTCAGGGATGGTCAGGGACCAAATGATATTGAGCTGAAACTCCTAAAGGAGCTAAAGGCTTCGCAAACGGGTTTTAAGTATCACTGAAAGAGGGAAGCAGAGTTTAGTGAGTAAATAAAGAATAATATGGCAGAAACAATGTTCCATTTATTTATAAAGCTTTCATGCTGAAAGAGATATGATATGATTCTTCAGTTAGTTCCAGTGATTCCCAAATGAAAAGGTCCCTAAGGTCCATTGACTGGTTTTGGAAAGCTTATCCAAATGCAGCAAACTGACAGAAAGTTCAGGGGGATAAGTCAGATAATGACTTTCAGTTGCTACTTAAATTAAAATTGATGAAATGTGTTAAATTGGATGAAAACAGGTTTAACATGCTGCCAAAAGGCTGGATTCCTGGGGAAGAGGGTGAGATTTGTAGTATGCTTAATTTTTTTGTTTCTTTTGGATATGCAGATGAATGCAGTTGGAATAACTGAGAATGTGAAAGGAGATCATCGGAAATTTGAAATCTGGTACAGTGGGCGAGAAGAGGTCTATGTTGTGCAGGTTTGTAGCTTCAAAAATCTGGGTGTTTGTACATCCTCATAGCAGTGCTAAGAAAATGTGTCCTATTGATCCTTATGGGATTATCAGACACTTAACTTGCATTTCTTCTTTCTGTTTACCAATGTCAGTGCTCACAGAGTTGTCCAAGGCTGGTCCTTGGTGTCCGGTCCAGAACTATAAAAGTCACTTAAATATTGAGATAAAATTGCCTCTGGGAATAGAAACTTTTATTCCAGATAAAATCTCAAGTAGACCTGTAATTGAAAAAAAGATTTTATTGTACTTAATACCTTATGTGAATGGAACTGGAAACAGCCCCAGTGCTTTGATGGACACAGACCACGTATTCCTGCACAATTAGATGTCAGAGCTGCTCCTAGAAAAAAGGCTTAGCCTCTGTCCTGTTATTCCCAGTAGTCTTTTCATTCATCTACAGAGTAGTAACCCCATTGACCTGATTCCTTCTTGATTTTTTTTTTCATTTGTAGCATCTTGAATTGAAATTTCTGATGAGGAAATGTTTGTCTAGTAGGTTGTTCAAAGGAAAGTTCATTATGAGTATATTGTCAATTGATTTTTTTAATTAGCCTTCTGCCTAGCTGTTTTCCTCCACATTATGGCACAGCAGCCAACTTAAATTCATAAAACAAGTATATGTAGTCAAAGATACATATATTTAACAGGCATTTTGGGCCTTTAGCTATTTTATAAAAGAGATAAGATGCATGCACATGTGTGCTTTTGCTTGCATTCCTTGCATTGTAGTGATAGCTCTACAATTTCCACTGCGCTTTGCCTGGATATAATAGGAATCATCAATTTTAAAAGATCAAGAGTCTAAAATTTAGTACTGTCTTTGGAAAAAGAAGGATTTCAGAGAACTGCAACATAGGAAAGTAAGATTTTATTCATAAATTATAATGGTTGATTCTTAATTCAAAATTCAGACAGTTTTCTCTCCTTCCAGGCCCAAACAGTAGATCTGAAGATGGCATGGTTGAATGAAATAAGAAAAATTTTGTTCAAGCAACAGGAGCTCATAAAAGGTACATTTGGCCAATATCTCTGTGGTATTCACTCTGCAGCAGAGCCTTTCCTATTTTCACATTGCTAATCTTCAAATCCACTAATTCTCACTAGATAATTGATTTTCAGAAGCCTGGTAGCAAAATACTGCAGTGAGGCCTTACATTACAGGGAAATAACGTAACTTGAAGCAGTAAAGGCCAGGTACTCATGTGAAAATGAATTACAGAAATACTTTTTTTTGGTCATCATTACCCTGGGAATTACTTCATGTTTGTTATCATAGGTTTAATTCAACAAGATACATAACAGATGCCTTATTTTAAGCATATTATGGTCTTCAGTAGCATGCTCAATATTGGATTTGTGCTAACATGCCATCTTAATCATAACTCAGTCTGTGCTTTGCAAGAGTCCATTGGTCTGTTTTTCTCTGAAGATAAATCAATAGGGTTGTACAAAAGGTGTAATTTTTAAAGTAATGCTTCAAGTGTGACAGTCACTAATAAAAAATGGATTTTAAGCTGGTGTTTGACCTCCCTGCAGTAGAGAAGCAACAACCTGGCTCAGGCACGGACCAGATCCCGCTCTCCTCCCAGCTGAGCGATGGGTGAGTGCCAGGAGCTGGGTTGGGGGCTGTCTGGGGTACCTATCTGCTCCCTATTTTTGTCTGAGACTGTTGGGGAGGGGATAGGAGGGATGTGCTGCTACTCACCCTTTGGTGGCAGTGGTCAGGGGACAGAGACTGTGAGGAGCACCCTCAAGCCTGAGCTGCAGCTCCTCTAGAAATGCAGGCAAAGATCAAAAAGAGTGCTCAAATTCAGGGGTAGAGATACTGCAGCAACTTTATTTCCCATCCCCAAAAGATTCAAACCAGGCACTGAAGTCTTTAACCTTTACAGAAACACACATTAAGAGGTACCAGTGTTATTTCTGACTTTATTTTACAAAACCTCATGGAGTTTGTGTTCATTCATAAAATGTATGTAAGATTGATGTCTTTATTTTTCTTTAATCATTCAGGAAGCAGCAGAGGGCCTCCATAAGCTCAGAAGAGAACGACTCGGAGCGCACCAGCCCGGTGATGTTGGACAGTGGGCTCGTGTCCCCCCAGAACAAGCCCCACCGAAGTACAGACCCTTCCCCTCCCTTTGGGGACATGCTTTGGAGGTGCTGGGGTACCCCCAGCCTGAGCTGCACGTTGTTTTGCAGGCTGGCCAGGAATGTCTCAGTCTCTGGAAATCTGTGAGGGGCTGGAGGAGTGGTCGGGTAACCAGTACCTCTCCAACTGCTCGGACACTGAAGAGGAGGATGGAAACCAACTGGTTAGTAGACCTGCAATAGTCTCCAAGCTTGGAGTACTGCCATTTTCAGTCATCTTGCCTTGTTTGGCTTCAATGGATAATGGATGTATTTTGTCCATGTCTCTCAGAATTTTCATATCTCAGTTTGGGGAATGAGAAGATGTGTCAGCCAGTTTCTTGAAATAATTTTAATTAAGGTAGCTGATATGGCTCTGTCACATTCCCTGTGGCAGTCAGAAATAAAAACTGCATGATACAAATGCAGCTAAATAAGATAAGGTTTTCTTTCTACCACAGTCTCCAGGAAAATACAAAGCCCTTGCAGACTGTAAGAGGAGAGGATCAGAGGACCTGCTGGTGAAAAACGGGGATGAAATTCAGCTCTTACATGAAGATGGTGAGGGACAGTGGTAGGTATTTTAGGTTTACTTTGCCTTATTTCTAAGAGCCTGCAAGGCACTGCCTTGAAATGTTGCTTGCTTGGTTGTACACCCATTGCAGCTTCTGATTAAGTTTTAGACTATTCCAGAAAGCTGGAGAATTCATTCCCTTGCCAGGACTTGATGCCATACACACTGGCTTGGCCTGGGAAAACACATCAGGACTTCACTTGCTATGGGTCTCTGGGAGAGGTGGGTTTTACAGCCCCTCTTGCCATGCTCTTCCTGCTTCAGATGGTTCTTTGAGTGTGAGCCCTTTGCACACCCCAGCTCAGTTCTTGGCTCTGTTCCCCTGGGCTTATTAATTGCAATTTTGAGTAACTGCAAGACATTTTCCTCCCTCAGACAGATGTACAAGTGTTAAACTGGTTGATGACTGCAGACCATCTTTCTCTTTTGTATTTAAAGCTGCAAGATAACACCTCACAGCTGGTTCTTGCCTTATGGCTGGGAGCATTGCCTGGGGAATCACCATCCCAGGCCTCCTGCTTGTTGAACCATTAGTCTCCTTGTCTGGGAGAGCAGTGTACCCTGTCCTGAGATTTGAAGCAATTTGGCTGAGATTCCTGGCTGTCTTTCCAGGTTGATTCTGACTAGATCTCATCAGCCAGCCCATGGTCTCTGTAGGAGAGAGCACAGTGTGCTAATGCCTGTTTTGGGATGTGGGAAAGGGGATTTTAGCAGGAACCTGGATCAGATTTGTGCAGGCACTAGCCCATAAATGCACAGATGTGAATACCCCATGGAGGATTCCTGGCTGACAGCTACAACCCTTCCACTTCAAGGGAAATTCAAATAGGATAAAATAGAATATTTCAGTTGGAAGGGATCTACAATGATCATCTATTCCTGCTGCATTTTGCAAAATTCAGTTTGTTAGCAAAAGCAAGATGCAAAGCATCTTAGGTTCACTGAATGCTTACCTCTCATGGAGATTCTGACCAGTGCCAGTCAGAGGTTTCTAATACCAAACTTTGTTGTTAGCACAAATTTCACTGCTTGAATGAGGGATGTAATTTATGAGCATGTGTATTTCCAGCTGCCTAAATTTTGGCTTTAATTTACTTGTAGCACCCTGACTAAATTCATTGTACCAATCTAAATAGCAGGGGAGTGAGTAAAGTAATTGCCCTTGGCTCCATCAATACCCAGATTTCCTCACTGGCATCTCTGGAGGTCTCAGGCAGGATGACTTGAGAAAAAGTCCTGTTCCTCTCCATTGACTAGAGAGTTGCCCAAGGCAGATGTGCTCCCAGTGTAGGCTTTTTAATTAGGTTCCTAAGTTTAGATGGGAAGAATACTTTAAATGCATGCCCAGCTCCTGTCAAAATGCTTCCCTGGTTTGAACAAACTGTTGGCTGCATTCTCAGTTGTGTAGAGTGTGCTCCGGAGTTGGATGGTTTCTTTTATTAATACTGTTGTCATTCAAAGGTTGGTGAAAAACCTAAACAGAAGAAAAGAAGGCTGGATTCCTGTCCACAGTCTGCAGATAGTAGTGGGTGACTGCAGATTTCGGAATGCCAAAGTCACAGGTATTATATAGCACGCCTAGCAGAAATATTTCGTATCTCAATTCAGGTCTTTTAAGCCATTTGCATTACACTTGATGTACTAAATCTGGCTGCATATGCCTCTGCAGGAAAAATAGAAAAGCAAGCAGCTACTCCAAAAAAGCCTATAAAAGTAGTAAATTAAGCTTTCTTTTTTTTTTTTCTTTTTTTTTTTTTTTTTTTTTTTTTTTTTTTTTTCCCCTAACCCCTTAAAAAATTTCTGAGACTTTAGGCACTAGTAAATTAAAACCAAGCATTTAAAAACATAGATTTCTTTGCAAGAGTACTGACTAGAAGATCCAGGAGAAGAGATGGAGTCTGACCAGGGATTCCTGTGACTGTTTTGCCTCCTCGCTGCTGTAGCTCAAACCCCGTGTGAACAGGAGGCAAAATCTCCTGTGCTGCAAAAGACACCATGGTCTGACCCCCAGCACTCTAAAGGCAATACTCCATCCCTGCAGCCTCACTCCTGCCCTCACTGCTGCCTGCTGGTTTAGCCCTCCTTAGATAAATTTTATAATATACAGGTTAGCAGCTTTTGGCTGAAGGCTCGTAGTCTCAAAAACCGTATTTCACATTTTTCTAGCTGTAAATGTACATAGAAACAGACAGGGAAGCATAACATAGGACACAAGAAAATGCCTTAAGAGCAGCCTGTCGCCCTTGCCATGTATGCAGCATCACCACTCCATGTGTTGCCTCATCACCATGCTGTTCACTGGAAATGGGAGACCAGGGTATGAGGTGGGATCAGCTCAGGAAACCCACATAGACTTAGTCCATTAAAAAAAAAAATGTAAAAAATACACTAGTTATGACTGTATTAAATAAATTTCACAAGGAGGTTTCTCTTTAAATACTTCCTTTTTATCAGAATCTATTATTTTGATGAACATGAAGGAAACTTTCTGAAAGGCTTAGAATTCCAGACAGCTCTTGATGGTTTTCCAGTACGTCTCAGTGAAATCCCTCCTATATAGGAAGGTATTTTTTATTCCCATTGTTAAAGGGCAGTGAAGTCACACAGGCTGGAGGTTTTCTGACTTTATATAAAGGATAGTTGGCTAACCAGTATTCAAATTTTGCTGGCACCCTGTTTTCAAGATGCAGTTATGTCTACCGTGGTCTTCTCTGCATGTACAGCTATGCCATCTCACCATGTCCTGCATGGGAGGGCTCTCCAGCTGTGAATGCAACTCAAAAACAGGGTGCTGGCAAACTCTGAACCCTGGTTTGCTTTGTTAGTGGTCATATCCGCAGAAACCAAGAGACTCACAGCTCCAGACTGGTTTACCAAATTGCTAAGCCTAAACTAAGGAGAATTTCACTTGGTGAAACCACAGAAAGCTCCTCCTGTGAGTCCCACACCACTGCCCAGATGCTTTGCAGTTGTGTCCCAGGGTCCTGTTGCAGCACTGAGGCTCTGTATTCCCTGTGAAGGTAACTCTGTTCTCTTTTGCTGTTGCTGATTGTGCCTGCAGTCTCAAGGCATGATTCTAATTTTACATGCACTCCAGGCAATACTATGGGATGAGGTAGGATGTTTTCCTGCCATTTCCTAGAGCTATTCCTAGAGCTTTTCTGTGACACGTCCTTATAAGCATAAGCAACTTGCACTCTGAAAATTGACTTTCAGACAGTACCTCTGCATTTAGCAATTCCTTTTCCTCTGTGGGCTGGTCACTTCACACTGTAAGTGACACTGTATCACTGACTCCTCAGGATTGCAGCCTGGCTTGGGCTCTTTTCTGCTTCTTCAGAAGATGGAGCTCTTGCTCCAGTATAGCAGAAGGAGAATTAGGCAGCCAAGCTTGTAGAGCAAAGCAGGGACAGGAGGGAGCACCGGAACCCACATGTGTTACGAGCTGCTTGTGCCGAAATGCTGTTTTGCATGTAAGCAGGGTAAACATCATTAACATGTTGTGGGGTTCCCAAGAGCATTCTGGAGTCACTTCAGCACTGGGGAAGAGGCAGTCCTGGCCCTTCTTGGGGACAGTGCCTCTTACTGTGCAGCCCCAGGTCCCTCCAATACATCAAAATATATGTCCAATCACAGAATTTCATAACAGAATTCATACGAATCTGGGTTTGGGGATCTTTTTGGGGATGTGCAAAGCCGTTAGATGAATACATTAAATGGTACCCTTACCTTCACATTTGTTTCTTGAGTTTATACTGTGGCCAGCAAAAAGCTGCCACCACAGGATGGTTGATACTTGCACACCTACAAGCTGTGCCTCTTCCCTCCTGCTAATTATTCGAGTGTTGACAAAGAACTTTTTGCAGCCCCTTTTAGGTTAGCAGAGGGAAACTTGGTCCATGCCCTATTCCCTGACCATTGCCAGCTTTGCAAATCCGCCATTCTCTGTTAAATCTTAGGGAAAGTGGGCTCAACAGAAATGAGGTCCTTGCAGTATCCCAGAGTAGATGTGACTGGTTTTCTCTTCAGTGACACAGTGATCATGTCCAGCAGCAGTGCAGCCTGCCCCTCATTAAGGTTAAGCTCTGTACCTGCTAATCTCTTCTCTCAGCAGTGGTAAACAGATACAAGCTAAAGGAAACAGGTTGTTTGGGCCCAGGTTTTCACATCAGAGCAAAATGGGTCCAAGCTTCTTTCAACATTTTTCACCTGACCTTTAAAAGATGGGCAGAGAGATGGGTGAGTGTCTAATTTCCACTCACTGCATGGAGATTGTGTGAGACTGATTTCTTTTAGATAAAACATGAAATAGAGTAGTCTGAAGGGACTTCAGAATGAAGGGAAGAATTAGAATGAAAAGTAGAATCAGTGATAAATGCCTTTACTTATTATAAATATGAAACAAGCATTGCTACAACTTTCAAGTTCTTTTAAACAGAAAAAAAATGATATGGCAGAATTTGTCTTCAGTTCAAAGTGCTCAGAGCAGGCATGGAGGGATGCTTTGTGACAAACCCACTAGGTTTAACCCCATCCGTGAAAGTGTCCAAGGCCAGGTTGACTGGGGCCCTGAGCAACCTAATTTTGTAGGTGGCATCCCTGTCCTTGGCAGGAGGTTGGGACTATGTGATTGTTAAGGTCCCTTTCAACACAAACCATTCTGTGATTTAAGGAATATGCTTGGTCTACCTTCCAGACCCACTCCTAGTTTGTTTTAACACCTCTCTTGTCCAATTATCTCTTCCAAGCCTTAAGGGAATCCTCTGTGTGTGCTCTTTATGCCATAAAGCTGAGCAAAGGTTTCCCCTGCTGGTAGTGCCTGAAGAACAGAGCTTGCATGTCCTCTGCTCCTGCTGGCCAGGGTGCTGGGGATCATCCTCTTGACTGTGGTGAGCTTGAGGCAACCCTTTTGTGGCTCAGATCTGCCAGATTAGGGTATTTATTGTATGTGGCTGAACTCTTGAGCTCTTGCGGGCTGGCGTAAGCATGTTGGCTGAAATGCACAGTTTTTGTCTAAGTTCTGGTTAAAATGCCCCTTGTAGTTTGCAGATGCAGCACGGCTGTTTGCACTGTCACTCATGCACTTTAATGATTGCAGCCACAGGCTTTTGTATTTATGCAGGGTCCATTAAAGGCAACGCTGATTTGTTTTTGGCCTTTGAAACGCAAAGCAGGGTCTCCTCCTATGACCTGAGATGCCAGCCAGCTTCACTGAACAGCTATTTAGTAACGCTGTAGGAAACCATTTTGAGCCTGACAAAATAAGGAGTCTAAAGAAGTTATCAGCTGGCCTTGCTGTGATAATGAAGTGATAGATGATGGAAATGAGTCAAACTCTGTGGTCCTGCCTTAGTCAAGGCTCTCTCTGAAGCCAGTGGGAGTTCAGCTTTTAGGGAGAACTGCAGGAGTGCACATATTTATTTTTTAATGTTATACAAATGTTACATGATTGGAGGGAACAATGTATTTCTTGAAATAAGATGTGTTAATATTAACATCATTCTCCATTACTTTATAGATGCTGCCCTGTGTAACACAAGAAAGTTTAGTTCCCCTTGAATTAAGGGTGAGCTAGTAGCATCCTATATTCGATGCTCTTTGGAAGCTTTCAACTAAGTGTTACAGAGAAATAGCACAATAGTTGGAGTTGTCCTGTACTATTCATCACATTCACAGACCTCCACAGCTTCATCTGCACTGAACAGGACTGGGGTCCTAAGCAGCTTCTCATACTCATAAAGGAAGCCATTCTCTGCTCTTTCTTTTTTTTTTTTGCCTGTGGAAAGTATGGTATTTTATTAATTTTACCTGCTGCTTTTCCATGACATCCATCATTTTTCATCAGAGAAGTACACTACAGTTTCCTGACACTTTGTTTAGATGCTTGAAATTTCTTCTACAGGTTGAAGTAGGCTTTGGCTACTTATTAGCTGACAACTGTTGGAAGTTGCAAATAAAAAGAATTGAGTTTTGGTAAACCAAAAACAAACAAAAACCAAACAAAGAAGCTGTCTGTCCTGCCTGATTGATTTTTTTTTTTTCTTAACTATCTACTTCAGCTATGTGAATGTAATGTTCTGTAAGAGCATCAGCTGGCTGACTCACATGGAAAGATGCAATAATGCTAAAGATCCTCTTTTTGCACTTAGGGTCTGACTCCAGCTCATTGCAGTCAGTCCCCTTGATTTCAGTGAGGTTTGGATCAGGTCAGACTGACAACTCAGGGTTGTCGCCAATCACTTAGGGTCCCAAGGTGTCCCTTTGCTGAAACCTGTATCTAGCAAGTGTTGAAGTTTACATTAATGTATGTACTTTTGGAACACGTGCCATAAATCCAAATTAAATGTCCATGTTTGCACTAAGGATGTTCTTGTGAAAAGACTGTACTTTTCAGCATCTTTAACAATAATGTATCTACTGAATTTTTGAGAAAGGAAAAAGAATGTTGAACACTCATAATTCAACTTTGTGTTTCTTTGCCTAGTTTTGCTTTTGTAGAACATAGGTAGGTACAGGTGGTTTGAACTTTTAAACAGATGTATACCAAGAGCACCTGACTGTGTGGAGAGCAGGGTTAATAGTGTGCATGCAGTAGTGAATTTGCTCTGTCCCATCAAAATGAAATGTTTCTCTTGTGGACTAAAGGGGGACCTTTATGAACTGATTTTTATTTGTGAACTGATTCTTAAACACAGTCCTAAGTTGTTAAGTTAAAACATACTGGGGTTTGGTTTGGGGTTTTTGTGACCATTTTTGTATGGAGGAATTGTAGAAATACTTGATGGCTGTGGTTGCCTGGGGGTTCCCCATCACACAGTGGACATCTCTCCACTTGGGTGGCCAGTATTGTGGGTAACCCCTGTACACCCTCAAAAACATGACCAGCTGGATCTGAACTGAGCAACACAAGACCTAGAAAGATGCCAGTGTCCTTCAGCCACTGGAAATCACAGCAGAGAAGTTTTAAGCCACTGAAGGTTCTTTTCATCTACTTTAAAACTGGTCACAATGCACTTGTTAGGTGGAAAACTAGGAGTGTCTGAAGTTACTGTTGGGGCTGTTTATAGTGGTAACAATTCTTGTGGTAACAGTACACATTTTGAGGTACAATTGTAGATATTTGTCTCAAACATAGCACACGTTGCATATTAAATGCTTTTAATCTTTTTTTGTCTTCCATACTTTTAAATCTAAGTTTTTATTGATTTATGAGGTTGATAAGTTCTGCGAATCTGAATGTACAGTCTGAGGTTTTTAACATTTGAAACTTTGCACACGACATGGTATGTTACCCTGAGTATGCTCTTGAACTAGGCTCTTCATGTATATGTATAAATTACAGTAGAGAATTTTCTCTGACTGCAAGTTTAAATGAACGATATTGTATATGTACCTGTAAAAAAATGTGTTAAATCTATATTTAAAAATTAAAAACTTGTTAAATAAACCATATAAGAATATTGAATTCTGTTCAAAGATGCCTCTGCTAAAATTCTAGAGAAAAAAAATCTCACAGTGTTGATTTATTTAATTTTTTTTTGGAACAACTAAAACCTCTTCTTATATACCTTTGATTTTAAGATAAATCAGTGGCAGATAATCCTATTAACTTCTTCCTGGATATAATGGTAGTGAAATTGCGAGAGGACCTCTAGTGCTCGTACTGAAGTCTGAAAGAACAGCTGCTGAAATCCCAGCCTGCCTCAGGGTCTCTCCATCTCCAGCCTCTCCTGCATCCCGGAATGGTTCCAGGTGTCTCCATTGCCATCCTTCCCTTCATTCCAGCACTGTGCAGCACTGCCAGGAGGGACCTCTGGACAGCAGACCATGGGTGGGTCTATGGGGGGCCATGTGGGCATTAACCGCCCTTTTCCAGGTGGCAGGAGGGTGGTCTTGGAGACACATCTCACCAGGTGGGAGGGAGGAGACCCCTGTCAGTGGGTTCACCCTCTAGGACTGTGAGAGTGTCCCATGCATGGTGCCTGCAGGAACTGCCTGTGCCAGGCATCCCAGTGCCGATCCTGAAGGCCACACTGTTTGTGTGAGCACCTCTGGAGTTTTCTGTGAAAGGAGACACAAGATGCACCAGGATTCATCAGAGGTAAACCCCCCCCTGTCTCTGGAATTCTTCTCTTCCCTTGAAGTTGGGAACTGAATTAAACCCACTTGAGTCACCCTAACAAAGCACCTTTGTCCAGCATCGCCCTTCCCTGGAATGCCACCTCCCACCCTGGGCATGAGGCAGGTGTCTCCTAGGGAGGTGTCTGCCTGTGGGGTGTCCCAGGCTGTCTGCATATGTCTGGGCATCCCAGGAACTCATCTGGAGAGGGCAACACACCATCACTGCCAGCAGTGCCTGTTGCTGCAGTCTCTAGTTTAGCATGATTAATATAAACACTGGGACAGGTAATGAGCACTAAGCAGTTCTGTTTATAATCCTAACAAGGTTCAGCAGAAATCATTAACGTAAAGCCCGCCACTAAATTTAGATGAGTTTTATACACATTTTAGGTAATTTTTACAGTCAATTTTATGCTGTCTTAGAGCAGGAGAAGCATTTCCTGGTGCCTGTGATCTATCTCAGCCTGGCTTATGTGAAAACAGCTGGCCAAGAGCACTGTGGGTGGATTGCTGTGTGTGTGTTCACCTCCCTCGTGGGCTCCTGATAGTGGGATGATGGTGGGTGCTGGTGTCTGAGGCACCAGTGCCTGCCAGGCTTCCCTTGCCCACTGTGCTGTGTGGCAGCTGTAGGCAATATTGGTGGTGTGCTGACCCAAGGCACATGTGAGCCATGCCCCAGCTCATCCACAGGAACCTCTGCATTCAGGATTTGGGGACTTCCACCACCTCAGCTGTGCCAATGGATTCAGGCATATGGTCATGGATCATTAAAAGGGCCTTTTATTTCTTTATTACCACATTTTCACTGCATTCTCTTAACTTTTGCCTTCCAAGAGCAAAATTTATTTCATTTAGAAATGTTTATTAAAATGCAATGATTTCTTGAAAACACAGAGTCCCTCTATGGTCCCCTATGGTCCCTCTTCAACTAACCAGTCCGTCCCCCAGCACAGTGTAGCCTCCTCAGCACAGCATAATGCTCCTTTGGGTTAGGTGAGCTTCGTGTGTTGCTTTATCCACTTCACATACTTGGAGACCCTGGTATAGATGCCATATTTGCCCGGCTTGGCACATTCCTCGCCCCAACTGGTGATCCCTGTGAGAAACCAGGTGCCCTCGATCTCAGTGGTGTAGGGCCCTCCGCTGTCCCCCTCACAGGTGTCCCTGCCTCCGGATGGGTAGCCTGCACAGAACATGTTCTGCAGGATGGTGGTGGAGGTGCTCTTGAGGCAGGTTGGCCGGTCAACGAAGGGCACCTTGACAACCTGAAGGACGTTGGCCGGCCGGCCGCGGAAATGCAGGCGGCCCCAGCCGCTCACCGTGCCTGTCCCTTGCTTCAGCAGGGCGTTGGTGAACTCCCGGCTGCCCAGGCAGATGGGTGTGACATAGCTGTTGAAGATGAGGGGCTCATCCAGCTCCAGGAGGGCAATGTCATTGTGGTATTCGTTGATTGAGCTGTTGTATGTGGGGTGGGGAAGGGCTTGCACCACTTTACGCCGCTGCTCTGTGTGATCATCCTTCTCGGTGTTGTGTTCACCTGCAAAGACAAGTGTCACTTGGGCTTGATCCCTCCATGGCTGGACCAGCGACCATGCCCTGGCAAGGCCATCCCAAAGTGATTCCAGCCCAGCTGAGAGGCTGCAAAGGGCTGAGACCTCAGATTGCCAGAATACTGGAACTGGCCAGGCTCCTTGCTCCTTGCCAAAGGGAGCTGGAGGTTCCCTCAGGGCAGCACCTTCCTTGGTCCCTGCAGCCGGCAGAACCTGAACCCACAGGTGCAACACCAGGCATACATTAACCAGTCACGTGCCAAAGATTCGGATGCTTTTGCCAGAGTTAGTAGCAATGTGTCTGTTTTGGGGATTTAGCACCCTCGAACTGATGCAAGGGGTTGTCGTCCTTGCATCGAAGGGGACAAAGCCCGTTGATGAAAAATCTTGGCTTAAAATAAGTAATTTTTTAGTAAAAGGAAACCTGACCTTCCCTCCTGCAAAGCCACCACGGTGCAGAACGAGGTGCGGGAGGCTACAAAATGCCACATCCTGGCGCTCACAGGTGCCCCTGAGTTCTTGCTGCCCGCCCGAGGCTCAGCTGCTCGCAATCACCGCCGGCAGCTCCGGGCTCCTGCTGGCAGCCTGTTACGTCCCCTCCCGGCTTGTGTAACAGGTAGAGGGAAGGGGAAATGTGCGGTGGTCTCAGGTCGGCGAATGGGCAGACCTGGGGCTGCCTGTAGCCGTGTCCCCTCTCCTGCCCGAGGAGAAGGCTGCAAGAGCAGGATGGCTTTTCCCGATTGCTCCCTCGCGGCCCCTGAGGCGCAGAGCGCGTTTAACCCCTGCTGCGGGGTTTGTACACGCTCTGCTGCGATCGCCAGAATATACCATCTCCTCTAAACAACATCTGCGGCACTGCTGGCCCTGGCCGTGTCCTGTGCCTGCTGCGGCTGCCTGCGAGGAGCAGCGCGGAGCTGGCGAGAGAGGTGAGCTGGATGTCCGCGGTCACGCCGATGCTGGCGAAGGCGGGAGGGGTGGCTGCTGCTGCCGAGGTGCTCCAGGAGGGTTTTTTTGCGGCAGGGTGTGAATGCCAGCTCCCTTGTAGGCTGTGTTTCTACAGTGTGAATGCAAGACAGATGTAGGGGAGACTTTCAGATGGTTTTTCTTATGTTACTGCTCCTTGCTGCTGCTGGGGACCTGAAAATAGGTTTCAGGGATGCAAGTGGAGAGGCAAAGAAGCACAGGGGAGGGGAATGCTTCTTCCACATCCTGCTATAGGTTTTTGGGCCTCCTAAGATGTTACATACAAAGCCAAACACTTGGCATGAATGGATGCGAAGAACTCTGATGTTGCTTATGCTGTGTACATGGTGCAGACACAAATGCAATAGTCCCTGGAGCCCTGCAAAATCCTATTTTGCTTTCTTGACTTGCTGTCTGGCCAGAATCCTGCTCTGGAAAGCCAGTGGTGCCGCAGAGCAGTGTGAAGGGAGCGCAAGGGGACTTGGTTGATAACATATCCTAAAGAGAGGGAGTGTGTGACATGCAAGAGAGAGCCTGAAAGGAGAAGCAGTTTGCATGCAGACCCAGCAAACACAAAACTTCTATCCAGGTGGAAATGTGCTTTTCTAGTGGGAGGTTGTTTTTGCACAGGCTGTTTTGTGCTTTCCCATGATAGAGGGTGCAAGTCTGGGCTTTGTGCTCAGCTTTCCAGCAAAACTGCCTGGGAGTAGACAGCAAAAAATGCTGTGTGCAAGCTGTGAGCCACATCCTGCCAGCACCTGGCAGTGGTGCCCAGTCCCATGGCAGTCAGTTTCCGGTGTCCAGCCAGGCACACTCAGTAGCTTCATCTTGTTAACATGGAAGATGAAGATGCAGCTGGAGCCCTTTTGATGAACTCATTTGTGTAGGTATAAACTCAGTGTGTCAAGGCTGAGATAAAATGTCATTTTTGTCACTAATACATTTCATAGTGCTCAAACAGAAAGCATGGATCTTCCATGCCTCCTCTCAGTACTGCTGGTAGCAATTACTAACCATGTCACTGTTCCCCTCCTGTAGCTATAGGTGTAACCTATGTAGATGTTCATACAGGGGAGAAATAACCAGTTTGGGGAAACTCATTCTGCCACAATTGTGAAATATGGCACCTTAATGCTCTCCAAGGCCCTGTATTGAGTTATCAGCAGGCTTCCTAGCAGGAGTCTGGCAAAGCTGAGTCAAGGGGGAAACACCATTTTTCAAGAGCATACACTTTTGTTTTTTAAAGTAGCAGCATCAACCTATGGTGCAGCCTGGCTACACAGCCCCTGTCTAACTCCTCAGAGACCTTGTGCTTGTGTACAAGCACACTTTCCCACAGGCCAGCTCAGTTTCTCTACCTCAATTCATAAATTCCATTTAATTCTGAAAAATTAGGAGCAAAAGTAGTCATCTTTTCCTTGCAAGGAGGTAGTCAGGTTACTGCTGCCCCTCTTGAAGTAGCCATATGAATCCCGATAGTTCTCTGACAGTTATGTGAAAATGTAGTGTGAGCTCCAGGATCAAAACTCCCCAGTGAGATTTGCGTGGCCAGCAGAGACAAACATACACCACACCAGCTCATGAGGAAGCACCTTAACTGAAGTCCACAGGATTTTAAAGAAGCCTGGATAACTCTCTGGCTCAGGTGAGCTTACCTGTGGGCAGTTTGAGATGTGTTTACAATATGGTCCAGCAGCTCCATGGCTTTGGGACTCAGTTCCCTGCTCCCACCAGAGGTGGTGGTACATGCAGGGATCAGCCTGATGAAACGCTGCAACCTGCAATTTAGGGCTTCCCTGCCCTATATCAGCTTGTGCCACTCTGCTGCCCACATGGTGGTGTGGGTCACAGTGTTCTGTGCCATGCTTTGTCCTGGCCCGTGCAATCCTGTCCCACACCCCTCCCCTGCTCTGGCCCAGTGCTTCCTGAGGTGCTCACCTGCCACAACAGTGATGTCATAGCCTAGCTTCAGGCAGTGTGCTGCAGTCACCACCCATTTCTCGTTGATGATGGATGCACCACAGAAGCCCACATCATTGCTGTCCAGCAGGAGAACCTGTGGGAACAGGCGGAAATCACATTTGTGAGTTTGTGTAAACCTGGAGTAGTGGAAGGTGTCCCTGCCCGTGACAAGAGGGTTGGAATTAGGTGATTTTTAAGCTCCTTCTGACTCAAGCCATTCTATGATTCTCTGATCTACTGAAACTGATGGAGCTAAAAAATGAGCTGCATTGTTCCTTGCAAAGCTGTGCCTTGCAAAGCTCCCCTTCCTCAGCCTTCAGCTTAGTTTGGGTAAATTCATGGACTACTGGGCAATTTGTTGCTGTAGCTCAGTACTGAATCCTTTGTGCCCCACCAGGTAAAGCTGCTATAATTCTGACTTGTGGGGTTTTTACCAGGGTAGACCTCTGTTCCAGGAAACTTTTGTTGCTGTGGCATAACATTGAGTGCAGAAAGAAGCTGTGATCCTGTTAGAGTTGAGACCTAATGCTATTCTAACCTCAGAGATGGGCTTTGGTATTTAAAAGTAAAGTGATCCTGCCTTCAGAAAGAAATGAGTTGACAGAGTGAAGGGTTGGAGAAATAGCCAGTACCTGCCAAGGCACTTCGCCTTTCATGCTGTCTGTCCCACCAACAACCCGAGTGCCCTCCTTAATTATCAGTGTGACTTTTGTGGTGGCAGCAGTGCTGGTTTCTGTGATGTTGTCAAGCACATCCTCATGAGCATCGTCATGGTCATCACTGGTTATGTTCCAGTTGTCAAAAGTGTTCATGGATCGGGTGAGCTTGGTCTTGGCTTCAGGAGCCGTGATCTTCCCGCATGGATACGGCACTGCAAGAGAAGCAGTCACAGTTATGACTGGCTGAGAGTTACAGTGACTGAAGGAGCAGGCAAGGAGGCAAATGCTGCCTTGTCTCAGCACCCTCTTTGGGACTGACATGGGAGACACACATGTCAGTAGACTGACCATGTGCTCCCCATGCAGACATTTCTGTGCCTTTGAGCTGCAGTGCGGGTATTATGTAAGAGTAGCAAAAGCATAAATTGTTTCTGGGCTTTAGAAATGACATGTGAACAGCTTTAAAAATGAAAAAAAGCATGTTTTGAGCACTCCTGATGGGCCGGTGCAGCTGTGCCTGCTCTTGGCGGGGTGTGTGGCACATACCTGGGAGGCTCGTGTAGGGCAGCTGGGCATTTGGCCAGCATTTCTACAGAAAGTGACTCCAGAACAATAAACATGCAGCTGGGAGAGGACAGGAAATAAGATCTGCCAATTGTACAGATAATCCTGCTTGGCACCAAGGTGAGGAAAACATTAATAAACTCTTTCTAGAGTTGTAGATTTTCTCTGTTAATGAAGATCTCATCTGCAGGCTTGTTTCAGACGAGCTCTTCCGGTTTCTCTCCTACACTGTGTGTGCCGAATTCCTGCTGATAGTGGCAGTCACAGTAGTAAATAGCATCAGGCATTGTCTTTCATCTGAAAAGCTTTTGACAGTACTAAGCAAACAAACATTAGTGTAAAATCAGATGTGAGTGTGGCCTCCGGAGATTTCATCCTTTATTTTTAAACAGTCTGTTTTAGGGACTTCAATAAATGTTGAGTGATGGCAAGTGCTACCTACAAGGTTAGCCTAGGAAATGAAGGTTTCAGAGCCAACAAAAGCTAAGCTTTTGCAGGAAGGGCAATTACCCAACCTGAAAGATGATCTTATTGCTAACAGTAAACTTTTCTGGTCCAGTGAAAGTGATACAGCACATTGGGCAACACAGGCCTGAGCTCATAATGATCTCTGTTAACAGAACTCCCAACCTAAGATACTTCCTACACTGATTGCTGAAAGCCAGCACTTTCAGGAGTTCAAGGTGTTCCTGGCTGTAACTGTCACACCTTAGCAAACTAACTCACCTGGGCAGGTACCTACATGCAAGTTTGGGTGTGCAAGCCTTTTACACTCAGATGTTAAAATATGATAGCATCAAATGTTAAATTGATTTTATATGACAAAATAGTTATCTACAAAGTCTCCTCTCTGCCAGATGTGCTTCTGAGATGTTCATGCCCAATTAACTTGCTGTGTTGAGGTGGGTTGGGTCTGCAGGTGCATGTGTAGCTAGAGTTATTGGAACAGCCCAGGAGTGGGTAAAGCTGGGGAATATAATGAGAACCAGATGTTCTTTAGCCCTTTATGAAGCTGCAGCCTCAAGAAATGCATTTTCCTTCCACCCCACTCAATATCATCTAAACCTCCTCATCTGACTGGTTGTCACTGAGACTCTCTGAATGCACATACACACTGTTGGGAGGACACACCACCACAAAGCTTTGCTTGTATCCACCCAACTCAGGTAATTCTAACTGAGTGATGACCAGCTATGAAATGGACCATCAGAAGGATTTACAGTAAGAAAGATATCTTTTCTTCTGAAAAAGGCCAAAGCATCCTCAATGTAGAAGCAATAACTAAAGAGTAGCTCCTATGGGAAGTACACAGGAGTAAGCTCCAGTTGGATGAATTCTAGTATAGCTGGACATCACTTTTCTGCCTCCAGAGATCTACTGATCCATATCTAGAAATATAATATGGCTGCAAGTGGGAGAGTCACCTGTGTGAGCAGCCATCTGAAATGAGCATTTGCCTTATGAAAAAATTCCTGGACAACTACTCTCCTTCTCCACCCACTCAAGTTAAAAAAAAAAGAGGTTTAAATTGAATACTTTGAGCCTGACCATACATCTGGCCTCGGAAAAGTGTCAGGCTCTTTACATTTGCTAAGCAGGAAAACAAGGCTGGCTTCCAACAGGGTGTTTTATTTATGTGAGATTCATGTATCTAAATCCAGGACAAGACCTTGAAAACTTTAACCCAAATGTCTCAAAAATAGTTTAAAAGCTAACCTGTAGGCTCACAGGACTTTCCATCTTCATGAAGTTTATAGCCAGCGGCGCAGGAACACACAACCTTCTGTGGTGGGTCATGGCTGCAAAAGTGCTTGCAGCCTCCATTTTTAATAGCACAAGTGAAGTCTGAAAGGAAGGAAAACAAAACTTTGAGACATCTTTTGAGGTACAGCTGGTCAGACATTTGTTGGGACTTGAACTTTTGGGCTCAATAGTCCACTGTGGTGGATCCAGACTATAGATAACATGTTGGTTTGCAAGGAAAGCATCCTTGCTCATAATGAAGGAACATCAGGCAACTCTTTGAAAAGGCAGGTTGAGGAGCCTATATGAAGTCCCACAGAGTCCTGGCACAGTCTTCTGCCTCCAACAACTGTGTGCTATCTGAAATTTGGCAGCTTGACCCTAAAGGACTCCTGCAAATATTTGGTTACAAGCCACGTGATTTCTCCACCATTGTGGGGCTTTCCTCCCCCCCGTGCTTACAGCAATGCAGGTGTGGATGCTTGCAGAGAACACTGTGTGTCAGATGGGAGCAAACCCTGAACCCGAGCACAGCTTTGTCTTGGGATTATCACTGGGCTCTGAATTAAACCCTCAACCAAAGCCATATGTTCTTCCTGACATACCAATAAATCATCTCAGCCTGATGTGGAGGAGCCATTTCAGCTGGATGTTTGAGGCAACATGTCCCAGCCTGAGGCAGAGTGAGATTCCTGTGACTTGCACCTGTCTTTTCCCACCCCACCTCTCACTCCTCTGTGGGGGGAACACCATCCCTTGGAGGTGGGAAACCACTAATCCACAGAGGCTCTTTCAATTCTCAGTGAGTTTTCAAATAACTTCACAGCAGAAAGCTCCACTCCTACTATTTCAAGGACACCTCCCTCCCTGTAGCCATTTTATTGCTATCATCTACTATTTTTACAGAGCTCCTCTTCACGCTTCACTTCTAGCTCTATTTTTGCTCCTGTCTCACTTCCACAAGAAATCTGCAATGAGACTATTTAAATTTGATGCAACTTTGAAATGCTCTTTTTAACGTAGACTCCTCTCTTGCCAGAGCAGAAGCACAACTAGAAAGAGAATCTTTTATTAGTACAGTGAGTCTAGCACATTATGCGAGCCGCAAAGCCCCTGATTATATTATAAGAGCTGAATATCCCTCTTGCTTAAATTATCAGCTGTTTGGTTTTCATAAATTCCTCAACCCATCAGGAAAATATTTGCCTTTTGTTTGCCTTCAGAATCAAGGTTGCTGCTGATAATTATAATTATGAATTCAGTAGAGTGCTATGGAGAGGAGGTTGGGATAATCCTGTCCTGCTCAGCACCTGCTGCCCATTCTGGCATGAGAAATGGAGAGGGGGAGTAGGAGAATGGAGAGCCCACTGGGGTCAGTGGAAAACTGTTGTTTTCAGTGGGTGAGCACGTTGTCTCTGGTTGATGAGCAGCCCCGGAAGGGCTTGAGCTGGGGAGATAAAGGAAGGTCTCTGTGTCAACATTTGCACTGGCAATTGCAGCTGAACAAAAGACCTTGAGCCCGAGTCTCTGCTGAACCCTGCATAAGAGCAGGTGCTCAGAAGAGGTGGAGCCGGGGCTCAAGCAAGGGCTGGCGAGGACAGAAATATCTGCTCCTGTATCCCCAAGCATGCCCCCCCTGTAATCCCATTGCCAACAGGCTGAATATATGCTTTCCTGCAATGCCTTACAGCAAGGCAAAATGTGTCTGAAATATCCTCCAGAAGGATGAAACTCTGCAGCCACTTTGACCCCATGGGATTTTGAGTAGAGCAGAACAACCACTGGATGAGCCCCCAGTACGTACCGATCTCACAGTTCCTGCCTTCGTACCCAGCTGGGCACCAGCACACATAGGAATTTATTTCATCCTTGCAAACAGCTCCATTTTTGCATGGGTTGGGGTCACACTGATCTCCATCTTGGAGAGAAGACAGGAGAGTTAACAGACATGAGTGTCTACCATGGCTGGTGCTGATCACGTGCTGGAGCCTTGCTCTGTGCAAGCCTCCTGTTAAAGATGAGCAAGAGACAGCACTGCTTCCTTCTTTGTAATGGAAAGTAAGTCAGATCCTGGCTCCCAAGTATACAACAGACAATATCAGTGCTGGGGTAACATCAGCAGCCCTTCACCAGAGCCCTAATTGTGTGCCCTGTCCTGTGTGCGTCAGTTCTGCTTCTTTCTGCAGAACCCCTCTTCAGTCGCCCTCATGTCTCAACAGGACCTCATGTCTTGGATGAATTAGGCAGACAAATTTGGGAGGTTTGCTTCCTCAAGAGTGGTTCGAGTATCCTAACCTGGATCGTTTTAACAGTACTGTCTGTTCTGGGAGAATTTGGGTCTGTCCACTTGGGTTTGGAGACCTCTCTCTGTAATTAGGATTGAGAACCTTTGTAATTTCCCTTTCTTTCTCAGTTTTGTACCACTATTAACTGGTCTAGGTTTTTCCTTATATGTCAGAGCTTTCATTGTTGCAATTGCCTGCAGCTGAGAAGCTGAAGCTTTAACATAAATAGTCACTATTGCAAAACTGGTGATCTAACACTTTGGAAGAGTGACTCAGTGACATTAAATGACAGAGAATGCCCTTTGACAGGGTTCTGCCAAGGCAAGGAGGAAGGGGACAGTCCTGCTGAGTTTCCTGTCCTGCAGAAAGTGTGGCACTTAATGGTGTTTTCAGGAATGGGCTGGAATGTAAAACTGCAAACAGGAACAAAGTGGTTCTGGCTTGTCTAAGTTAAGTGTTGGGGTTTGGACATAAGGTGAGGATTGAAGTTGTTGTTGCAGCCTGGTGAGGGCAGCTGGGGCTTGGGTGTTGTGCAAGGGATGAGCTCCTGTGGGTTATACATGATGGGAATAGCAGCTTGTAAACTGAACAGTAAACCAGGCACTTCAGGTGATAGAGGAATATAAGGTGTTCCTTACTTTTTATGAGATAATTTGTGGTAGGGAAACAAACTCAGTGTTGAGCTTCATCAGCTGATTTTTTTAAAGGACGGTCCTACAATGCAAATGTAACTTTTTTATTTTATAGTCTGGACTGAATAATTTGAATTATTTAAGGCTTTTTAGTGAGATGTTCTGGGCTCTTTGCCAATCTATGAAGCAGTTCATTTATTGAAATGTCCTTAAAATTAGTTTCAGATGTTGTAGTGGGCATTGAAATCTTTTTGTTAAGGGACTGAGGAGTCGTTGGGGGCGGAGGCTGAAAGGGGAAAAGAAAACAACGAAGTAGGGGTTTGGGAGCAATGGTGTGAATTGCAAACAGCTGTTCGCTACGATCATGTCAAGGCTCCACTTCAATATGGTATTTCTAGGGATTCACACTGTCCTTGCATGAGGCTGAGCCTTATCTGGAGATCTCTGCTTGGGAACAGAACGTTTGCTGAAAGAGTGTTAATTACTGCTGTGGTGTTTTACTCTATAACCCAGCTGAAAGTAGAAGCTCAGAGCGTGACCTGGGCTCAAGGGATCCAGTAGTCTGTTTCAACTGGTTTAGTTCTGTGAAGATTTTGAAATTTGTGCAAAAAACCCTGCTTGAACAAAGTAAATGCCAAGACTTTTTTTTTTTTCCTTCCTTTTTTTTTTTTCTTCCCCCTTACTTGCCATTTCTAGACCAACAGGGGAGGCCTGGGCTGCAGGATTTAGGGTGTATGGCTCTGACATATAACACAGTTTCTGCATGTGGGTATATATTTGTTACAATAACATCTGCTATTTATGTACTGAGAGATGAATATTAATCATTTGAACAGGAAGAAAGCAGCTCTTACCAATGTATGTTTTCCAAAACTCCATCTGCAAAGGGAAAAGGAAAAAAAAAAGAAAGAGAAATTTCCTTTGTTTTCTAATTTCTGGGCACTCCCTGACTGAAGTAGCACAGAGATGACTCCAAAACTGAAGGAAAATACTTGCAGGGAAACCACCCTCCATAATCCCATTGGTGACTGACAAAGCTTTTAAAGCAGTTTCCCAGCCCAGCTGATGGATCTCAAATGAGAATTGGCCATTCCAGATGCTGCCCTTGGCCCTGCAGTTTTCCCCCTTGCTGTTCACTCCTCTTTCCCCTCTGTGCCTCACCTGAAGGGCTCATAAAGGTGCGGTCAGTGGGGGACCAAGGTGCTGCCATTTTGCAGTACTGATACTCACTGTTCTCTCTTTGTTTTCAAACACTTCTCGGGCTTCTTCAAAACTGCATTTTTCTTCTATGCATTCTCTCTCGAGGTTCCCAGGAATAACCTCTTCCAGTCTATTTGAGTTGGCTCGCTTTTGCCTCTGCAGAACTGAGCTTGCCTCTTTGTTCTCGATGAAGACTGCAATTTGAACAGAAATAGGGGCTGGAGAGAAGCATGCACTGTTGTGTGGTGCAGCTGGAAGGGACTGTCAGGGCTTTGTTGTCCCAGAAAACCAGCCCTTCTCAGGCATTCACTCCCCTCTTGCTCTATGACCAGGGATATTTTCTGAGTGTTAGCATCTAACTGGGCTTTCTTTGGTGCCCAACTTAAGTACAATCCAAAGAATCAAACCTAGAGAACCAAGTGTCAAAATAGTCAATAGACAGAAACTACTCATGGCGAGAGGGTGATTGGGAATGCTGAAGTTTGATGCTTAAAATACCCTAAAGCAGATGGTGTGTCTCCTATCACAGATGCACAGACTGGAATAAGCTGTTCGAGAGGGAAAAATAAGAGGCTTTTTCATGCTGCTGCTTGGTGTGGTCTTATTTGGACACTAAAATTTTCCTGCTTTAACTGCCTCTGCCTGTTTTGGCTGTGAAAGGTCATTTGCCTCTGCAAGCAGCTGTGGCTCTCAGAAATGATGGGCCATTGACTTCTTTCCCTGCTCCTCACCCTTGCCCATGTGCCTGGGTCCCACCATTCCCTGCCCACAGGAGGGGTGGCATGAGCTTTCCTCACCCCCTGGGCCTTGTCATGCCAACAAGGGTGTGTGCAACCCCCTTCAATGGGCTGGCCAGGCTCTTAGGCAGAACCACCAGCAGAGAGCTGCTGATGCTGCAGGGACCACCAGTCCAGGTGGGCTGGGTGGCCACCAGCCAGCCCATGATGACTGCCTGGTGAAGCGCATGAGAACGTGCAGTCCCATTGTGGTGCTACCATGGAAGTTCTCCTGGCAGGGCCATGCACCCCATCAGCAGGGACAACAGCAGCAGATGTCCTGCGGCCGCCTCCTGGCAGGGTTTGCTTCTGGCTCACTTCTCAGAGAATCCCGCCTCTGCTGAGAACCCTTCTACCCCCATCCCACCACCTTAAAACACATTGGTTACCCAAAGGAGCTCCTCACTTTGCTTCCCCAGCTTCTCCTCTCTCCCTGGCCTCCTTTAGCACTTGTAGCGTGTCCCTTTTTGTCACCAGATGGCACGGTAGAGCAGCTCTTGGAGCTGCTGGTGGCCACGCGGGACACAGACCCCCATCTGTGGTGGAGGGGGCAGGAACCTGTTGGACTGACCCTTCTGAGGGTTAAAAGAGAGCATGAGCTCAGCCAGGTGGGCATACTGGAGAGTGAGGGGTGACCACCAGATGCTTGTCCCTTCTCGTGGGTACCTCCTGCTCCTGACATAGAGCAGACCCCGGCCTCCCCAAACCTGCAGAGGATCAGTTTTGTTGAGGTCTCGTAAGCCCCAGGCAGGTTGGTCTGATCGACACCATGCCAACAACATGTAACAAGCCCCTTGACTGTCAGATCTCTCTGCGAGAGGCTGAACTAACCACTTTTGCAATGCTTTTAGTTATTGTACAGCAAGGTTGCACCTCTGTCTTCCTCATGCTAGTGTGATTTTGGTTAAAATGAAATGGATGGGTAAGGCATTGACATCTGATGAAGCCAGGCTTGTTTCAAACACTGCCCATGAGGGTTGGCTGGTCCACTCCCAGCTGCAGGGTTGTGCTTTCCCTGTGGGACATAAATGTACACCCCCAGGGTGGCCTCTCTGGCTCTGTGGCTCCAGGGAGGGACAGCCTGGATGGGGTAGACCAGACTCCTCTTGGCATGGGTTTCAGCCTCCAGTTGGTCAGGAAAGGCTCAGGTGGGAATGATGGAGCAGCCTTCCTTGGTTTTGTCACCCTGTTGGGTTCTCCATGTTCTTAGTGCCCAAGGAATGTGGTGTGGGTGCAGCTGCAAATTGCCCTGCGTGGAGTTGTGTGGCTGTATCAGACATGCTCCTTTATCTCTTCTCAGAGGGATGTGCCAGACACCTGCTGTAATTAACCCATTTAATGGAGAGAACCCATATTAATGAATGCAGCTTTACCTTCCCTCAGATCCCACTAGGTTTTCTCCATTGCTTACTGATCCCACATGCTGTTTTACAAGCAAAACTTGATTTGGACTGAAGGTTGCAGGCTCTGTGGGGTGACAGGAATGGCACTCATCTGGCTGGAAACCATCCACACACTAAAAATACACTCATACATGATTTATCAACTTCTGAATCAGTATCTGAGAGTGTGAGACAGGCCTCTGGGCCAGGTCCTGGAGGGGTACACCTGTCCTGCCAGCTGAGCATTGAATTTTATAGTGGGTACACTTGGGTGGGTGGTGGTACCAATATGAGGTTCTGCTCACTTTTCATTGCTCAGCAAACATTTTGGAAATAGCCAGTTTTTAAATTTGTTTTTTTTTTTTTTTTTTCATTTTTTAAAACCTGTTACTAGCAATGTTTTAATGAAAGCAGAAAAGCCAGTCTTGCAGCAAACAAGAACTCACACTGGATGTGAACCAGCCTCTGCTGGAACTGTTACTGCTACAGATAAATCAAGCAACAGCCTGCATTACTATGTGTGATTGCCCACATCCATCAACTGCTCTATCTTGTCTACAGCTTTGGCTGCATCTTACAGTCTTTGTTAAATTCATGCTGGGTTTGGCTTTAAACAATCCTCACAGTGGCAAATCCAATGACTGTTTTATGGATGTGAGCACTTGTTTGTACTCCAGGACAAAGTGATGGCACACAAAGAGTTGTTGATGTTACTCCATGAGCAATGCTCTCCCCTTTTCCTTTCTGTGTGTGTGTGCTTGCATTCTAAAATGGCTGAATCAAGCTCTGAAAGCTTAAAAGCTGCAAAAAAAAAAAAATCTAAGAAAAATTCCATTCTTAAAATTAATCCCTGTGACACATTCTGTGTAAAATCAGCATAAAAACTATTATTTCACTCCCAAGAAAAGAAGCAGAGCTTTAGGGAGGAGCTCTGAAATGCAGCAATCCCTCCTAGCTGTTGTCTCTTACAGGACTGCACAAGCTGTCCCACTCTCAAGTGACAAACTGTCCCTTTGCCCGTGTCTGTAACACCTGTACCCAAATATGAAGGATTTGCTAGGCTTTAAATGAACTCACCTGTACTTTCATCACCCAGACAAGCTCGCAGAAGACAAATGGAGAGTATGAGGGGGATATTTGCCATTTTCCTCCCCCTGCCCAAACCTCTTGCTGACAACTTGTTCGGGTGGTGGAGTTCAGTCAATAGTTCCAAAGTGCAAGTGCTTGTTTATTGACTCTGGGTAACCCTTTAATTTAAGGTCCCCAGATGTGCTTTGCTGAAGCTTGAAATGACAGCATGGGTGGTACTGGGGAGGGGCACATCCATGTGCAAGAAACCTGCTAGATTTTTGCAGTCTTTGGGTTCATCTTTTGCTGTGTGGGATATTACTGCCATGTTTGAGGTTTGAGCACCACTCAATAAATTATTTGAGGTCCAGTAAATTTCTTTAAAGCTCTGGATTTCCCATTCCTACCTGGAGGGTGTTGTTGACCATATAAAAGTCAATAGTAGCATTTTTAAAGACCAGCACAGTCCATGGTTCACCCAGAAGAGCCCATGGAATTCCCTTGAAGAAGACCCTATAGATGGTGTTCCCTCTCAGGTACCAGACATTTTAAACTAAATCCTAAACAAGGAACCTATTACTTGATGGCTTGGAAAGTGGCTGGAATAGGAATGTGCTGAGAAGTGACAGCTCTGGAGCAGGGAGAACATGCAGGCTCATGGCTGCAGGGAAGCCACTGCCCAGGGCATGTCCACATGCTGATCCTGATCCACACTGGCCAAAGAATGGACTGAAAGGAAGGGAAGATAAGGGAAATGAAACAGGAAAAATGGTAGGTTTTCATATAGAAAAGAAAGGGTGGGGTTCTGTATGAAAAAAACCCAAAATATTTAATGGTGGGCTACTTAAAACTTTTAAAGCCTGTGTCTTCCCTTCTTCTAACTTTCTCTTAATATGAAGAGTCATTTCAAGGTGAGTAATTGATTTTGGGAGAATACTGAATATTATATAAACAAAACAAACCCCACAAACTTCTGGAAAGGCCAAAACTGTCCCCCTGATCTCCATCCTTGAAGATTGTAAGCAAAGTAAGCCAACATTATTCCTCTCTCCAGGAAGTGCTTGTGGGCTTTCAACCAATGACCTGTTTCTCAAAAACTGCTTCCAAATTTCTGCTTCTCCCCCCACTCCTCTATGCACAGGGCAGAACTGGAATCCGTCATTGCACCCGTGCACATCTGGGGCTTGCCCAGCTATGAAGAGGTCTTAGAAGCATTTTAAAGCAGAACTCCATTTCTAGTGTGCTGTTAGTGCTATTGGCTCAGCTCTAGTACTAGGCTTGAGAAGAGCATCAAGAAGCTCAAGGCTCTGACGACTAGTTAAAGCAGGAGAGCTGGAAGAGGGGATCTGGCAGATTTCACTAGTTCCCAGTGAAGCAAGATGGATATTCTGCTATTGTTAGTGCAAGGGAACCCCACACTGTGTCTCATGGTGCTGTGAGGTCTCACAAGCCGGCAAACACCATCCAGGGAAGCGTCTCCCAGGCAGGGGAGCTATTAATTGCTATGAGGCTACAGTAACCCTTGGGTAGTTGTTAGTGTTTGGTTGAGCTTATGAACCATAAATTCCATTCACTCAGTCCAGAAAATTACAAATGTTCCTTCGTGAAGCTGATGAGAGAGACGTTTATGGTTTCATGGGTATTTGGAGTTCCTTTTGTATGCAACATAGATTGATCAGCTGCAGGTAAATAGGAGATGCTGAATGTGAGTTGCAGCCTTGTGGGACCCATGTTGACGAGTTGGGAAAAATCATTTATTTTCCCTTTCTTGAGGAAACAAAAAGTCCTGAAACCTATAATTCATCTTGTTTCTTCTTGCTCCATTTGAAATGATCTTTATTCATCACTGACAGTACCTTTTGTTATCAAATTTCTGTGGTAGATAAATGAGTTAGGATGAGGTAATGTGCCATTGATGTAAATTGAATGCAAAGTGAAGAAGGTAATGATCATCTCTCATTTTCTGTGCATGAGGAAATGCAAATGTGAGAAAATAAATTGAGCTAAAATGCTGAAACAATACATCTCCTATCAATAAAGAGGAGTGTGGAGAATGGCTTGCCACAACAAAAGATAATTAGAATCTCATTACTCTAAATATTTTACTTCAGAACGTAGGTCAGTCAAATTATTTTAGGTTTATAGTGCTTATTTCCCTTGTAATAGTATTTGCAACATTATTGCCAATTAATCTTCACAGAGAATGCCAACATTGTTAGAATAAACCTGGTTAATAACACAATTTCTATTGTTTGTTACTATTGTTGTCAAATTCTGGGGCACTGATTTGAAGGCAAAGTCCTTCATTTTATTTATTTTGCAAACAAAATCCCAAGAATTGAGATGCCCACCATGGGCACTTTGGAGATGAGAGTTTTGCTGTTTAGGAGGATGGCATAAATCAAATCTGCATATTCTATGCATTCTACATTCTCAAAAGAAGGGTATTTAAAATACACACCCAAGTTCCTTATTAAATAGGCTTTGTGTAGCAATGAGCAGTTAGGAGAGGTCTCTTCTGGTTTGAGGTGTTATGTTTGGGGCTTTTATTGTTAAAATACCTCTTTTTTTTGCTGGAACAGAACTATCACGCACCTGTGGTTGCTGGGCCTGTGCTTGTGTCCAAGGCAGAAGGAGCTGGCAGAGGTGCAGGGCAGTGTATTCCCAGCAGGGCCACCACCACTGGCTTGGGTACTGTCCCTCTTTCAGAGAAGCTCTCTGCTGCAAAGTGAAATGAAGTGTATGAGAAATAAGAACAAGAAATCTATTTCCATGTTAATCTGAAAGATTTTTTGGAAGTGTGCTCTGGCTGCACTGATCAATAATGTTAAACAGCCCGATGGCTTGAGGATCATGTTAAAGGATTGTTCATAATCTCCCTTGTCTCCAAATGCACCCTTCTAAGTGAAAAATCCTCACTCAAAGCCTTTAGCAATTTGCCATTGCCCTCTATGCAGCTGTGGTAAGTAACCTTTCCTTAAGCAACAGCAAACAAGCCATTTCTTGAGGGGGGAAGGGAAAGCCAGTGAAAATAATGCTTGATCCTTATGTTTTCTTATTCTTTATTTGATCACTTTGAAATTCCTGAATTTTTCTGGAGCAGTGATTGTGGGAAATTGTCCAAATATAAAGGCAGCACAACCTTGGAGTTCTTTGCAGCACCAAACATTCTGTTGTAATTAACATACTGGAGGAAAGTACCAATTCTGCTAAAAGTCCCATAACCTCTGTAAGTACTAAGGTGTATTTGGGCATCAGTGGCATTAGTGACCTACCCCAGGTGAAGATATGCCCTCAGCTTTCCAGGGATGCAGAAGCCTTGTCTTTGTGGTGGTGGCAGCTCTGGGCTGGTGGGAATGCAGGCACTTGGAGATGCAGCTGGTGGCTTCAGTTCTGTGCTGTGGGATGGGTTTAGACTGAAGGAGATGTCTGGCTTTGGTGATGTGAAACAGCAATGAGGACCAGCTTTTCAGTGGTGGCAGCAGCCAGTTTGCACAGGAACAGTGTTGGCTCTCTCATCTCTGTAAGCCTCTCCTCTCATCCATCTCAGGGCTTTCAGTTCTGTGTTGGGCATTTTTCCTCTGCTTTTATGCTTCACCGGTTGTGCCAAGAAACAGGCTCCCTTGCTGAATTCCCTCCAGACACATCCATAGCAGTTAGCACTTTAGCTCCATCCCTCCCATTTTATTCTGTTTTTAATTAGACTCCTGAAGAGGAGCACAGAGCAAACTCTGCTTTCATCTGGGAGATCCTGTGGCTGTGAAATATTTACGGGAAGTAAATAACTGTCAGAAAGTAAACAAGTCCCTGACTCTACAGGAGTGTAAAAGTGCTTTGAAATAGTCTCATTCAAATAAAAGCTCCTCATGTTGAGTGGCAGTAAGAAAACAGCAACACAGGCAAAAAATCCCAAATGTAGAAGATAAACACAATTACTAATTCATGGAGCAGCACGTTTCACAGTAGCAGCTTTAGTGCCTTTCTTTGCAGTTTGATTTAAAATAGGCCAGATTAAAAGGAAATCTGGATTTGGTTTGGTCATCATCTTTTCAGACAGCAGAGTGCAAGCACAGATAGATGCAGCGTGCTGCTGAAGTCACTCTAAATATAGAATTTACCATCTCCACTTCAGACTCTGGATGAAGCAATGAAGGAAAGCTCAGAGAAGGCATCAGCTCTTGCTGGTTTTGATGGGTCAGGTAAATTAACAAGCTCAAACATCAATGTATAGAGCAAAAACTAAATTAAATATAAGATGAAAAGCTGGCTTGACACTGTGTATTGGCACGAGATGACACAAGTCCTATCAGGCCAGGCACGTGTGTGGGATGGAGGCTTGTCCTGCCCCAGGCTTGCACCCAGCTAAGCTTGTTTCCTTCTCCACTGACAGGAAGGAATTCATCTTGCCTTGTTCTGGTGCCTGTTGTTGGAGGATGGAGGTGTCTCTCTCCTTCTCTTCTGTTGACTAGAAAATCAGCCTTGATTGACAGCTCACACTATATGTCAAACTTTATTTTTGGATATTAAAACTGGGGTGAAACAAGACTCAACTAGCACATCCAAACCCACCACCATAGCCACTTAACTCCACACTGAGCTTAGCGTCAAAACATTGCGTTGTTCTTTTGCCCATTTTTATGTCGACATTTGTGACTACTCCCTTAATTAATTTTCTTTGCCTTAATCATCTGAAAGAGCATCCTTGTGTCCTATTCACTTTTTCCAGCTCCCTTTTTTTCTACTATCTTTATAATTTGCCTTCTTTCCCTGTAGGGACAAAACTCTGCAGTATAAACATCAAAATCTAAGGGGAAGATATACAGGGAAGAGAGAGGGATATTTCTAATCTGTGCACCTCTAATTGATTCCACCACCCAGCTCCCTGAGTCACTCGTACTTGAAGCTGTGGCACTTGAAGCTTGTCATCAGCTTAATAAATGTGGTTTTTCAACTGATTGGCTTGGGAGGGAACTGGAGAAGCTGAGAGCTCTCCCCATGTCTCTTGGACCTGCTGCAAGAGAGAGTGATAGTTGCAATTCAGAGAAAGGGACTTCAGAGTCTCCCTTGTCTGCTCACATCAACACATATGATGAATGAAACCACAACTCTGGCTCCAGAGGGGGAGACGGTAATTTTTCTTCTGAAATCCCAAGCCCATCAGAGGTATATGATAAGATGAATAGTTAAGAATGAATTGGCCTTTCTAGTGAGTGTGACCTACTTGGGTTTTCTGTTCTGTTCCCTGCCCTACTGCCCTGGAGTGCTTTTCCTGCTAACAGTGTTCACTAATGGATGGTTGGATGCTCTGATTTGCCAGTCCTCACAAAGCCAACAGGGCTCTGTTATGATGGTTAATTTGCAGCCAAATCCACCAGGAGAGGCAGCCAAATATCTTGGCACTGCTTGGGCACTACTTTGAAAATTCAGGAAGGAGGGCAGTTGAGAACCCAGGATTGCTTCAGGGGGTGGATTTTCTGGCTCTACCTAGAGGGATGGACCTAAATGGCCATGGCATCAAATGGTACCTAAAATACCATGCCTTCCCACATTTCCACTACTCGCTCCTTTTGAGGAGAAGACCTGTCAGTTCCCTCTGTCTCCTTTTGGGGGAAGTGATGCTGCAATCCCTCCCTTTCCTTTCTCCCATCTCTCCTGCAATATGTCTGCATTGCCAAATTTCTCTAGGGCTATCATGGTACTGTTCAAGTCAGCTTAATCATAAGCAGTCCTTAATCACAAAAAATTTTTCAGCATTCATATAATAGAAAAATTCAAACAATGCTTCTTGGTGTTATGGAAATTTGCACCAGTGCAAGGCCAGGAGGCAAAACTGTTGTGTCAACGCAGGAATAAATAACCCCCTGGGACTAGAGGTGAGCAAAACTGAACCTCAGGCCTCTGTGTTCTCTGCTCCTGCTTTAAAATACTCCTGGGAGGTAAATTTGAGAAATGAAGCTCAATGCTAGTAAATATTTTTGACCTATGCCCTGGCTGTGGGTAATTTACAACACACTTGAAAATCTGATCTGGGTTATGTCCAATTCACAGAAGTTTATTTCCAAGGCAGTTATTTATAGACTACCTTCCTGCCTCTTCGGTTCCATGGGGAAGTGTCTGAACATCAGCTCTCTGAGCAATCCCCATAAAATTAAAATTTTCAATTTTAATGGTGAATAAACAGTTTAAGGAAAATGAAACATTATCCAACAAATCCTTCCTTTCACTTAAAGCTCTGAGACTTTAAATATTTATTAGCAACGTTTCAGCTCTGCAGCAATGTTAAAAGGCTCAGCCCTATTTTAAGGAGGGAAACAATCCATTCAATTAAAAACTAAGAGAGAATGCCACTTCAGGTTACTGTGTTTGGAAAAATGATAGGCACTTTTGTCATCTATGTAATACAGCTAGAAATGGGGTTTGGGTTTTTTCCTCCTTTGAACCTCCTTTGTCTTACAAATTTTTGTGATTCTTTCTTATGGTTTGATCCTTTAGGAGCAATGCTGGTATTTCTCTGGGCTGATCCATCAAGTTGCTCCCAAAATTGAGTTCGTCATGTACTTCATGGTCTTCATGTTCAGATGGGAGGCCCTTGAGGGTTTATTGTTCTAATTTAAGTTCTGGTTTTCCCTTGCCTTAGCTATGTAGAAAACAGCCGACTGCAATCTCAGAGGACAATAACCTGAGAGGTTTGGAAAATCTGAGGAAACTTTATCTCCCCATTCGCTGATCGAACTACCTGTACTTTTCCTTTCTTAAAAAAAGCACTTAAAAACTCAGAAATAGTTCTCTACACAGTAGTGAGCAGAAGAAAAATGTGATTATTGAATAGGATTTCAAATTTAATTTGCATCAGGTTGTCAGCTGGAAAAGAACTCCTCTGAATTGTCAGTGCCAATGGAGCTGGTATTGCTTTGCCTGGGGAGGTGCCTGGTACCTTCTGGGAGGAGGGGAATGGTGAAAACCTTCATTTAAAACATGACTTTCCAAGTAAAATTATCTCATGGTAGTAAATTTTCTCATTTTTAAATTTCTGAGAAGTTCTGTTCTGTGAAAGTTGTGGGGTTAACCATGACTAGAAGGACCATGTGACAGTGTTTTAGTGGTGAATGTTTAAGAAGTTATTCTTAAGGGAAAGTCCTGAATTTGTGTGTGTGTACCTGCATAAATGCATAAAAAAACAGAGGAAATGAAGGTTTCACAGTGGTCATCTGTACCAATGCAGAGGGAGAGGAAACCTTTTCAACAAGAACCCACAATGAAGAGGAAGGGGAGATGGAGGCAGTGGAATGACCGTGCAATGCAATAGTTCCAGAGCCAGGACAGAGAGCTCTGGTTTTCAGAGAGCTGATCCAGCTCTCTGACCCTTCCCTCAGGCTGACTCCGTTATGGTAAGACCAGCAGTGTTTTTGCAGGGTCTGTACAGGACTTAGTGTGTTCTTGTCATGCATTAAAGCTCCCCTATACTGAATTGTCTGTGAAATTCTCTGGGAGATGGAGAAATGCAAAGCTTGATAAAGGAAATATCCATTAAATGAGATAGGGCTTTCTCACAACTGTGTGATTTATTTGCTTATCTATGAAAAATCTGGGTAATAGACCTTGTCTTCAGCTGAGCCACTTCACTTGTTTGCACAAGGCATGTTCAACTCTCCCTCTTAAGTCTGGTAGTTCAACCTGTGAAGACATGCCCTCTGTCTTGCTATCTAAATGCCCCAGTTTCCTTCTCTCTGGTTCTAGAAGATACTAAATTCTTGGTAACTGAGCCCTCTGCTAAAAGGGTTGCTGCAGTCAAGCTTCATTGCAAAAGATAAGGTGGCATCGAAATTGTTGATGATGGAATAAAGGAAAACAAATTATCGTGCCTGAAATCAAATGAGTTTTAATTAATGCCCCTAATCTGTCTAATGAAAGTTCTAAATGCCATTTGTGCCTTCATTGTTGCTCTAAACAGTGACAAACTCGTCAGAGACAAACAAATTGTAATGTGTGCCACTAAAGCTAAAACATACCAGAAGTGTTTTGGGAAAGAAGCACATTGTAGGGAAACCTGCTATAGCCCTGAGGTTGGTGCACTGCATCCCACCTCTGCAGGCTTTAAATAACAGTTACCCACATGGAACTGGGATTTTCACTTGCTCCCAATTAGGCAGTGTGAGAACTCCTGCAGACACCATCTCCATATTCTCTGTCCTACCTCTTGGGAGGAGACTTCTCCCTGTGTGCTCCAGCATGGAAAGATCCTGGTCTGGACTTCTTTTGCATGTGGCTTCCTATAAAACCACCACCACTGAGCAGTGATTCTGCCTGGGGGTGGGAGAAGCTTTCAGTTTATCTGGAGAAGGAATTTAAGCCATCCAGAGGTAATTTATGCAGAGTTAAATCTGAGTAACACTTTTTTTTTTCCAGCACAGGCTCTGTGGAAGCCTAAGCAAGCTGAGCTGAGACAGACCTTGGTTTTTCTTGTCCATATCAGTTTTTTCCTCTTATTTCCTCTTAAAAAATACAAAACACATAACTACAGAAAAGAGCAAATTTGCTTCTTGCCAGTGTGTGCATAGCTTGCAGGTTAGAGATATTTCACAAGACTGAGACAAGGTCTTGTGGAGGATTTTGTTGTTCTTTGCTTTAGTTTGAATTTTATGTCCTGTAGGAGGAAGGGAACAGTAATTTAAGAGCAGAAGTGTATGAAGCTGTAGTAAATAAATTATGGGCTAGAATATAAAGGCAAGTTCTCACCTGAGAGTAAGAGAAGAGTTTGGGAACTGTCCAGTAGCAGAGGGGATGGGAGTCAGCTGGTAGAGGAAAAAAAAACAACAAAACAACAAACCAAAAAACAAGGCACTTAAAAGGAAAACCTGATAAAAACAACTGGGTGGGACAATAGACAACTTGGAACTGGGGTGGGAGGGGTCAAAGCTGTATCTGTGATCACAGGTGGAAGGTTTATCTGGACTACTGCTCTATGGTCATTAAGGAAAGTGCTTCTTGAGTGGCAGGACCCATTGTCAGTTGTAGAAGTGGTCCCAGCCTCTGAAAGTGACATATAAAACGAAGCAGAAAATGGGAACACATTTCTGATTTTGCAGCCAGCCCCAGCACCTCAGTCTTTTACTTTTGGTCTTTTAGGAGTTGATTGCATGTCTTGGAGGTCTTTGGTCCTCAGCTGCAGAAATAAAAGCCCGATGAGCTGAGCTGGTTGCAGATTTACCTCTAGGAGTAGAAACAGCATCACATTCTGATAAAAAATTTATTCTAGTAGGGGTCTTGCTGGAGCATTTTCTCTCCCACCTGAAGATATGTAAATGTTCTGTAGAATCTGACCTACAGGATTAACATTAACTATAACTTGGTGATGAATAATTTCTGATAAAAGGAAACTTTGAACTAAAACAAGCTCTTCTGAAAAAATAAGCCTGTGCAGCACCACAAATAGACATAGTTTCTCTCCATTATTTTTACCATCCTGCAAATTTGATTCTGTCGATGCTTTAATGTGTGAATAATCTGTCAGGAACCTCAAACATTTCCCTCCTTTACATTACATAGAATATGGCAGATCTTGGTGATCTCCTACCCTATAGCCTCTGTGGTATATTTAACAGCAGAAAACAACCAGTGTTTTGAAGTAATTTAGGTTTGCATTAAGATGCAGAAGGAATGAGTTATTTTTGTTCCTGTTTACTTTTCCTGTCCATTTCTTTTTTACCTACTCCAAATAGAGATCCTTTTAAGTCTTTGGTGTTTATGCTTCAAGCTAATGCAAGTAAAAAGTGACTAAACCTGCTGGATTTTGAATGTGTGCAGAGAATCATGAATTTTATGGATTGTTGATGTTATCTGAAAGAAATTTGAAAGAATGAGACTGAATAGTGAATTATAGGAGAAAAGATTTCCTTCATTCTTACCCAGATTAAGAAATCTATTTGTTAATAGATAATATTCTATTATCTATTTGAAGGAGCTCAATGTAGTGTATTTGGAGTGAATGTACAAGTTTAGTTGATGAAAACACTTGAGTTGATACAATAGAACACATACAGATTTCTGCAAGGCATATCATTTGGTACCTCAGAGCCCTTCATATCAAGAAGTAGAGAGTGTAAATATGAGTATTTTGCAGTTTAGATGGATTAAAAACTGTCTAATTAATAGTTCTCAAAATGATCACTGTCAGCTGCCAGCACTGTGGTTGCTCTCCAGAGCTCAGCTTTTTCTCCCTTTCCATGATACGTATCAGCTGACTGGAAATGGCACTGGCAAGGAGATTCCAGTTCATGCATCAGGACAATGCCAGAGGGAGAGATGGCAAAGGATAGCCAGTGAGGAAAAAACTACTGAATGTGAGTTCACCTGTAGCCAAAAAGTTAGTGTGGTCCTTGAGCACATACAGTCTGGGAAGGGGACATTGCCTCTGTGCTAATATAATTGCTATATGAATATTCTGTCTAAGTAGTTCAGAAAAGGCTGGAATTAGTCAGGGTGCCTCTAAGAAAGTTTACCAAAGTAATAGTGGGATTTGTTAACACACCTTGTTGTGAGAAACATGAGCAATTTGCTTCTCTATTAAAATAACAGTTTTGTGTTAACCAAGGCAAGTCTGAACTCTCCACATTTTGGAACAAAAAGTTGTAAGGTGAGCCCTTTCAATATAGCAGATAAAGCTCTAATGATGTCCTGAAATTTCAAAAGAAGCATCTTTGCACTGGAAGTATCAGTGAATGTCACAGGCACAATAACAGAGGTCATGGTCGAGTACCATTGCAGCAGAATTCTAGATGCATTTAGCACTGATGTGGAATTAAAATATGGTGCATTGGGATGACCTGTGACTCCTGCTGAGTAGTTTAGACTGGAGGTTTAAAGTGATTCTTTCAAAGCAATTATTTTACCCTGTATCAGGGAAGAGTCACAAGACCCCTCTGAATTAGTCCCAGAGGTTTACCCACTTCTGTCTGAACACCTGAAATCTAACAAACTGAGGAACTTGTGTATCTTCAGCAGCATCATGGAGACAGAAACTCGTTCTGCCACGTGAGTCCCTGTGAAAGGCAATGAGCATCTTCAGGAATCTGACTAATCAAAACTTCAGATTTTTTTTTTTTCTATTTCCCATTGACTTTGCACAGAGTGAAGCACTGAGGATGGTTTTAAAATAGGAACTCTATTTCTTATTCAACATTCAGGCCTAAAAATTGATGAAAACAGCAGCAATTAGAGCGGGTGAGAGTGAGTAAGGTGCCTCTTCCACTTCATTTAGTAAAGAAACTGAGTTGTCTCCCCTAGGCACTTGTCTTGCAGCTTGTGTGACTGCAGATGGCTGGCACTTTGAAGGAGGCCTGTAATTTAAAAGCAACTCTGAATCATCCTGCCTGCCTTTCTTGGCATAACACCACTTCACTTTGCTGCTCTGCAGAGGCAGCTGTTCATGGGTTTATCTTCTTGACTGGCAACACAAGGCAAGCTGTGCATCCAGGACTAATGGCAGATGCCTTGGGGAAGATGGGGTCAAGCGTTTGGGTGTGCTGCCTCTACAGCAGGCAGCCCATTTAGCACCTAGCATGACCTGCTGCTCAGTGCTCCTTCATTATTAACCATCAGGGGAAGCAACTATCTTCTTCTCATTCCCCTTGAGATCAAAGCTGTGTTGTGTGTAACTGTTGTGGGGGGAAGCTGACTACTTCTTGGAAATAAGACCAATGTGAAGGCTGAGTACTGACTTGATAGCTTGGAGTGATTCAAGGAGATTTCTCTATGCAATACAAAAGGATGTTTACTTATTACACCTCCATGAGAAGCCACCAAATCTAGCCTAGAGACCTCCAAATAAGGTCCAAAATGTTCCCCCTACCCCCTCAATATTTCAATGATTTAGCTATCTCAGGGTAGCGGGACTAATTAATGAGTGGTGAAAGCAATGTGACTGCAGATTTATCCCCCCTGTGCAAGTTCCTATTTCCCATGTCCCATTTTTCTCTTTGCTCCTCCACGAGCTTCAACTCTTCACAGTTTTCCTTCTCTCTGGGCATTTTTCAATGCCATGTAGGCTCATTGTAACTGTAGGGGAGAAGCATCCTGTGAAAAGGGACCTAAGGAATCATCTAGACTGATCTCTTGCTAAGAGTAAGGCCAACATTGAGTTTGGAAGTGGTTGGTGAGTAGAAATAGAAGAGAGTGTGCTGATGGAGGCCAGAACTTGACTGGTTTTCTGTTTTTTTTGAGGCATATTTCCACTTGTTGGGTTCCACATTTCTCCAGACTAGTCTGTCTCCTCTCTGTTAAACTGTGTGGGCACAGAAACCCATGCTTTTCCACGGCAAAAGTCATTGAAGGACACTATAGCCAGCTGGCTTTCTTCAATGCTGACGGAAGCTCTGAGGGGCGTTAAGGTGGCTGCATCTGGTTTCTCAGGATAAATAATAAGACCTGAAGACAGCCTGGATCAGAATAGGGAGAATCATCACCAGAATCAGGACCTGGGGAGGTCAAAGGCCTGGATAGGTTTAAGAGCGTCAGCCCAGGAAACCTTTAGGGCTGTCTTAGCTTATCTACAAGAAGTAAAGGCTGATTCATTTTAGGTTAGGTATTAGCTAGTGTAGAAGCATTTAAGCCACAGGAATAGGAAAATGAAAGCTTAAACTGCCCAGAAGGGTGCTGTATAAATTTGTCTCTCAGCTACTGTTAAGCATCGAGGATAAGTAATTGCCATAGCTGCTTCCCCAGACATGTTTTGACCTCTTGTTTAATTATCTTTCTGAAAATTGTCCATTCCTAAAGGTTGCTGGGTTCTTTTGCTGAAAAAACTGCTGCCAGTGTGCTTAAAAGAGATTATTTTAAAGGAAAAGCATTTTCACAAACAGATTTAATGTTCACTTTTCTTCCTTTACCCGAGGGCTCTCTACCTATTTTTATTCCTTATGTTCCCTTATCATGCAGTGGAACCCAAGGCCCTATTTACTGAGAAATGTTTTTAAAAGCCTAAAATTTTCTATTTCTATAAATAAATATATCTATACTGCTGGAGTCAGGAGCCTGGTTTTCAAGGGATCTTGCTTTGGTTGAAGCTGGATTGCTTGTTGAACTTTATCTGCCTTAACCTGGGAGAATATGGAGTTAGGCATGATGTTGTTTTCACACTGCAAGTTTCCTCATGAAATGAGATTTATGTTAATTCCTACATCTCTCCACATCTTCTGGGTGGTTATGGAGGAAAAAGATTCTCTGTGGTGGGAATATGCCTTCAATTCTGAATTGCAAGGTTAGCCTTTGAACTAAGCCTCCTTTTCTCCCAGCTGAGCCCTTTCAGTTCCCTCATCTCCCTCCCTCCTCTCCAGTCCTCATCAGAATTGTGCTCCAGATCCTTCCCCAGCTTTTTTCCCTTCTCTGGACATACTCCAGCCCCTTGTTGTAGTGAGGAGCCCGTAGCTGAACCCAGGGCTCGAGGTGCAACCTCAGCAATGCTGAGTAGAGGAGGACAGTCATTGTCATCATCCTGTTGGCCACGCTGTTCCTGTGGCCAAAAGCTTGGCTCTGTCCTTATTCTGCAGAGACAACAGATGCAAATGGTCTGGGCCAGCGGGCTGCGAAATGAGAAATGACAACCAGGAGGAGGATGTGAGACTCCTGGTGAAGTGGTGCTGTGGGTCACTGGCTAGTCTGCATCTGCAGCCACTGACTGGAGGCCCTGAGCCCAGCTTGAGACATGGGAGCTCGAGCAGACCAGCAGCAGGTTCCGTAGTGAGAATGTTGATGTGGTGATGTTGAAACCATCATGCAGAGCTGCATCTCCCAGAATAGCTGTCTGATGGTGTGTGTGGTGGTGGACAGCAGGAGCTATGGCTTTTCTGGGCGCCTCCAGTATTTGCATCCTGATTCCAGCCAAGACAGGGCTAATTTTTGCAGTACCCAGGAGGAGCATGGCTAGGACTCAGAGGTTGTTGTTTAGCACCTCACATCACTGGTAGGTGAGGAGGGGAGAAGGGCCCTCGTGGTCAGAGGGAACAGTCAGGTAATGCCAGTTCTGAACAATTGCATGAGAATTGTTTGCCTGTCTTGTACACTTATGGATATTGTAGCTGTTACAGTTACTTTTCTTATCTATTGCTGTTTCCAGTAAATTGATCTTATCTCAACCCATGACCTTCACCTTTTGTGCCTCCAATTCTCCTCTCCAGCCTGCTACAGGGGGAAGGAGAAGTCAGGGAGCAGTGCGTGGTTTGGAGTTTCAGTGGGAGCACTAAACTGGGCAAAACCATTCCTAGACCATGACAATTGGTGGCCCTGTGGAGGGTCTGTGCCCAGGGCATGCAGGGCTCCAGTGAGACCCAGTGCCAAACCCCTACTCTTGCCTCCCTCTACAGCACAGACACAGGTTTGGGGAGACAGCTGGGCTGGACTGCAGCAGAATCAGCCTTGCCTTGGTTTCTCAATAATTTAATATACTCCTTTTCAGCCAGCCTCCATCAGTCTCGAAATTCATACTGAATCCCAGGTGCCTGTCTTATTTGCTGAATAATGTTTTTCAGGTTGATCCTTTTTTGTGTGTGTCTGTAATGCAGGGGGAATGGCTTTGGGTTCCAGACCTTTCTCACTGACATCTTATGCACTATCTCATCCCCACATACTGAGATATATTGTCTCTCCTTGTCCTGGGATAGAAAAATTCCATCCCTTTCACCCTGGGAGAGTCCATTCAGCTCCAAAGGATGCAGTTCAAGGCTTCTAGCACTGCCACACCTAATAAAATGGTTATTCATACCAGCCCTTAGTAGGGGGTTGTCTCTACCATTCCTTGGGTGGAGAAGGGCATGATCCTGTCCCTGTTTGGCTGACAGGAAAACCCAGAGAGGGTTGATGTGGCGTTTGTTGGAGAATCAGACAGATGTCCAGTTCTGCTGAGACTCAGGTCTATTGGAATCTTCACAATATGATATTTTTTTCTACCTTTGTCTTATTGTAGAGAGCTTAGGCTTCTTGGAGAGCTCAGTTACTAGCTTGGCAGCTTTTGTATGTCTTTATTCTCAAAATCATCCTTTTAAAACAACTGGCAAGCTCAAGCAGAGGCCCCAGGGAGGATTTCTCCCTGTCCATCCCTCCCAGCTGACCAGTAAGCAGTGGGTAAATCAGAGATCTCACCCCAAGGGCTGGTTTTGTTCACAGCCCAGCTTACCTGCTCAGAGTAGCTCAGGGGAACACAGCAGCTCCTGGTGCTGCTCTTGGTCTTTCAGAAGCAACTGTGTGTATGACATGGCTACCAGACCCTCTGTTTTATTGAGTGTTCTTGGCAATGTGGGGTCTGACACAGGGAAAGTACTGAGATTTTCAGGTTTGCCACAGTTCATTCCTAGACAAAATCTCCCAGGGCTGTTGGGACAACCACTCCTGCATGAACAGGGCAAAATGTGGCTCAGACCTCTGCTGGGTTTGGATCGGATGCTGTTTTGGGAGGAGTTTTAGGTGCTCACATAAGCTGTTTTCCCACAGCCGCTGTAGATTAAATAGATATTTGATTTCAATAACAGCGTTAGGTACTGCTGGGGAGAGCCACTCCTGCCTCAATCTACCCTCTGGAAAAAAAGCATTTGTGCATTAGCAGCAGCATCTGGGGTGGAGAACACAGGCTTCTCAGCAACCTAGTCAGTAAATAACATGTGGCACATGAAATGAGCTAATGGTATTTTTATGTAGGAGAGAGACAGGCCAATCATTCATTCTCACTCATTTTTATGGTCTTTTTTTATTCTCTCTGATTCAAAACAGACAGATTCCAGAACCTTTTCTTCCATTAGAGGAGCAGACTCCAAAACCCATCTGCTTTCTCATACTTGCTCCATCAAATTCATTAGGCAAATGCCTCTCTGCATCTCATTTCTGAGATCTGGTTGTTCTGAATCTGGTTGTTCACCTCAGTACTTCCAGATGTAGAAACCATGTAGTGATGGCCACAAACTAATCCCTTGGCACCTCCAGCCAGCATAAATAGGAGAAGGAAGTACAAGGTTCATCTAGTGTCTGTCAGAATGGTGCCTGGAAAGTCCCCTAAGACATCAGACTTGAATGGGCTGGTCCTGGTCCAAAACTGAGGTTGAAGAAGAGGAGAATAAATTTAGGGGTCAGTTACTACAGTTAGACTGATTTTGTGAAAAAATCTCAAGACAAAAATCTCCAATTTTCTTTGTCCTGATGTGGTGAAAATATTAAGCTGGAAGTGGAACATCTCCCAGAGACCTACGATTGCAGGTGGTGGAAATGGCTGGTGTCTTCTGCCATGTGGCTTTGGTCTCCCCACAGCTCTTCAGGTGTCCTATGCTGAGGACTTTTTACCACTGTCACTGGTGGGTGTGTGGAGTGCTGATAGGCTCCTCAATCACTTTTAGAATCTTCTGACAGTCTCAGAGAGATACCTATGGATTCCTTTGGCTTTTCTTTACCTTTTTACTTCCTGTAATCCAGAGAAAAGGAAACATCAACTCTTTGAGCTATGAACTAGCTTACCGCTAGAGTTGGGGAAAGGTTTGAAGTTGTAGACAAAGACTTAGAGTTGTGAATTTTATACCTTGGAAAAGGTGAATCCCTAAATTTGATTCATAATTCTAAATATAAATATAAAAATAAAGCTATGCAAAGGCCGCCTACCAAGGGCTGCTGTGGAAACAGGCAAAGGACTGGCTATAACTGCTGTCTGTGCAAGCTTTGTCTTACTGTGGGATTAGGCTCAGACTCATAAGTGAGGCTTTATAGAACAGCACTATCAATGTCTTGACATTCCATGTAATCAGCTGGATTTGCAGTTCCAGACTCATTATGGTACAAACAAAATGCCTCCCCCAGAAAAAGTGCAGCACTGGGCTATATCATCTCCCATAGCTCAAACTTCTTGGTGAATACAAGTCAGAAACATCATTACCTTCACAAGCACAGGAAGGCAGGTTGGGGCAGACTCACTGCCAACATGCTAAACAACAGCATTCCTGCTTTGACCCAGAGGCAGAGCAGAATCTGGGTATCCTGGGAACACCAGAAGAATGAGCACAGGCAGTTCCTCTGGCATCTGATTCACTGCACTAGTCAGGTCATTTTAAAAATCAGAATCATACTTCAACAGGAAAATAGATATTAAAACATTGCAAAGTGTTTTCCCCACATGCCTATTGCATCATCCCACATGTTATTCACTGCTTGGTGACTGCAGAGCACTGTTTGCAAAACTGCAGTGGAAGTGCTCCATACATGGATAATTGACATGCATTTTTGCATTACCCATAATGTAACTTTCATCTCTTTAGCCTTTTAATTTTCACAGCTTTATTTTAAGAATAGAAAATCTGTAGTGTGGGGACACTCTTGATTTGATGGGAGCTGATGAATAGGGTAAGACAAATACCATATAAGTGTTTTTTTGAAATAATGCAGTCACTGGCAGAGTGAATCAGATGTCTATGTTGCATGATGGTAGCTGTCACTTCATTAGACTTCTTAATTCAGCATTGAATCCATGTTTTATGGCCAGCTCTTCCCTTCCTACTTTGTAATTTGTCATCTACAGCATATTGATTGAGCACCTGAAATATTTGCACATCTTCTCAAATGTGATTTGCAGTGAGAAATTTCAGCTGGCAGAACAGCACCAGCAAAATGGAAGTGCAGTGCAGTCCCTCAGGTTCAGAGTGGGGTCGATTTTGGTGGGTGGCAGTCAGGCAGCTTTTTTGGTGAATCATGTGATAGTTATTTGGAGATCTGAGAGAATAATCAGAGCTGAAGTGATGAGTTGTAGATATTAAGTACTTTTTGAGTTCCTACACAAACAGATGCACTGTCAGAGTTCACGGTGTCTACAGACCACAGTGAAGACAAGAACCAGTTATAGCTCCTAATGGCAATGGGAGGTCCTGGCTTGCACTGCTTTTAGAAGGTCATCACAATCATTAATGAGTGGGTAGAGGGTTAACTTCAGGCACTTGCCACTGAAAAGATCTGCACACTCAACCAAAGCTGGAGATTCAGAGTTATCAGAAAAACTTAAATGAATGATAGCCTGACTCACCAGGATGAGTCAGGCTTGTTCTAGAAGGAGAACTCCTTTTTGCCTGTTTTTTCTTTTTTTGTAAGTGGAGAACTAGGTATCACTAAAATGTTGCTAGTGTTTCTCACTGAAAACAGAATAGTAAGGCAGGAGAAATAATGAACTTGCTCATGGAACTTGCGCAGGTGGGAAGAGTCATCCAGATCCACTTCCTATTCTTTGCAAACTGCTCTAGGAATACAGTAATCTAGGAAGATGCAGCAGCCTGTCTATTCTCTGGAGTCTCTTTGTACGAGATCACTGCAGCAAAATCTCTTGAGGTAGTTCTCCTTGTACTTTCTGTTGAACTGTGAAATGCTGGAAGATGTATTTGCAAAGAGAGAATTTCTGAGGGCAATGTTCTCTCCAATACAGCAGTGGCTGCCCCAGGCTTCATTCCCTTTTGGTTTACTTGTTTTACTTATTTCTCTCTGCATTGTTTTCTGGGCAACATTTTGAAAATTGCTGATAGGTAAAATTAAATGAGAACTCTGCCTTCTCCCTACTGTGGTCCTTTGGATTGCACTTCCCATGTTGTACCAACCTCCAGGCAGATCTGCTGCAATGCTGTAGTCAATCTCCTTCTGTCAGCAAAGGAAGGACATTTGTCTGGAACAGCCTTGGAAACCCTAAGAAAGGCACTGTCTAAACAAATGTTGCTTTAATTATTGGAATGGGTCCAAAACCAATTGTAATGACAAAGTTTGGGATATAGGTTGCAGCTGCCAGCCCCTTGTTCCTCCCTGACTGGCTTTTTGTGCATGACTTTATTTGTTGCCTGAAGAAGAGGGTGAGTGGGGAGGCAAACAGATGGACAAATTCAACAGAGAGATGAAAATCCTGAGTCCCCAAAACCTGGAACTCAAAAGTAATAATATCACAGTGTTCAAAAAGATTAGTCTTTTGATCCTTTTGGCAAAACCTGCTGTTTCCCAGCTGGTCAGCCAGCTCTGGCATCCTGCAGTCACAATTGCAACTGAGAAATGACTGGAGAGCTGCTTCTGTGCTCACATTCTTGTTGCCAGATGTACAATTATCACTACTGAAGAAGCAAAAGAGCCTAGTTTGGAGCACAGCAGGCTCTAAGCAGCTTGATTTCCTTTTGACAGCTGTTGCATTGCATTTTGCATCTTACTGCTAATTCTTGACCATGGCTAACATCCCTCACTTCTTGACCTGTGCTGGCTGTGCTGTTCTGTAGCTGTGATTACTTCAAAAGGATAAAATACATGAGAGTGTTTATAAGGTCATGTAAGATTTTGACTGTAGGGAAAGGGTGAAAGGGGCAAGTCTCATTTCAGCTAGAAGATCTGGTTTTGCTCTAACAGATATATGGCTTCTCTTCTTGACTGCTCCTTAATTAATATGAAAATAGACTAAATATTTTAAGCAAATCAGAATTTCAAGAAGCATTTACAGCAGTGCCTCATGTTTAAATGTACGCAACACTATGCACACCATTATTGAATAATGAATTAATAACTTTGAAAGAATTTTTAGCCCAGAAAGCATACACCATTTTAGCTTCCAGTCAATTGCCCTCTTTACCAGGGTGGTTTTTTTAGCAACACTATCACTCCTGGAAGTAGCCTTGTCAATATTTCAGTTGCTTTGGTGTACAGAGCCATAGCATTCAGTTGAATTGTAATCCTTAAATTGGCAGGCAAGCAGGTTTGTTCAGCTTGTCTGTTCCCTTTTTGGTAACAAAAGCTTGGAAAACCTCTGTAGGGTAAGAATGAACCTTCTTGTCTGCCACAGCTGTGAGATTTTGTTGTCCATGGTTAAACCTCTCTCTGATGCTACTGGTTTGAAAGATAGAGAGAAACTTTGCCTACAGAAAAAAATCCTATCATAGTCCATCTAACCCTTTCAAGGATGAGGGAAGCTTAATATTTAAACCTGCTCTTCCTGAGAGAGAGCCCATTTCCATGTTCTTAAAGGTGTTTGTAGCCTTCAGACCCAAACCTGCTAGAATGTAAAGCTCAAGTGTGATTTGGATGACAAGGGTTTGGACTCAGCTTGACCCCTCTGCATGGATTGCATGGAGCAAGTGACCCACACTCCTCCTCTCCATCCTTATGGTCAAAGGAATGATTCTGGAGTCAGAGGGGTTCATGTGAGAGATATAGGTGTGCTGCAGCCTCTCTCCTGACCCCAGCACCTGGCCCTGTCTAATGTCCACCTGGCCTGAGAGAGAGGGAGGGACACTGAGCTGGAGGGAGGTTCCATGCTGGGATTGCAGTGGCCAGAAACCTGACTGCCACTCAGGTTATCCCATGTCTCCTTAGCAGAGGCTCCTTGCATGACCAGTGACATCTCCCAGATGAGAACCATGTTAACCCTTGAAGATACAAATCCCTGTGGCTGCAACTTCTGCTAAAGAGCTCCTGTGGATTTTCTGTCCTTGCAGCATTGTGTTTGTGTTATAATTCCTTGCTATGCCTCCTGCTGCTGTGCAGGAAGGTGCTGGTGACAGAAAAAAAAGCCTGTGGGAGAGCACTCTCATATACAGAGAGGAGGTCCCGCCGTACTACGACGATGATGATACATTAATGATTGACAAGTGCATAAAGTAAATGGACTGGCAAATAGTTTTCCCTGGAATATCATTTTATAATAGCTATATCAAGTGCTACTTCTAATAGAGGATGTAAAAAAATAAGATGCTGGGTGAATGTGGTTTTTAAAAAATTGAGTGCTGTTAAGCTGCAAGTGAGACAGCATTTGGGCTTAGTGTTTAAGCTGTGCATGATGGAGAGCAGTCAGCAGAACTGGGCTACAGCTGGAAGTAGGGTATCAGGTCACACAATTCTGTAAGATGAAACCAACATTTGTTCAGACCGTGATTCAACTTGGCTCTAAAATATGTGTATTAAATCCCATTGACTTCAGTGGGACTGTTCATGTCATTTTAAAGTTACACAAGGGCTGAAGCATTTTGCTACGCTGAAGCCTCCCATTGAGACTTAAATACATTCTTCCATGTAACTTCAAAATATCCCAATGGTAATATTTAGCTCTAGCTGGGAAATTCCAGCGAAAAGAATGAATTACCCTTCTCATAGAGGCACCGTCAACATTTACATAAATAGTTGCTGTGAAGTGTTTTCTAGTCAAAATTATATGTGCCCCATTTACCCAAACATATTCTGAGGTCTACAGCTCTAGCTTTGTTTCTCTTCAGTTTCTTTACCATAAACCAAACAAAATACAGTCTCTGAAGACTAGTCAATTTGAATTATGTTATTAGCATTGATTAGCCTGACAGCATGGCATTTCCATTTGAATGTCATTAGAAGGTAAGTGAGAGCTGCAGTGGAGCAGAGTAGGAAAAGAAGCCGCCAGCATGGAGGAATGAACGTGGTTCTGAAGGCTTCATAAGGCAGAAGGGAACATAAGAAAGAGATGAACAAAATGTAGGAACTTGGGGCTACTGCATAAAAAACAGTAGGATAAATCCTTCTCCTCTAGGGAAAAATGGCACAAAGAGAACAGTGAAAACACAAAGTGTATTAAAACTGCTAGTGAGAAACACCAAACAAAGTTATTCTTACAGACCTCAGCTGTGGCACAGGCAGGAGGACTTGAAAGTTCCTCAGTGTGGGGAGGCTCAGGTGAGCAGGTAGGTGCTGTTACTGCTTCCAAGGCTCCTGAGGTCTCACACCCCAGGACACAGGTTAGCTGATGTGTGCTGGGAGAGATGGGGAAACAACCATGGAAAAATGCTCTTTTCATCCCAGATTAGACTCTGGAGGGATTGGTCAAATCCAGAATGTTGTAATGCTCTCATAACATCAAGAAAGATCAAACTGACCTGTTTACAGTGAACTGGCCCTGATGAAGACAGTTTCATTTATGCTACTCTAAGTGGTATTTATTGCATGCTACTACTATACACATCCAGCTTCTAGGATGTGAATTAGTAGTATAAAATGAACTTGTCAAATTAACTCATGGTCTCTAGAAGCATCTCTGTGAGTAAAAGTTGCCTTTAGCAGCCAGGCTGGCAGTGTAGAGCCATGATTAATAGGAACCCTTGGTGTAACTTCCACTGTGTTATTTGGTGGCTCTCACAATTCACCCAGCTGATGCAGTTCAGTGAGTCTGTGGTCTGACTTGGAGTCAGATGGAGAACCTTAATATAAATCTTGTGCTAAACCTCCCTCTGCTTTGGCAGGGTAGTAGTGAGGCAGCTGATGTGCACACAACCACTCTTCTGCTTCTTCTTTTGATAAAAGGTGACTCTTCCTGTGGCTATACTCATAATCACTGAATAATCTCTTAAAAAAAAAATCTATCCTATTTTGCTTAATAACTACAGTTACAAGCAGTTTCTAAAACCCAGTAATAGCTTTGTGAATAGTGCATTGCAAAGGAGGTGTCAGCCTGCCTGTCTGCTGCAAGCAGGAGTCAAACACATAGTAAACCCCTTAAGATCTGACTTCAAGGGGAAAACTTTGGCTGCAAACCCAACAGTTATGATTTCAGGTTGCAACATGCCTGATTCTGTGACACTGCTACCCGGCACAACAAGGAAGGCATTTGCCAGGCTAAATTACTGGCAGCTAACTCAAATATCTCCAGCTCTGGAAGGCTTCTGAAATTCATATTCAGCAATGGCAGCGTTTTTGCAGGGGTGGATCGTCTGATCTCTTGCCTCTTCAGTTGTCGGTCCTGGTTGTGCAAAGTGATTTGACTGCCAGCAATTCTGTGCTGGAGTGTTTCATACTCATGCTGTGCAGGAACAGCTGATAGTAGCAGGTGTAGAGCAAATGCATGATCAGGCCCAAGGAGCTCGAGCCGAAATTTCAGCCAAGAACACTTTATTTATTCTCTTTTTTTTTTTTTTTTTTTTAATGACCAAGATATAAATCCTTGAAAATGGCAGGTGATAATGGAAATGCTGATTCAAGTGTAGCTTTAGACACAGTGGCCCTGCTATGACTCTGTGCAGAGAGAATAGATTGTTGTCAGCAGATGACTACATTTTTCAATTTTAGGAGCAATTCTCTTGATGCGTTAATCTTATTTACACTTGTTTCAGTACACTCATGTCTTTCTGCTGAATGTCAAGGGCACCTCAAGAATTAAAGGGAATTAGCAATTTCTTCCCATATTCTCTGCTGCTATTGCTGAAATTGCTTCAGCTTTGAAACAGAGTGGCAAAAGGTCTTTGTCTTGAACAACAGGGTGTTGTTATACTGATGATGGCCAGGTTCTCATTTTGCGTGCACTGGTGTGTACGGACACAAGTCTCATGAAGTCTACAGATTCACAGCTTTGTCTGTATAAATTTAGGACACAACATTATGTGTAATTCAAGGAACTGGTTAATAAGCCACTCATGTTCTTCTCTGGTGTCTTGGAGTGTCAGTACAGATGGATGTGTGGTGGATGGGATCTCCAAAGAAGATGGAAGGAACTAGGCATACAGTAGTGAAATCACTTCAACTTTTTAGGGCCTCTGAAGTTTTCGGGTATCACTCAAAGTCTTCGAAAGGTGCTGCTGTTCAAGCACCTTCCATATGTACTTTTCATATGTCTTTATTAAAAGGCAGAGAAGACAATGAGGAAGAAGCTTAGTATCAGAGGGGAGAAGGGTTAGAAAGGAAAAATTAAATGGTACCAACGAACTCATAGCAATAATAATATGTCCTATAACAACCAACTCCCAGTGGCCGATTTCCTTTTGGCCGTTTCTACAACCGAGTTTAAGTATAGATTTGAGGGGCTAAATATAGACAGTCTGATACCTATTATGTGAAATCTCAGTTTGAAATTATTCAATATCTTCCTATTATATATGAATAATCAGTGTTTGATCACACTGTGAGACCGTCTGAACAAAAATCCTTTCAGAAGATACTTCTCACTCTTAGTTGGATAACTCAGGAGAGATCTCATTTATGAAAAGCTGCTCTTGGATACTCTTCAGAAGATGAACATCTTTGCAGACTCTAATGAGAAAAGAGACCTGACCAGGATGTGAGATCACACATGCCCTCTACCTCCCACAACTTTGGCTTTTTGGACTAGAAGCTGTTCTTGCAACAGCTAAAACCTCATTGTTAGAAGCCTTGTACAGGTTTTTGGAGAAAAGTACGATATCTGATTTTTCATCCTGACCCTGCCCTTCAGGATCTCATTTACACAGATAACATGAGCAGTTTGTTGTAGAATATTCGCTGTGCAGTCATATCACGCTCAAGATGAAACCCTAGCTGATAAATGAACCCTTCACTTCTGAAAGTAATTGCTAACCATTAAAGCCTTAAACTGGCAACAGTCCTGTAGCACCGTCAGGGAAATGGTAAAAAGTTGAAATCACAACCTGTGCTTTTTCCAGATAATTTCGGTCTTATTGTGCCACATATAGTTTGACTTGTATACCATGGTGTACTAATATAGTGTATCAGTGCCTGTCCATCCCAGCATGAACCTTTGGAGCTGCAATCCATTGAAAAAGGTCTTTGAAGGCTATAAATATCCCAGCATTGCACCCTGTTTCTAAATTAGAGCGATGGAAGCTAAATATATGCTGACTCTAGTTATGACAGATCCTGAAAGCGATTCTTATTCATTTTGATTCTTGCCCAGAATATCTTTCTTGCAGTCCTACTTCTGAATTTGTTGAAGAAAACAACATTGACAACTCACCCTTTAGCCCTGTGCTGCAGAAAGGAAAGGCTCAGCTATGGTTACTCAGCTCAGCTAATAGCAAAGTGAAACAGAATATTGGGAATTTCCTTCCTTTCTGTACAAAATCCAGACTGTTATTAAACCTCTTTGTCTGCTTTAGACTGGCGCTGCCACATTGATGCCATCAGGACTCTTCAGTGTTAATTGGCAAGAGGATCCAGCCTTGTAGATCCATTGGCCCAGCTGATGCTTTGGGCTTCTCTGGATGGCACAGTGCTGTCAGCAGCTGTTTCATCCTTGCCATCCACACCATGAAACCCATCTCAAGAGGTGGTAAAATATAAAACTGAGGCAAGTGTTGGAGGATGCGGGAGTTCAGTATGCTGAGACATAGTGAGTGCCTGATGCTCTGGCTGATGGACCTTCCCCACAAGAGGATAAATGCTGCTGTGAGGAACTGGGTGTGTAAGAGCAGAACTATGGCTTGTCCTGATCTCTTCTGAGGTAGAAGACAAAGAAGCAGAGAATTCTTGAGAACCAAAATGCATCTAGGATTTTATTTGTTGTACATAGTATGTACAATTTCCCAGGGAATACAGGTGCATTTACTCTTTAAAATCCAAAGCAGTAGAGAAATGGAGTTGTTATTCCTGTTGTGGAAACAGTGAAGATTACAAGGTGGGGAAAAACATAGCCTGGGACATGAAGAAATTTGATTTGGTCCTTCTGTGGTACTGACATCCCAACGGCAACCTTGCTTCTTCTCTGCTTCCAGGCGTTTTGGCAGCACTGCAAAATCCCAAAGCCACAGAAATTGCAAATTTACACCTGTGAGTTTTGCTTCTCCAGCTCAGGAAACGGAGGCAGGGTTGCAAAAACAGATGGGAGCGATCAGCCAGCTCAAAAGTGATGTGCCTCAGGAGGTGCTTTATTTATGGAGTTGTTGAGATCAAACAATCAGAAGATCCCTGGTATCAACTAGAGAAGGGGAAATTGGTTCCAATGGCCCAGTTCTGCCTTCTTCCAAACATTTGCTTCAAGCTTGGGGGAGGACAAGTGGGCAGCAGGGACATCAGAGCTCCCACTCTCCCACAAGAAGCCTGAGCTAATGGAAGGCATTCTTGACATATAATGTTAATGTTAGAAGGAAGGGACAAGTCACTCTTCTCATTCTCACAGTATGACAGAGAATGGGGGTAATTTTGAGCTTTCAAAAGTGCATAAGTAATGTTAATGTCAGATGCCCAAAATATTGTTAAACACAAGCGATTTACGATTTAAAATATTACAAGCCTGCTATTTTTAGAGCAGAGGAGCCTTTAGTCATTCTACATTTAGATGGCTTATCAGAATTAAATAAATAACAGCAATGGTTACTGCTCAAATTAGGTCTGTCTCGGTTTCCATGGCATCCAATCTGTTATCTCCAATACTCTTGCCAAGATTTGTACTGGGGCTTTGGGACAGCAACATTTCTTATAAGGCTTATAAGGAATTATCCTGTAGCAATTTCAGCTATATGGTTTCTATGAAACCCTGGAATAAATGGATTTATTTAAGATGTGTTGAAGGTTTTTTTCTTTCTTTTTTTGAACCCTTTTCTATTTTTAGCTCTGCTGCCTGCTTTTATGTGGTGCTGCTTTAACCCTTTTGGTGTGCTGTGCTGTGTCTGGCAATCCTGTGCAGTGCCTGTTGCACTATCCTGTGGGAGCAGAAGCGGACTTGGGTGCTTTGATGCCACCAGCAGAGCGTATTTGAAAAGCAAGACTCAGGAAAACGGGATAACATGAGTCTTTGCTTCTACCTTTTTGGTATCTCAGAGTCTTTTGAGAACAGCTACACAGAAGTATTTCCACTTGTTCTGAAATACCAAGGGTATTCATCCTCAGAGGAAATACAGCAATGCTTTGTCTGAGCTCAAGAACTTTTGTCTGAGGCCAAGACAAAAAAATATTACCCACGTCAAATTGCTGGGTTCAATGTAGAGGTAAATGGGTGGAATACAAAGACTCATGCAGAAAACCAGGCTGGGTGATTTAGTGTTTCCCTCTGACCTAAGATATTGTGCAACTATGCATTAAAAAGACAGTTATAATCCCAGCTTGGAAGAGGACAAGGTGTGCACAGCAAGCTGTATTGCGGTAGAGAGCAGGAAAATATATTTGAGCTGTAACAGCTTTGTATTTCCCCATAGCTCTTCAATTAATATTACCTTTTACAGGTACATTTTTTAGTTTCTTGGCCATTAGAGTTTGCAAGTAGGAGTTTCATTAATCTTTTGTTTTCTGATGCTACCTAGGATATAGATCCTGTTCCCTTTTCCCCTCTGGTAAGCACTAATTTACTTTGAGTTTATTTGCATCCTGTTGTGAAGAAATTCTGGATCCGTGGTGTTTTAAAAATCAATGGCTCTCTGGGTTTCTAATTTCCATGTAATATTCCCAAACAAAATGTACTGTTACAAAACACAGAGATTTGTGGCAAATATTAAGTGGTTCAAAGTGACATTTCTAATATTTTTATAGGAATGAATGACATCTCAGAGCATAAGCACTTTCATAGAACTTTCTTCAGTAGATCTCAGGAGAACAGTGAGGACCATAGTAAGTAATTTGATGTTCCCTGTTTACTTACTTGTATCTCAGTCTTGCAGGAATGATACTAATATTGCCCTGCAGATCCTCAGCTGGCATAAATTGGCATCTTTTCCTTAGACATCAGTGGAGCTGTGCTGATTTATATGAGCTTAGGGTGCACCTTTGGCGTACACAACATTCCTACCATACCTCACACAGAATTTGATTTACTCTGAATCATGATTGAAATATAGCAGTGTGTTTAAAGGAGGCAAGAAATGATAAAGTACTTACTATTTATAGAGTCATAGCTACTTTTCAGAGCCAGCAATTCCCAAGTGCAATCACAATACAAAGACTTTAATATTTTAGTGCTCCGTCACCCTGTGGTCACTATAAATTTGCTGTGGTTGGGCATGCAGCCCCAGCACAAACCTATTTGAAAAACCCTTACCTAGGCAACTGCATTGATGCAGGGGCTGGCTATTCATGTTTGCACCCACCCTCTCTTGACTCACTCTGAAAGGAATTGAAAAGGGCTAAGCTGAGCCTATGAAATGTCACATGGCACTAGGCAGTGAGTGTATGAGATCATGATTATGGAACAAGCACACACTGGAGTACTCTGCTTAAGATTTTTGTGCGGAAAAATGGGTTAATGTTTAACACTAACAGTAATGAGCCGCTGTGGTAGCTTTTTCAAGATTGCTATTACTGAAGCATGATGACTGAAGTACTACATGCTTTCCTGTCTGTGCTCTGGCCAAGTTTCTTCTACTCCTGGGCTCTGTATTTTATTGCAATAGTTTTCTTTTTCATTCATATTTTCTTCTTAAGGTGTATTCTTAAGGAGAACACTCTTGAAGGGCTACAACCTGTCTGGCTACATAGGTGGCTTTAGCATGCAGCCCTGGCCAGGGATACAGGAGGCAGGAAGCTTAATGCCACCTAAGGTGCATAGTAGTGGCTGTTACTGGTGTAGTCACATTCAATAAGGCAAGTTTTTAGCTTCCAAATTCATTGGAAAAATTCCCAAAGAAGGGAAAATAAAGGCAGTTGTGACATCTTTGTATCCGCTCTCCCATCTCACTGTGATCAATGCAGTTTCTCTGGCTGCAAGAGGCAACTCTGCCCCAAGCTGGTGCCTGGTGCTCTGAAGAGTGAGAGAAGTAACATTTTCATACAACTGATACACCAGGGAAAATTTTTTCTTAGCTCCTGCAGAGCATGATGTGGTCCAGTCTGTTCCTATCCTCTCTTGCAAATCATTAAATCTACTCGAAGCTCCTTTTGTTATGTCCTCAGGGATACAATACATTGAGAGAAAAATAATGTGGAAATTGTATAACATTTACTGTGGTTTTGTGTTCCTCTAAGCTGAGAATAAACACTGGGTAAGCCACTTCTGAAGGGAAGGTGGATGCTCTTGGAAAAGGTCACCCAGTGCAGGAAGCCTGAGGGAGTGGGCTTGTAGCACAGAGCTCTTGGGAAGTGATGACATGCACACAGGTACTGCTGCCAAACCAGCATCCAGAGGTGCTGATAAGAGTGGGTTCTCAGCCTCAGAGACCCCTCCATCCTATGGGAAGGAGGTTAAGCAGAAAGATGTTTTGGTCTTTTTGAGGTTAAAGAAGGCCTGAAGGAATGAAACCACATGGTATGTGTTGATAGCATGTCTTGGCAGTTGGTCCTGTCCTAAGCAGAGCCCAAATGTGCCATGAGAATTTTTAGGAGAGGACCTGCTTATTTAGTTGCCAAACCAGAGCATCTTGTTCTTCAGGGAATATCATGGCTCCTTGCCACCTGGAAATATTTGGGAGGGTGCTTTCTTCTGCTGGAAAACAAACAGATCTTTTCTAGGGAGAGGCCGAAACTGGTGGAGGAGTGTGTTTTGAACGATGGTCATCCCAAAGGCAAAGAAGTAGTTGATGGTTGGACTTGATGAACCAACAACAATTCTGGGGAAGAGTATAAGATGGAGGTGCAATAGCACTTACCTGGCTCCTTTCCCAGCTTCTATTTATCAATGGCTCAATGACTTCCTGAGGTGGACGTTTCTGTTTTAATGGTCCTAATGGAGAATCCTTCCATGGATTTGTTCAATCACTTCTTAAATCCTTGTAGCCTATGAGCTTCCACAAATGTGCAAGGCAAGGCATTCCACAGCTGAACTGCTTGCTGCTGGCAATGGCTTCTCTTCTTCTTGGTTTGGAACTTTCTATCTAATACTTTCAGTTGATGCTCCTTGGTTCTTTCACTGAGAGACAGTGAGTAAATGTCTTGTAACCACTAGATAAAGTGACAGCCCCAGCCACCCATGGACTACCGTTTAACTTGTAGATCAACTGTACATGAGAGAAATAGGTGGTGGGAAAAAAGGATTTAGAAACCATGACCTCAGCGTGGTGCTGCAGAGGCTGCACCTGCACACAGGCTAACAAAATGCTGGTGTGGCCATTAGTAAGGGAAGGTCTTTTCCCACACCAGTGGATTTCTCTGCTGTGCCTTTTCACTCTCCTTTCCTGAATACATCACTTTTTCCTCTGCCTGGAGCAAAATCTGGTTTGTGAATACTTTTGCTGTTACAAATATCGATATTGCTGCAGCATTTGGCACTTCCCAGTTAATGTGCTGAATGCTGGCAGAGTGATGTGTGGGTTGCATAAACCACCATTGTGTTTTTGTCTTGGAAACAAAGGTGTTAACTCTTTCTGACTTAATTCATTCAAGTTGAGGGGCACCAAGGGATTGAATCTGAAATACAGCAAATCAATAATATAAACTCTTTGAGCTTTGTGAGCTAAGAATAAACACCAACCACAGATCGAGTCAAATGAACCTGTGCGAGAGGCACGGGGGAAATGTAGCTGCGGTATTCTGTTATTGCAGGTCAATAAAGGCTGGATAATGTTTCACTTTCATTACTGATTAAAAAGATTTCCTTGCAAATGTTATGAGATTAACACCGAGCTTTCTGTGTGTGCTGAAAGGGTAATGTTTAGAAATTATCATACTTCACTATCCCAGTGGAAACATGAATAATGGCGCTGCAAACATTGCTGCTCTGGCTGGAGCTGGAGTGGGTCCTTCTGCCTGAGTCATGCATGAAGTGGGACCTATTCCTGGTGACAATTTCCAGCCTGTGTGACAGCCTCGTGACTGGAGGTGCAAGGACATCCTGGACTGGTGATGCCCTGTGCCTACCAACAGCAACAGGAGCCTTTTCCTGATGCAGTGGGATGTAGGATCCCATCAGCTTTGAGGTGGACATGGTGCATTATTCTGTTATACCAGTGATACTCCAGTTATGGCTGGGGAGGTAATTTCATTACATATGCCTCATTTTAGGTGCTTATAACTCAAAAACATTACCCTCTTGGAGGGAATTTATCACATTTGTTCTCAGCTCAAAGCTGATATATAAGATTTGGAGAGGCTCCAGATAGCTGAAGAACAGCTGCCTGGGATGTTTCCCAACTGTGGTTTTCACAATTAAGAAGTTTGTTTTCATACAGTTTGGAGGATTTTTTCCTGTAAAGTCTTACTTCAATAACGTGCCATGACAGTGTGCACTTTGCAGTCTCATGACTTTGGTCCTTAAACGTATTAATTCAGAGTCCTCAAAGGCATTTGTTCCCCTTGAGGAGCCGTTGAGAGATGCATAGGACCTATCAACATTTAGTCTATATAAACCTAATCTATAGCTCTATAAAATCAGGGGCTGTACACCCTGAAATAAGAATTGCTTGCTTTATTGCCACAACTGTACAGCAAGAGGAAGGCAGCACAGACTGACAGAAACTGTGCCAGGTGAGGAAGTTGCAGGTGCTCTGGTGCCTAAATTGGCACCAGACTGCTCTGCATCTTGCCTTTTTGCTTTCTCCCTTCTGTACCACCTGTATGGCAATTATATCAGCATGCCCTTTGCTGGCCTAGAGTTTTTTTTCACAAGCAAAGCTCCATCAGCTAGAATGCCATGACTGATTCACCACATTTCCCCCACATTTCTTTGACATGCACATGTCTACAAAAAAGAGGTTCTAGGTTGCTGAAAGGTAAAGGGGCAGGCCCTGTCAAACCGGACCAAATGAAAAATTAGTTTATTTTTTAAGATAAAATTTTCTCCTGGATTGAATTTCTCATGGTTTAGAGAAAAATGAATATTTCTTAGCACTCAACAGTAACACTACCAGGCAGAAATCTGCCAGAAAGTGCCAGAAACTTGCTTCCTTCTCTACAGAGAGGAGAACAGCTGAGGCATTTAACAGCTGAATATTTCCTTTAAACAAGTTTAAAGCTGGTCTACATTTTCTTGGATGTTCTGAAGCAACACCTGCAGGCTGTCTGGTATCTTTTCCAAGGCAGAGCAGCTAAGTCTCTAGGAGCAGTGCTGGGAACTTATAAAGCTGTTTTCCATTCAGATTTCTGGAAGTGTTTTGCCTCTTGTGCCCCTGAGATACTGATCCAGTTCCCAGCTGTGATACAAGAGAGGCATGGGCAAAGGCTCTGGATGGGTTTGTGGTAGAAACAGCAATGATGAAAAGCCCTTAAATACTTTTCTTTGCCATTCCTAGAAATATTGCTAAAGGAAGGGATGCTAAAGTGATTTGTTCTGGCATGAACTGGGCTTGCAAAGTGTGTTTCATGTTCTTCAAATACAGAAATATCTCTATGTCAAGAGTGCTGGTCTGTCTGGGGATTTGGAGAGGGTGACAATGGCCAGCCTTGGTACAATTAATTCCCCACATCTGGGATGGGATGGCAGAGCAGGAAGCCTGAATAGCACCTCCCTAGATTCAATGCTGACCTGCCTTGTTTTCAGCTTGAGTGCTGCTGGTGGGAGTGCACTGAATGTCTTGCTGCTGAGCCCCTACATAGGAAATCAGGCACGTGTGGTGTACAAAGGAGGAGACAAAGCAAATGACCATGGGACATGGGCAGGAGAGATGCTGCAGTTAAAGTACATAGCCAAAGGAGGATGCTTTCATCAAAGAAACTGGGATATACTCAGGCTTGACTCCTGTGTGGGAAGTAGATGGGGCAAATGGTCCACAAGTGGCAGATGAAACAGCCACTCCTGATCAAGAGGTTCCTGGGATCTTGTAGCATTTCAGCAGCAAAAAGCAAGATTAGGTAAAGATCTTCCTCCTTTCCCAGCACTGTATGGTGGGGGCTGCCAACCACGTCAAGGGGATGGAAGGATGGTACATTCCTCATCTTACTACCCTTGGAGCACCAGAGGTACAGTCCTTCCTATCAGCTGGTCATGCTATAGAATTGCTTTGCCTGATGTTTTCATCTGGAAGGAGAGGTCTTAACTTAATCAGAAGCCTTTAAATGTTGCAAAAGCTTCTCATCACTCTAGCCAGATGAAAAATGGACATATTAAGCTTCAACAGGCTACATGGAATTCCCAGAAAGCAGGTAGCTTTCCCTTTTAAAGACCCAATATGAAATAAATAAGAGTGTTTCATCAGAAATAAATATCCTGGGGTACAGTAAAAGTTCTTCCCAGTCTGGCTGTTGTTTGGAAGTCTGCAGAAGTTTAATGGTGTAGCGCACACACAGGCTTTCACTGTGATGTTGTTTTTTGCAGATTTTTTTCTCTGTTATGTGAAAAATTTAGCCTGTTAATTAATTTCTCAGCATATAAAACTGCAGCTGGCTGGAGGGGAGCAAGAGGCAGAGTGGTGTGGAAACTTTTCCCAAATCCCATCTCTATCTTGAATCACAGAGGTGTAAAACCTTCCCCTGGAATGGTTAAAAGGTATCTGTCCTTGTTTGTTTGTTTTCAGTTGTTCCAGAATCAGGATCCAGTTCAAGCAGTTATCTCAGGGTACTAGGACCATGTGGTAATTTGCTAGGTGATTTCTCTCTCTCTTTTTTTTTATTTTTTAAGAGAAAAAAACCTTACTTTTAAATACAATTTTTTAAAAAAAATATTTTTAATTCTTCATTAAACTGATACTGTTTATGATTTTGTATCAAATGCATCCAAATTCCAGTGCACTTGGCACAAACTGAGGCAGAATCCAATGTTTCTAATGGGATTTTTTGCTACTGAATTTTCTGGGACCAAACCAACATATTTCTTGCTCTTAATCCTGACCTGTCTTCCTTTGGCAGTTGTGATTTCCCCACCTCCTGTGAATAAAACTTGAGGAAAAGATTTGTGTGGCTCCCTACAGCAGGAATCAGTACACTTACAGCACCACAGGGGAAAAAAACAAACAACCCAAACCACAAATCTTCCTTTTTCTGTTCGTAGTGTCTCTTTGCAGATGGTTTGATTTTCATTATCTTTATTCCATTTCTTCCCCCCTTCTCCCCTAGAAGATTCCATCTGACCCATTAGCAATCTCAGTGTTTTCCATGCAGTTCTGCTAGATATTTTTGTCAGTCTTGAATCAAATCGGTGCCAGATGGAAGCCCCATGCTCTTCATAGATGATCATTTCCAGCATTCTTCTGCAAGGTTGTATAACATATGTCCACAAGAAATTAAAAATGCTGTTTCCTTGTATGAACTGTGCACGCTCAAGGGCACCAAGAAGGTTAAGGAAACAACCAAGTCAGAAATGGTCTGTACTTTTTAAACAGAATAATTTCCTAAAGAGAAGTTATACTAACATTTAGATCGGTTGTTGATTTGTTGTGGATTGTCTTATTGCTAAAAGCATGTGTCAAGCAAAGCAATCATGAAACACACTAGCAAAGAGAGGAAGTTTTATACTAAAAATGGTAGCTTTTACTATCAGAAGGGTGTTGTTTTTCTGGTTTCTTGGATTTTGTTGGCTTTACTTTTTTCCTCTCAAACATGTTTACTGCTATGTCCATTGGGAACTGACAATCGACTTCCTCCTGTGCCAAAGGAATTTCCATACTTTGGACAGGGCTTTTGAAAACCATCTCTGTGTTGATGTCATAACTTGTCTGAGATCTCTGATGCTGGTATTTGGATGCTCAGTTCTCATTAAATGAATAGGAACAAAACATCCAAAGCCCTGTGGTAGCTCTGAGAAGGTCTGCTGGGGCCAGCTGCCCCAGGAGGCTGCTGTCCTTGCTAACTGTGCTCTCCTGCTTTAGCTCCCAGCCTCTGTCTCTGCCAGCTTGTCTCCTTTCATTTACATCCACTGATCGGGTCATCTCTGTTATTTGAGTACAATCCCTTTGCATCTGTTTGTATGGGTTTCGTGCAAAGTACTACATATGTTCACAAGAGCTATAAAAAGATCCTTAATATTTAAGCTACTGAAAGAAACTGAATTTGCAAGGATGGCAAATAGCTGCAATAAACACCAATGAAAATGGTCAAACACTCCTGTTCTTTTAAAGTGGTCATTTTACAAACCTAAGTAGATTAGCTATCCTGTGTTCGTGCATGCACAGAAAACATTTAGCTTTGCTTATTGTATTTGGCAAAAGGATTCAGAACTTGGTCAAAACCAATGTCTTTGTACTAATGTAAGTAAAACTTTCATTCTGCTTTGGGGAAAGGCAAGGGGAGCACATGACATCAATCACTGTGGGCTACCTGATGAGTGGTAGCTTGTTCAGGAGAGCTAATTAGGTAGCTTGCAAACATTCTGTGCAAATTTTCAGTCTGCTTTCCTAAGGAAAAAAGTCTTGTTACAATCCCACTGTTCTTTGCTGTTGAACAATTTGATCAGCTCCAATAAAATCAGTGAAAACAGCAGAGCTTGCAAAATGTTGGCTTGCTCCAGGTTTCACAGGACTCAGCAGCTGGGCAGAAATCGGAGATTCTTGCAGATGAGGCAGCAATGGGAGCTCAGGTCATCTTAGCACAGAGTTATCTACATCTGTGGTCCTGGATCAGCCCCCTCTGCAGTGGATGGGGTACTCACCTGGGATGTGTGGAAATGCAACATCAAGTCCCTGAACCAGAAAGGGGACTTGAAGCTGAAGGCTTCTAGTGCTGGGTGATCTTCTGACAACAGAGCTATCTCTTTTTCTGACCTGCTGGTACAACCCATTGGTGTAAACAGTGAACCTCCCCAGGAGGAAGATGTGCATTGAAAAAGGAAAGCAATGTGCTCTGTCCATTCTGATCCTCCACTGCTTGTTGGCATTATCCTCATCCACTTTCAGACATAATGCAGGCTGCCACTTGGGAAAGCATCAGCAGTTTTGGGAGGAGGGAATTGTTTGACTGGGATGGCTGTTTTATAGACATGGTTTATTTTAATACTCCTGTACTTTCCTGGGCTCTTTGTTGGGTCTTGAGCTGTCAAGTCCTAGGTCAAGTGTTTTGGGGTTGTGAAATACCATGGGAAAAGAATTGCAAGACAACCATCTGACTTTTCACTGTATATTCAGAAACTACACTGAGAAGTCAGGAGATTGGGGGCCCTCTATGGATTCTCTGAAAATTAGCTTATTACTTGACTGTTAACTGTATTGTATATGCCAAGTAATTAATTTTTACAGCAAACTTGTCTAGGTCTTGGGTAAAGGAGCAATTAATTCTCTGGAAATAGATCCATTATCATAATTGCTAATGGATGCAAAACTCCCTCAGACACAGATGGACTAAAAACCTCTTTTATCTTTGTGATCAGAGTATCTGAAAGTCAGGTCCAGCCTACGTGACAGGTAGTTAGCCCATTAAAAACCCTAATCCAGTGTTAATTGTGGCTGCTGAGCTCTAGTGTGTCACATGGAGGAGAGAGCACAGGTGACTCCTTTCCCTTCTTCCACAGCTAGCACAGGAGCACCCACCCCATCACCTTTTCCTCTCTGTGTGGATGTTCTTCTCTTTAAGGGTGTAATTGGGATTTTCCTCCTGACAGCAGGAATCAGTGAATGAAATGTTATGAACATCTCAAACAGGAGAGATGTTCATGCCCTCAGTGTTGAGCAGACACAGTGAATCCTGTGCTGAGAAAGGAGTGTAGTCCCTGCCACAAACACCTGCCAATTTGTACAAAAGATGGGTTTGTCCTCTGCAGCCCAGTGAACTGGGACTAGTCAAAAGAAACACAGCCATTCAGGGGACAGAGTAAGACTTTTGCTCCTTTTTCTATTTGCTGTGTCATTCTGCAACATCTTCAGCTTGATTTGTAGTTGAAAGGACGTTTTGGAACTTGCAGAATCATAATTAATATTTCATGCAATCCAACCCTTGAGAAGGATCTAACAAAGAGCATTCAGTGCCATGCAGCTGCCAAATGCTGTGTGTTTCCCTGGGCCAAGGGACTTTCATGCTCCATGGGCATGAGTCTCCCCCAGTCTCCAGACCATCCTTGGGGCTCCAGCTCTGCTGCCCAGCAAACACGAGTCTGCTTCTGCAACTGTCTAATGTACTGCTGGTGGAAGATGGGAAGGAGTGAAGGGACTAGAACAAGAGGCTTTTATGAGAGTTGATTTTTTGCTCTTTAACATATAGTAATGAAGGCATCGTTAATAGAACATAGGAAGGATGCTCAGGTGGGCCAGACCTCAGGCCTGAACACTTGTCATGTCTGGGAACACAGACCATGCTCTTATGATCTGTTCAGCATCTCTGGAGCACCTGCAATGTACTTCTAGAGCATTTTCTTGTGTGGTGTAGGTGACATGATTTTTTTTTAAATTGAAAGCCTAATATGGTTTCAGACCTAGCATGGGTCCAGCTCTGCTTTTTCTAGAATCTAGGTAACAGTGCAGGAGAAAAGAGACAGAGAAGGGAGAGAAGAGAAAATTTGAGAATTTATAAAAAATCAAATTTTTTTGCTGGAACTTTGTTTTCTGTGTACTTGTATAACAGCATGTAACAGGGCTTCAGTCCAGAATGAAAACACCTAGTTTGGGTGAAAAGCCATGAAAGTAATCAATAAGTAATATTAACCACTGTAATACTACCCTCCCCTAATTCAGAACTGGACCTGTGATGGTAATTAGGGGGACATGAACCAGCAACGCCTACTCCTGCACAGGGAGGTGAGCAATAGGAACAGCTGTGCAAATACTGAGAGGTTTGGACCTGCATGACAAATGAGACACAACAATAGCAACTGTCCACAAACTGACGTTCAGCATCAGAGGCCTTTGTGTGTCATTAAAAATAAATCCCAGCCTGGTGAGGGCATTTATGGTCTCTACTTTACTATGCACAGAGCAAGCCTGAATCTTACAATCTCAGGCACTGAAACAGCCGTTTATATTTCAAATGTAATTGCACTTCTTTCCAGAAATCCCAGCACAGGGATGAACTGGCCCAGAAACACTCCCATGGAGGTTGGGCAGCCAGCAAAATATTGATTGAGCTAAGTGACGGAATATGAAGAATTACGTTCACTAATTTGGCATTACTATGGAGGTGTAGTGGGCAGGAGGGCTCCAGCCCAGTTTTCCAGAACTGTGATGGAGGAGGCAGTTTCTTGGTGCTGGGGGATTACAACCCTCTGTGATATGGCAGCATTTGGCAATAAGTGATGAAATACAGAGGGCTTTCTTTCTGAGGTACAGCACGCTACTGTAAGAAACCTCAGTGCTTATGGTCAGCCCTGTGAGGATTCAAAGTTTATGGACCACCAAGTACTGAGATCCTTCAAGGAACAACGATCAACTCTTTCCATCAGGTTAGTTAAAGCCACTGGCTGATGGAGATGTTCGGGTGTTGGGAAGCCAGAGCTTTTCCCTGGATGGTGGTGAGGGCAGAAACTATGGTCCTGTAATTAGCTGTAAGCAGTGTTTATCACAAAGTGACATCACCAGGTTATAGTCATATAATAAACAGTGATGTTAGAGTCCTGCAATTGTTGATACTGTTAAGTCACTTTCTAAGACTTGTTTCACATGGTTTAAAGATATATCTTCTCTTTCTATAAAGGTGCGAAGCCCTTTTCTTTGTTTCTGCTTAAGGCAAGTACAAACTAAGTAACCACATCATATAAAATATGGCTGTGTGGTCAGGTGTGGAAAGTGAGTTCTTTAAAAAAAATCCACTGAGAGCATTGCACGTTAATTATGAATGCATCTGGATTTGACCAAAGGCCACATACTGTAGCAAAATGGGTGCAGAACATCTAGTGAAGCAGGAGAATTGACATGATCTTTCATGATTGTACAACCAAGTGGAAATGTACTGACAGTGTCTGGAAATAATGACAGTTTCAAGGGAACGAATAGGCACCAGCCTCTCCTCTGTGGGTAATGACTCCACAGGCAGGGCTTGCAGTTATTGGACTTGGGCTGCACAGTGCTGCATTTCATGAAATGAGTTTTTTGGCTCTTTTTGGAGTGTGGGAGACATTATTGCCTGTTTAAGTGTGAACTGACCTTCTGATAGCAGAGAGCACTATTGACAATAGGAAGCTACCTCAGTACTGTTGGATAACAAAGAACCATAGAAAAAGCCATAAAATGCACCATTTTTTTCTGGGGACCAAAGCTACTCATATAGTGTGATGGCATTTTTAAGTTCTGACTAAATTAGGAAAGGAAAAAACCTGAAACTGTGTACTGGGCACAGCCTTGGAGATGAAGCAGTAGGTGCTTCACTCATGGAAGTGAACACAATGGTACTTCATTACCGGAGGTGTTGAGGAAATGAGTCACAAGTCATTAATGAAGAGCTCTCAGTTCATCCCTTCTTCAGGAAGAAGTAGCTCTTCTAGGTATTCTTAATGGAAATTGTTCTTAGTGCTTCAATGTCAGGAGTAGAAGTTGAATTGTTTCTCAAGAAGCAGTATCTTGCCACACCAGACATCAGTAAATACAGGTATATCTAACTTTCTGCTCAAGGAAGGGAGTTTAGTTGATTCAGTTCCTCTTTTCAAGTTTTCAGCTGCCATTGTTCCCTTTAATTATCTTATCTGAAGGAAACCAAACAAATATGACACTATATTGTCCTGATTAACACAGTAAAAAGATTCTTAAACAGCTTATAGTCAAAGTCATTTAAATACAGTGGGATGAAGTCACTTGTATTGCTGATTCCAATCCACTTTGCAAGTTGGGCATTTGGTGAGGCCAGGTCACTTGTGGAATAAAGCATTTGTCTCTTCCGTGCACATTACTGAGGTCTTTGGCTTTTTGCTTTACACTGACTGCTTTGATTGGTAATTCATGCATTAGCCACTCCAAGTTTTCATTTACAACTGGTGACTGGGCAGTGGAGGAGGGACCCAAGGGCAGACAGTGGAGTAACTGCTGGCTGCAGGGGAGCAGAGCCAGTGCCTGTCTGTGTGGTTGCTGTGTGGGTGATTTTATCCTTATGTGGCAGCAAAGATATTGCCCCAAGCTAGGAGTCAGCTGGGTTGTGGTGCCAGACACTGGGTGACAATGTGAGGTGCAGGCAGTGTGTTCTCCCAGCTGTGGCTGCGTGAGGGAGATGCCTGTGAAGCTGTATGTGAGCACAGCTCTGGCAGCTCTCTGTGTGCACCTTCCTTGTTAGCATGGTACTGTCATTTGCTAATAGCAGCATCCAGTCTGTGCCTTACACAACAATCTGTCTGCTTTAGCTTTTGTCATGAGAAGACAACTGTAAGTAGCTTGCCTATGAACATCTGTTTTATGAAGGTCAGCAGGGTGTAGTTTTGAAACAAGGATGGTTCCAGGACTATGTGTTTCATTTGCAGTAATGTTATTGCTGAATACTTCTCAGGAAAATTTTCATCCCATTCAGAGCAACTTTCTGCTTAGGCCAAATGAGACAATGACATCATGCTTCCCCTTTGAATGTTTCCTACAGTGACTAAAACATTCTTAGTGCTAGTATTTGTTTTGATTTGATGTGTGTCTTGAGCTATTGATGTCTATGAGTTTTTCTGGACCAAGAGTGCAAGGATCTTGTTCTACCATTACACTCAGGAAGGAGCAGTTCCCCAGCAGAAATGATCTGTTTCTCTTACTTTCATATTGGATATAAATGCATGCACCCATGTTCATGTCCTGAGGTCAATAATCACAGACATATTTATCTGGAAGAGACCTTAGCAGCCTGGACACTGGGAGGGTGTGCCATGGCCAGCACCAACCCTTCCATGCCTTCTCATGGTCTCCTCCTCTCCCTCTCCTTCTTATCTTGGTGGGTTGAGAAGCTGGAGGAAAGAGCAGGTGGGAGTGTGAGAACGTCATGCATGAGATGGCTGTTCTGGAGCTCTCCTCTGCCTCCAACTGCCTTCTTGCTTGGGAGGGTTGCTTCATCACTGTGCTCCTTGGTTAGGGTGACAGCTCCTGACAGCTCCAAAACCATTTGGAACATGGCACATGCTGTCATACCATGGTGGTGACCTCAGCTCTATATGCAAATTTACCATGGATGTCCTGGAATACCAAGTACCACAAATAAGTAGAATTTTTGAAAGGAATATGGAGATTTTGTAGATTCCTCAAGCTGCTTCTGTTGCAGAGCTTCCTGAGATCGGTAATGAAATCAGTCATTTTGTGACATTAATGCATACAGTCTCATGGTGGCAGCTTTTAAAAGCTGTTTGTCTCATTAAAGTTCAGTTAACTCGTTTCTGAAATTAGAAACTTTTATGATTAATGACTTATAGTAGTTTGCTTTAAAGAAGATGCTTGCTAATCAGATCTGGTTTATTTCCCTAAATCACTTCTGAGACTTGCATTATTGCCTTGGTTGTTACACAGTGACAGTGATGCTGGTTACTTTAAGAAAAATAATTGGTAGTGATGCAATTCACGCCTACAAGAATTGTGTCTGAGGAGCAACTGAAAACTACATAGCTGTAATAACAAAACACAAGGAGAATGGTTTTTGTTGAATTTTCCAGCTTTAGCACAGAAATTCTCATTCATTTTATTGGAGGTCTGCCAGGCTAAAAGGCTTAAGATGAAGACTACAAAGAATAGGTGACATTCAACTTGACTTGCTTTCTTTAACCTTTGTTAGTGCCTCTGAACGGAGATGTAAATAACATGGGTGTTAACCTTTCCATCGTCCACACGCTCACAACTGGAATTCTGAGTCAGAAATAGCAGTTTCACAAACAATTATTTCCAGACACACACGAGTGAGGATGACAGTGCTGGGGGTGTTAGCACTGAAAGGGCATCTGAGTCGCAGCTCCCTGCGAGTTCACAGCACGGATGCGGGAGTGTGGATGCAGGGTTCAGGCTGAGGTGACATCTCTGCTCCTCCCCAGTCCAAGGACAGTGTGTAGGGGATTGCTCCTGGGTTTTACATCTGACATCAGCTGAGGATGCTGGGACTGGTTCTGATGATATCCCTGGATGGTCTGTGTTCTATGGTTTTCAACTTTTATTTCCAGTTGAATTCAAAAGCCTTCATCCTGCAACTGGGTCCTGCAGTGGTTTGGGGGGATGTGCAAGAGCAATTTCCTGTGCAGGATGGCTGGGCTGCAATCCTGGGCCATGCCTCAAGGCTGGCAGGTTGCCCAAAAAGTGCTCCTTCTGAAGCCCTGAGCCAGCTGAAGCCCTGAGGTCCCTCCCTGGTGCCAAAAACCCCCAAACGCATCTGTTGGGCATGTTCATCACTCAACGCTCAGAAGAAAGCCACCAAATTTTGTTTACAATATGCATTTACCTCTTGTGGGAGCCAGTGAATTCTTTTTTTTTAAAGGAAAAAAAAACAAAAACAAACAAACAAAACAAAACACCAAAAAACCACCAAAACCCCCCAATATTCTGTCAGAAGCTGGATCCCTAAGATTACTATTTTCCAAGAAGAAAATGTTTTGTTTGCTTCCCCTCCACTCCTTTTGTGTCTTTCTTCCCCTCTGTTACATATCTCCTGGTTTGTTGTGATTCTCTGTTTTGCAGTTGGTCACATCAGGCTACTCCTCTTTGTATATTATAGTGGGATTTCTGCACAATACTTAATTCTGTTATCTTTAAAATTACAGACTTGGCCCATGCAGTCATACTCCACACACTCCTCCCTCTCTGAAAAGGAATCCTACAAGCACAGTGAAGCAAGAAGTGTTTAGAGAGTGACTTCATGAGTATAAATAGCTCACAAGCAAGAGCAGAACCTGCCATCTTTGATACGTCTCTCACTTCCCACAAATCACTCGTGCATGCTGGGCTTGATCAGAGCTATTGTTTGTGCTAAGCTTCCTCCTACTCCTATAATCCTCCTATTTAAATGGATGGGATATTTTTCATACAGGAAAGATTTGGGGGATATAAATCACAGCCAAGTATTTTGTGGACATGGCATGGTGCATGTGTGCGTGTTCTGCCAAGGGCAGAGAAATGGAAATGTTGACAAGAACCACACTAAGTGGAAAGAATACAACTCTTTTGAAAGTGCCTCATGTCACATACTTTGACTCTCATTGCTTCTTTTAAGGAGCTGCTGATGCTTTCCAGATATAGCAGCTCTGGGTTTGTGTGAAGGCCTGATTGATAGGATCTATTGCTTTTGGTGGGCAAGTGGATGCTGGGCTCTTGCCACGTTCTCCTGGGGTGGTATCAGTCACATCAGCCTTCTGGTTTCCTGCTGCCCAATGCATGCCTGCCCAAGATATGGCAGCATGCTTTGTCACCAACTCAGGTGTTCCCATACCCATTACTGAGAGGACCAACAGACTCAAGGGCTGACCCGAGGCAATCCAGTCCCAATCACTTCTCTGCTGCTGGTGTTTGCCTTGCAAGAGGGAGTCTCTGCAACCAGCTACCTGTCCTTGCAGCCTCTCTTACACCACGGTGATGTTTCCTTTCACCATGCTTCCTGCAGGAGGGAGTTGAAGCAGAGCACACCCAGTCCTTCATGCTTCACATCAGTAGAGGGGATGCTTCATGATTACAATTAGTTGAAATTGGAGGGGGGAAATAATTAAATTATGTCAGGATCTACAAACTCTTGAGTTTAACTGTTGACATGACACACTCAGGTCATTCAGCATTTGGTTAGCAGCCTCTTCTGAGAAGCATAGATTTTTTTTGAACACACTGCTTGAGCAAACCTCTCAAAAAACCCCACTTCTCTATTGTCAAGTTTTCCTTCAGACATAGACAAAGCTGTTTTCATAAACTGTTGCCTATAACTACTGAAAGGAGAGACATATATGGGGCTTATGCATCTTAGTTAATGTTGTCTGCTGTACCCAGTGTGGCCTAGTTTTCCCTCAAGCTTGAAATTTAAAGCCTGCTTTAAAACCACTCACACTGTGAGAGTTTTCCTGGTCTTCCAATGTTCACACCCTGAACCTCTCCTCTATGTGTTGGATGATAATATAGTTGACCAATTCAGCATTGGCTTGGGAGCAGGAAGTATCATACCAAAGTAGAGCAAGACATTTCAGTGCAAAGACGTGTGGATCATCCAGCTGAACATTGCCAGCTCCATCGAGGTCCTTTCCACCCTGGATTCCTCACCCTCATGTATCACTTCTTCTACCAGCCCATGTTCGAGCTCGTGAAGGATGGCTGTCACCCCTTCCTGCCTGACAAGGAGTTTGAGCTCCTCAGCTCAGTGACAGGTGAGTGGCTGCATCAACAGGAGTTTCTCTGTGTGCCCCTCCTACCCTCCAGTTGTCACTGTCCCCAAGTGCAGCAATGACGAGGATCTCCAGAGGGTTTCCTCCTGCAAGTCTCTGCAAGGTGTTACGGAGGATGTGGGTAGTTCTTCTACCTGAAAATGCGCTCGCTCGGTGGTGGTGTTGTCAAGTCAGGGAGTCTGGTGAGGGCAGAGGGGCTGGCACGGGCAGTCCTTGCAGGGAAGGTGATGCCAGGGCTATTTAAATTGGTGGCAGATGTGTCCATGTGCCTGCGACCTTCCTCAAGTCGGCTGGGGGAGCTTGAAGTTTATAAACGATTCTTCTTCTGACTCCTGCTAATTTTAGCCTTGGATTGTTTACAAACAGAGCAGAAACTGTCTCCGCTCCTGATCCAGAAGGATCTCAGCCCTGTCCCTGCTGGCACATTCCATAGAGAAAAACAAAAAGGGATACAAAATAGCAATAGCTATTAAAAGATGCTGAGGGAGCATTCAGATTGGAGGCACAGAAAGCCAAATTTTCTGGCTATAAATAATGTATCTGCAGCTATCACAGTGTCACCAGAAAGTAGAAAGGATATACACCCAGGAATAATTTTGGAGGAGAGAAATGGGGAACATAGAGCCAAGCTGTTTCTTCGTGGTGGTCCAAGGCAGTATTTAGTAATATCTCAGGAAAAGGCCAAAGCAGGATGGTCTGACAAGGAATAACCAAGCTGTAGTCACCAGCACTGAGCCCAGATGCATTCCTGCCTCAACCAAAATGCCAAGTGTAGATGCACACTAGATACTGCATACAGCATTCCTGATCTGAATGCACTGTTTAGCTACTGCTTTGAAATGACGCAAAAGAAAAATGTCAAAAAATTCAATTATATCAACATAGTTCATATGGAGCTTTAAAAATAGATTTTTAAATACACACAAGCCAGTTTAAAACACTTCCTCTTTCAAAACTGGGTCTTCCAACTACAGTTCTTTGAACAGGGAACATAACCTAAAGTGTCTGTGGTTTTCTGTAAAGGATGAGCAGGCAGAATCCTCCTGGGCTGGTGAGGCAAGGACCTGTACTTCATACCAGTTTGAAGGAGTAAGGCTGTAGCTATAAGCTCTACCTTGAACAAATACAAATTCCCCAACTGAAGTCTGCTTTTCCAAAAAACCCTCCAAGTCATGTGACTCGACTTTCAGAACTAAAGCTTTGCTTCTCCTCAAAGGTCAAGTCAGCTACTAGAGCACTGCCACGGCCACCCCCGTGCTGTGGGAATTTTGTGGGTCAGGGGGACTCACATAATTCTGTAACAACAAAAGGGAAAAGTATTTGTCATTTCTTTGCTTGTGCTCTCCCATGGCACTGTGCATGTCATTCAGATCAAAACTTGGTTGACACATGAGAAATACCACCTGCCATCTGATTAAGACATGTGAGAGGTTTATGAGGTAGCTACGAGTTCAGCTCAGTTGAAAATGTACAAGAGCTGCATGGCATGACCACAGTGTCATGACCAAAGGAAACAGGAGAAATAGTGCAGAAGCATTCTCTGTAATATAGATGGGCTTCATCTTCTGATCCTGGGTGAGTGTTGAACCTAGATCATGTCTGAGTAAAGGAAACGGCAGAAAAATTCTATTCAATGCTGCTTAAAATGGCTGCAAGTTAAAGGGAACTGAGGCAATGGGATGAACTGCACAGGGGAAGGCAATTCCATGGAGGAATGGAAGCAATATTTTTTGTGGCTATACAATTCTAGTGCTGCTTACTGTGGAAGAGCATAATCAAATTAGCAGAATATGTCTTGCCTTACACATTGTAGGCTTTTTGCAACACTTTGTACTTTCTTTTAAGATAAGTTTCTTGAACTCGTTTAATGTCTTTCTCTTTTTCCTTTAAAGATCTACTCTGAACTTTAAGCATAACTGTTTTTTTGGTTTTGTTTGTTTGTTTTTGGGGTTTTTTTATTCATTGAGTCCAAAAATAGACCTGAAAAACTAACCATTACTTTCCCCTCTTTGTATCTCAGGCTTGTAAAAATCAAACACTGATGAATTTTTACAACACTTAAGGAAAAAGTCAGACATGAAAACTTTACCCTACGACATCATTGCACCTGCAAACCTGAAATAATGTTAAAACTCTGCTTGGCAAGTTTCCTTTCAAATATTACTATATATTCTTTTCCCTCCTGTTGCTTTATTAGCTTTCTATGTCTCAGGCTTGAGTGTAACTGCAGGGAAGGCTCAGGTCAGTCATGAAATGCTCATTGCAGTCCTTTCCTGCCCATTACCAACATGGCCCAAAGTTTCTAACGTTAGGTCACCCATTACACTAGGTCTTTATGACCATCTAAGTCTGTCTCTGGATTTCATTGGTATCATGCACATTCTGCTTCCCTAGCCTCTTCAGATACTACTTTCTCTCAGCTCCACAAAGGCGGAGTGAGATCTGCCAGCACTGCCAGTCTGCAGCTTGGCAGAGTCAAACATCAAAGCTCCTGTTTCAGCTTGACTTCAAAACCTTTCAAGTTTTAAGACTTGACCAAGCAGCAGAAGGAGTTGTAACAGGAAAGCTGTAATGTGCAGGATTACGAGCTATGTGAAGGAGGGCACTTTCTTTTTTCTTTACACAGTAAAAAAGTAGTGAGTGATAGCGATTCGTGCTTCTTGTTATTATGCTCATGAGTGGTGTGGGACCACCTTCACCCTTTGACTCATGCTATGAATAGCACAAGAACCACTCCCAGGTCTTTCATCTTTATGCCCTCTGTCACAAAGCTTTCACCAGCCTTGGAGAAGAGGCCCTGGGCAAAAATCTGTTTTGACATCAAGGCATCTGGTTTCAGTTAGGTTACCAAATGCTTCCTTCCTTCCTTTTCTTTCACTCCACCTGCTAGTTTTGTCTGCAGGTGTCTAACAAAATCTATCAAGTAATAGCTTTATTTGATTATGCTCCCCACTGTCTCCCCTGGAGAGGAATCAAACTACCTGTCATTTTTGCAAGGGCCTGACTTCATCTGCTTTGTGTGTGTGTGCATAGGAGCAGGGCTGGATGATGTAAAGGGAAAGGGTGCACCTTTATTGCATTCTCCCATTGCAACATTGCCATGTCATACACTTGCAAAAATGTGCCCCTCATGCTTCCAGCATTCCAACATAATAAATGGTTATTCCATGTTTAGAGACTCTGGTGTCAGGGTGATGCTGCTGATACAAAGGAGATGCAAATAGTTGCAATTCACAAAGTGTAGGAGAGCGGCAACCTCAAAAAAAGGCAGGTTGACAAGCAGTCATCTATTAGAGGTAATCTAGGTGGGATTTTGAGGCAGAAAACTTTTTTTGTAAGTTTTTAAGATTTACTTTTTACTTCTCATTATTGTAATGTATTATACAATACATTATTGTATTGTGTTTGACTGATAAGGCATTAAATTAATTGTTTTCTCCAAGTTGAGTCAGTTTTGCCTGTGGCAGTAATTGGTGAGTGAACTCTCCCTGTTCCTATCCCAACCACAAGCCTTTTGTTGTATTTTGTATTTTCTATTCCCTGTCCTGCTCAGGAGGGAAGAGATGGAACAGCTTTGGTGGGCAGCTGGCATTCAGCCACACAATGTATGATCATTATCCCTTCTCACTAGTGTCTTCTTAGGATGTCTCTGTTATCAGACTGAATTACTTAGAGAAATTAAACTGCAATCTCCACACTGTCCATTAGCTGGAACTCTATTTGTGTGTAGCAGTTGGGTTTTGGCAATCAAAAGAAGGAAAATTGTGCATAGCAAGCTGTCTGCCCAAAAAAAGATCTTCTGTGTAGTGCTTAAGACTGCGTAGGAATAGGAATGGTAAAAATAAGATGGGGACCAAATAAAACATCCATTAGAACAGGGCTGTGCCTGCTAGATGATAGGCTGTGCTTTGGCCCTGTGTTTAGTATTTATCTCATGTATAAATCTCTGTGGGTTTTGTTATAACACACAACTGTTAGTCAAGAAATTTTCCCTGGCATTTCAATTGAAGCAGTGGCAGGCCAGGCAATAAGGAGATGTACGATGGATTTTTTTTTGGACTGGTTTTATAGGCATCATTTCAAAACAGTGGCAACAAAACTAGACACATGCCCACTTCATTAAGTTATTTTTTCAAAATGGAATAGATGCCAGTATGAATATTGAATTAGTAATTGAAATGAGAAGTAAGTACTTGTATTAATGAGAATTTATCATGTCTGGAATCTTAAATTTAAGGCCTAATCCTGCTCCACCTGAATGTAGGGAGAGTTTTACTTCAGATTTAACCAGGAACATACCAAGAATTATCATGACAATGGTAATTTAAACTTTCTGGACTTTTATGCTTTAAAGACATAGTGTAAGATTCCTGCTATATTAAAGAGTAGAATCTGGACCTTTTACAAACACCTGCCTGCAGAAAAAGAGAAAATTTCAAATTGAGAATCAGCCAAAGAACAAAGTACATTGAACAGCAATGTCATTACTGTATCTGTGTGAGTTCCAGAATTCCTCAGGGGATATATGTCTCTATAGATATTTTACAAGGGTAGGGAAAGCATGTTCATGACTTGAGTGTGTGTTTTATAGTGAGAACATACAGCTATTGCACATTAAGCAGCAATAGTTGCGTTGTATAAAAGCACTTCCAGTTTACAGTTTCACGTTGAAAGTGATACTCGACTTAGCCAAGGCTGTGCCAGGTCAGAACCTTCTGGGAGATGTTTCTGGGGGAATAAATACACTCAGCAGAGGGACAGCTCCGTGCAGCACGTCAGCTCTGCTGTGTCTGTTTCTAGAGAGCCACCCTGAGCTGTGAGCATTTGGAGAGCCCAAATATGATCTGCTGCGTGTGTCTGTCTGCTGCAAATGCCTCATGTTTCACTTCACACTTGGAGCTTGTGAGACCTTGCTGTGCCTGGGGCAGTTGCATTTGTCCCTCTGGGAAAGAGAGCCCAGGAACCATAAAAGGGTACAGATGATGCTTCAACCATTTCTGCTGCCTGGCTTGTTGCCACTCAGTTTAGATGACTCCATCACAATCTTGGGAGACACACAAAAGGTGTGTAATCAGAGCAATTTACTATATTTGACTTTAAACTGTTCTCCCTCCAAAAAAAGACAGTCTCGAATTTAAACCCTCCCAAGGCATACAGGTGGAGCGGGAGCACTAAACAACATTTGCATAGAACACATCAGGTTTCTTTTTATTAAACATCACTAAATCTTCTTCCTCTGCGTATTTAATTTATCTGGAGATGCAGAAATTGCTTCTAATTCAGAAACTCAAGAGAATGCTGTCAGTGAAAGGTACAGGATCCATGTCAGGGCCATGTGCCTGTGTAAGTCTGGCTATGGTACTGTAGCTTGCTGTGTATCGCCTCTGTCACCACAGGCTCCAACTGCTTCTCAGCTTCCAGTATTACAGTTGTAAAGCAATGAGGTGACAATTTAGCCTACTATAGTTGGGAAGTGATGTACCAAGATGCTATGACTCAGATTCATGTTTAAATATTTGTGAGTTAGTTAAAGAAATTTTGCTGCAAAACCAGACCTGAAGTGATTTACCCAAAATCCAGAGATGCTCACTCCAAAGCATGGAACTGATGAGGGAAACTGAAAACGAAAGTCAGTGGCCTGACTACAAATACCATCTCCACTAAAATACTTGAGCCATCAAGGTAGCTTAAAATTAAAGGCTGTGCAAACTGTAACCGAGTTGCAATAAGCCTTCATGCAAATCCCCATGTATTTTGAACACCTAACACCATATTTTATTAGTGTTGTAACTGGCACTTCTAAGTCCTGAAAACTTGTAAGGGGAAAACCAAGTCATTTTTAAAAAAAGCCAGGTAAACTCTCTCTGCCCACCAGTAGATAGAAACAATTCTTCTGCAACCTGCTGAGCTGCTACCTCCTTCCAACGTTTAGCATTGAGTGTATGGGCCTCATTTGGTCAATGTAATAACTATTCCGCAAAATTTAACAGGTCTCCTGGCAAAGGTGAGAATGGCTCACCTAATCCAAGTTCACTGTCAGCACTAAGCCCGGCAGTTATCAGTGGCCTCCAGTGCTGGAAAGACCTCAGACCAGAGGTGTGAATTGTCAGTGACTCGAAGCAAAGACACTGCAAGTTCTTTTGAAAATCAGGGTCTAAATTGTATTGGACAGCTGAAATTTCCTTGTTGGGATCGACTGCCTCCTTCTGACTGCACTGGCTCAGCTGAACCACAGAAGCTCTCCTTCCCCACTCCACTTCCAGCTCTCTAGATTCAGTGGTCCGTGTTTGACTGGAGAGAAATAGACAAGAAAAAGACCAAGTTTTTGATCCTCCTGGCGGGTCTCTGAAGTGTTTAAGGAAAAAAATCAGAGAAAAGGCTCAAGTAAAACAGACTTACACTGAGAGTACCCTAAATCAACTATCACCTGAGGGCTTGTTGAATCCTAGAACCATTTACTTTGGAAAAGACCTCTGAGGTCACCGAGTCTGTTTACCTGGCACTGTCATGTTCACCGATAAACCATTTTCCTAAGTGCCTCATCTATGTGTTTTTTTAATACCTCCAGGGATGGTGACTCCATCACTTCCCTGGGCATCCTGAATCTCTTCAAAGGAAAGCTGACCCAGCCAGGACAATTCCATGGTTCCAGAAACAGAGCAGAGGTTGATCATAGTACAGACATATGCATGGAGGCCTGGTGGAGCTCAGCTCGAAGACTTGGAGTTCAGTTTTGAGCTTTGTGTATGTTTTAGTGGAAACTCATTTAGTAAGTGCAAGCATTAAGGTCTTCCAGGTGGCAGCTGTGATCCTGGCTCTTGATTCTTAGCTAAAACCGCGCTCATTTTCCTAATCGCACCTATCTCCAGCCACCTGTGTGCAGTGGGAATAAGACTTTATCCCACGCTGTGCCTCATCGCTCATTTAACCAGGGGATGTCCTGCCTCCTCGCAGCTCGGTGCCCTCGCTTGGGGCAGGACCAGGGGGAGGCCGGTCCCGCTGGCCGCTGTAAACCGATCTGCCTCCAGCTGCCTCCGGCGCTGGGCTGGAGCAACGGAGGGTGAAGGGGCAGGAATTCGGTTCTGTTAAAAATAGCGGGCGCGCAGCCCCAGCGCCTGCCGCCCCTCCCGGAGACACCCGGCGAGGCGACTGAGCTTTGTGGGCGCGTTGCCTCTCCTGCCGTGGGGTCAGGAGGGGCGGAGGGGCGCCCAGAGGCTGAGGGGAGGGCCGTGCCCTGAGCATATTTGCTTCACCCGGGCGTGCCCAGCTCTGCCTTGTTCCCTGTCGGTCTTGGAGAAATCCATTGTGTTCCCCGCTCCAAAAATGCCGTTTTGGGCTGGAGGGGAGACATTGGAGGAGTCCGGCTGCCGCACTGAGGGACTCCCCCAGGCACTTCACGGCTCGTCCTTCCCAGCATTTTATTTCGGGCGCTGCCGAGAAGGGCCAGGTTTCAAGGAGCGCCGGCTGCATTGGGTTTCTCCTTCAATTTCTCCCTTCCCCGACGGTGGCCCCGGTCGTAGGAAGTTTTACCCCCGCCAAACAGGGCGGAGGGAGAGGGGGGACACGCTGTTTTGTAGTACAGGTGAGGGGAGCGTTGGCTGCTCTTGGGGGTCCCTTCCTGCTCTTCCCCTGAGGGCCGATGGAGGGGAGGCAGGGAAGGGGCTTCCTGGGGCAAGCAGTAGGGCTGGGAGGCGGACGGCGCAGGCCCTGCGTGTCCCCGGTTAAAGGGAATCCGGTGTCCTTTTCCCTCATGTCCCCCTCTCTGGCGTCCCTCGGCCGGCTCTTTGCACTCCCGCGACGGCAGCAACAGGCTGCCGGGCTCGGGACCGGGCGGTGCCGGGGGCCACAGCCCCTTAGCTGGAGCCTCTCCCTGTGGGATTTGGGGAGGGGGAACGGCTCCCCAGATGGGGGTCAATCCGGGGCTGCGCCACCCCCAGTCCAGCGGTGGGGCACCGTCCCGTAGCTGGAGAGCAGCGAAATGCGTGTTGCTCTCCCCGGCCCCGGTAGCATTTCATGGGGTACCCGAGCTGGGTGATGGGGAAGGGGGTGCGCGGAGTCAGGGGGGCTGGAAGGGGCAGCTCCTGCCCTTCTTGTTTCCCCGAGCGTAAACCTGCCGCCTCTTCTGCAGTGTCGGGGACTCGCGTCCTCCTCCTCCTATCCGCGGCTGCAGCTCTGCTGCTCCATCCCACCGTTATTAGAGGAGGATGCGAAAAGAGAAAAACCGAACCCCAACACAGTCAAGCAAACAACCCTCCCCAACTCACAGCATCCCCCCTCCTCCCGGTCGGTGGGACTTCCAGGACCGGCTGCGCTTCCCTGGCCCTGGGGAGGGGAGGTAGAGCCGGGGAGGCGG
>VXAU01001808.1:1118902-1198382 GCA_013399695.1 Formicarius rufipectus
TCCCCTCCTCTTGGTGTTATTTCTGCCTTTTCGGCGTAGAGGATCCCCTACACGCACACACGCTGCCCACCGCCCGAGGTTTCTTTTGGTCCAGCCGAAATCCGCGACGCTCCCGGGGATTTTCCCACCCAAGCTGGGGTCTATGAGCGGGAAGGTGATCAAGCCCAAAGAAGAGAAAGATGCTTCCAAGGGTAAGGCAGGCGCAGCCGCCCCGATAAACCGGCGTGTTCCCCGGCCCGACCGCGGACAGCCCGACCTTACCGGGCTGGGAGGGAGGCACCGCTCCCGGTGCTGACAGCCCAGGGGACCCCGGGCGCGGGGAGGGCATCGCTGCCCGGCGTGCGGGGCGCTGCACCGGCACCCCAGGCACGGCGGGGCGCGGGGGCCCGGATCAATGCGGCACCGCCGAAAGTAAGTGCCCCCCCTTTCCTCGCCGAGGCGGGGGGCGGCTCCCCTGCTACGGGCCGTGGGGTGCTCGGCGGAGCTACATCGGCCCCGGCTCTGGCCGTGGCGAGCGGGGCAGCGGAGCGGGGAGGCATCGCCATGGAGATGCTGGGGCTGGGCTGGGCTCGGGGGGCTTCCCCGACCCGGTTTGCCGCCGGGACCGGCGGGGCATGCGGGTGCATGGCCGGGGGGCTGCACTGCACGCAGGGTGTCCCTGTCGCGGTGCATGGCCGGGGGGGCGCAGTGCCCGCTCGGGGGGGTCACGCACAGGTGGCGGTGCCCCCATCCCCGGAGCAGGGCTGGGGGGGACGTGCGGGAAGGGGCTGGTGCGGGAGCGCTCCGTGTCCCTCCAGAGCACTGTGCCTGTGTGTTCGTGCATAAAGCCGTGTGTCGTCTCAAACGACCATCTGGGTGGCAGGCTGGGGCTGGTGGGGTGCCCGGGGAAGAGTATGGGCCGGGCCTCCCCGAAAGAAGGAAAAACTGCTCCTTATTTACTAGTTTTATAAAACGGAATAGGCTCTTTCCTGGCATATACTTTTTTATGTATTTATTTATTTTTTAGCAGCCTGAGAGGCTAAATCAAAGCAATTCATGCTTTCTGTTCTTTGAAAAAAGGAACTTTTTGGTTTTCTGATTGTGAAAGTTTATGTTGAACACTTTTGAGACATATTTTGTTGTTTTTTTTTTAAATTGTGTTGTGTTTTTTTTTTCTCCCCAACTCTTTCTTTCCAGTTCTGTGTTGCATTTTGACCAAAACCTTAGCGTTTGTGTCAGATTTTTATTTTATTTTTTCACAACACTAGTTCAGCACTCAGATGCATTGCAAAACCTTACATTTTTCTACAAAATTTTTTTGCCTTTACATTATCTTCTTTGAAGTTCAGTTCGTTTTTTTTTCCTTTTATGGTGGCCTTATTCACTAAATTGTGCTTTAAATAATTAATTAAGCAATGCAGAACAAAAGATTCCCGCCTTTCTGAGGAATTATTTTCCATGACTTAGAACTGTCTTGTAATCCTAAACAAAAAGAATTTGCCATACTTATGCTATGCTTGCTTGAAAGCTTGTTTTTCTTGATCAAACATACATATTCTGTTTTATGCTATGATTACAAATTCTAATGGCATATTAACTTCGGGTTTGAAATTGCCTGTGCCCAGGTTTTGGCACTTACGTGCATTTCAAAACATTGGGACAAAGGCATTTGTATTTGCTGTTAATGAGTCAGTAATGACTTAGACGTGCGAGGCTTTCATTTCTGTGGTGACAGTGTACCAGAAGGTGTATATTCTGAGACTCCCAAGAAAAGCAGCTGATGCTGATATCTGCTTCCAGGAGACGCTGGTACTCTCTTTGAGCTCGTATAAAAACTTTCTCTGTTGTCACAGTAAAGAGGTAGTTCTAGATACAGAGGGAGGAGGCGGTACATGTATGAGGTGGTTTAAGTACTACTGTAGGAAAGGGAGTGATGGTTAAAGTCTGTGAAATGTGTTTTTAAAAGGCTCCAGGTACAGCGATAAGGAGGTTACACTTGTCAGTTAATGTATAGGCTACATGGCCTTCTTCAGCCTCTTGTGTTGTAGATGAAAACAGGAAATGTTTTTTTCCTCTGAACCACCTGAATTTCCTTTAGATGTTTTCGAGTGTCATGGCTCTTAATAGGAACATTTACTTTGGATTTAACGTAGTAAAAGCAGGCACCGAGGGGTGGGGTTTTGTTTATTTGTTTTATACAATGAAACAGTAATTATCTGGAAAGGATGGGATACCATTTCCTGTATTTCTTTGCAGCTATACAGTGGCACTGGATATGCTTCAGTCCCGAGAGAAACATCTGTTTTTGAGTTAGTTAGCCCCTCCTTCAAAGAGCAATATAATCATGCTTCCTGTAAGAGTAGCTTTTTGTGGTGATGTTTTCACATATCCCACATTTTGTAAGATATATGACGTAATTTTATTATCTGCTGTAAATGCAGGTGTCCCAGGGTTATATTTGTATAATAAATGTGGAGTACTTTGTCAGTGAGAGCAGTGTCAACTTTTCTTACTCCTGAAGCATTCTTAGGCATTACAGGTCATTTGTGAGATGAGACTTTGCTGTAGTTCTCTACAGAACTTGGGGAGGGCCATATTCAGCCCAAATTTAAAGAGCTGCTCTGTGTAAGTTGCTAAATGGCACTTTCTACATTGGCTTTTGTGGGGGAACTTTGTAGAGAAAAGTGACTTAGAACCTTGAAAGGCCATGGATTTTGGTGGGAATCAGCACAATCCAGAGCAAGTATTTTCTGTTTTACAGTAGGTATTTTCAGTTAAAATGCCCTCTCTGGTAAACCCTGTGGTGGTGTCAGTGAAGTTGCACAGGTGTAATAGAAGTATCAAAATCCATTTTTAATTAAATAATTGTGTTTTTTCACATCTTTTCTGAAGCCAAGGAGGAAAGTAACTGCTTGCTTCAGAGTCTGTTGGTCCCATTTACATGTCCTGCCTAGAAAACCCAGTGATGACTATTATGCTCAAAATCTGTCTGCTGTTAAAGCTGGCTGTGGATGTTTGAGAATTAACTATCCAGATCTAAATAAAGCTCCTGGATTAACATAATGAAGTCAGGGATGTGCACCTTTACTTTCAGCAAGTTGCTGCATTAACTGTGAATGTATGCCTATAAGATTATGGCATTGATTTATTTTTTTTCCCTATTTTTTTTTAAACTGTATGAGTGTAAAGGAGGTACAGGATACCATAAAACCAGGTAGTCTCTAGACTGTTTTAAATAGGTAGATTGGCAGCACTGCTGCTGCTGCACTGTGGTGTCTGTGGTAGCAAACAGCTTGTTCCAGAGAGCAGCCTTGTCCCCTCTCTATTGGTGGTTTCAAGCATGGGGCAGGTTTCTGTTTCTCTCCTCACTTTGCATATGTCCTGGAGTTAAGCAGGAGTTTGAGGATCTGGGTAACAACAGCTCAGCATCTTGCAGTGGTTGTCTGATGGTTGGTAGCAGCTTCTCTTCAATTGTGGTTATGTGCTCAGGAAGTTCCCCCAGGCAGCAGAACAGTTCCCACCAACCAGGTTCTTTTCCTGCCACATAACTGGTGTGTGGAGAACTCACTATGTGGCAGGGCAAGTGTCTTTCCCAGATTCTCCCTCAAAAAGTTCTTGCTTTGCACTTTGAGAATAGTATATGGAGTGTCTCCAGTGATCTTTGGGGCTATATCAACACAACCTATTTGAATGAAATATTTGTTAACCTTTTATTTAGGGGAGAGGTGTGGGACAGTAGGAGAATACAGGGCACTAGAAAGGGAGCTGAGACATGCTGAAATCCCTGTGCTTTGGATATGGGCCTTAAAGAGCTCATGCTGTCTGGTGTTACAGCCAGACTCTTTCCAGAGGCTGCTGCGCAATTTATGTGCCCGCTCTGAGAAAAGTCAAGAGATGGAGCAGAAAGTCTGAATCTCAGTCTGAGGAATGGATTCATTTGCATTTATTTTTCTTTTTAGCAATAGGATTGTGTACTACTGGCCTCCCCATCAAGGCATGGGGTGTCTTTTTCTGTCACCATGTTGTCATCACAAGAAACTTCAATAGCTTTGTCCAAAAGTCTGATAGCCTCAGCCACAAACAGTGAGGAAATGCAAAGTAGATTTTCTTCTCCAGAAATCTAAATAGTATTTTTGAAGATGAAAGCTTCTAATCTGAAAGGAGTGTATTGAAATAGTGACAGTAACAGTGAAGACTTTGGACATACAGGTGCTATTCTAATTCAGTGACAGCAGAAAACAAAGCACTTAGAGAAATCACTTGGCAGGAAAAATAGAAGTCAGATTTTTGAGGTATCTATTACTGCTTTTCCTGGCATTATGTGAATATAGTATAATGGAACTTGTGATTGAAAAGTCTGGAGAAAAGCTGACAAAAATAAAGAAGCTGATCTCAACAGTTATATTTCTATAGTACTGAATCATGAGAAAGTAACTTACTTCAGGGACTGAAGACGAGCAGCATGTAAGCTGACCACGTCTTGGTCTGAGTCCACTGAATCAAAATTAGCAGCAAGTGCAGACCTGTGTGAGAAGGGGGAAGGGAGCACAGTGCTAACAACCTCTTCAGCTGCTTGGGCAGCTCAGATGGGAGGCAGGGCATTTCTTTGTCTTTTCGTCAGAAATTTAGGTGCCAGTTCTTTTGTGTGTCAGACAGAAACCCCCCCCAAACTTCAGCAGCAGCTACAGTTTAGGGTATGAACCTGAGTATCTGTTCAGGCAGATGTTTGCCAGCAGTAGGTTGGGTCTTGTGATCGTGGTGCTATTGACTTGTGCATCAGAACTTGTGTTTGTATTATAAACATTTTATGACACCAAAGAATGAGTAATTAAACTCAGTGTTTTTGTTTTGTTCACACTAGAAATCTCTGTGCCTCCTGTCTGAAATTTGATATTGCAGATTGGCTTTGAATGGATGCCTTCGCCCACTGGAAAGTGACAGCCAAAATCTGAGGCATGACCCACCCCATCCTGGATATTAATGCTGCAGGTTACAATAGATACTCAGCACTTGGCTGAGGTCCTGAACCATTCAAAATTCCCACTGACACCAGCGGGAGTTTTCTGTGTCTGCCTGTGCCATTGCCTCTGATTAGTGGGTGGTTGTTAATGTGCCCATGCTTGGAATATTTACAGTAACTACCTCCTGTCATGACTCATTATCTGTGACTCGTTTTGGTACCACAAACTACAGCAGCTCTTTATAAAAGATAAATTTATAAAATAAATAACCTTCTCTTTAAATCCCCAGGACAGTGGTCCTTCATGTATGTCAGTAAAACATCAGCAATTAAAAAATAGAAGTGGTCTTGAGATCAAGATGCCAGCACATTTGTGCCAATGCTCTGAAGTGGCTTTCAGTGTGAGCTGAAGTAACCCACATTAAGGCAGGATTTTCAGGGACAAGCTCCAAACTCAGGTTTGTGATAGTCTTGGTTCTCATATGGCTGCTACCCGTGCCAAAGAACTAGTGTTACACAGAAGGTAGTAAAATACAGTCATTCTTTTTTTTNAACTTAATAATAGTTGCTTTTTGGCAGATACCAAATCCCATCACTGAAGATAAAACTCCCAGGCAGATGAAGCCTGGAGGATGAGTAGCCCCACAGAGCATTGCAGGGGGCTGCAGAGTGGTGAATACCAGCATCCACAGCAGATGCATAAGATTTTGCATGGCTCAGGCTTCTGGCATCTCTGGTCTGTGACCACCCACAATGTGCTGGAGACTAGTGCCATTTACTGTGATTTCCTGCAAGGCACTGGTCTCTACCCCTACGCTTTGGGAATTTTGTGCTGCAGTGTAGTCTTGGGTCAAATGAATGTTAATTTTTTTCTTCTGTTCTTTATTGTGTTATTGCTACAGTGTGCTGGAAAAAAGAGATGGCTCCAAAGTTAAATGAACCACTTCCTCAGGAGCAAAGACATGGCAAATTCTGTTCCTCAGTCTCCTCCCTGCAAGTAGTGAATCCATGCTTTTATAAAATCCTCTCTGAATCTAAATGTGTGGTTAGTACTGTGACCAAAGAAAACATTTGTAAATCTGAGAGGACAGGTTTGGCATTGTAGATAACCTACAGATGAGAATTTTAAGACCATGGGTTTTGTGTTTCTGTATATTGGAGAGGAACTTCTCTGTTGATTACTGGATGCTTTCATAGATTCAGTGGTTTCAGATCTATTTTTTGGGACTGAAGCTTTTAGACACTTTGAATCTTTCTTAGTTGAGCCTGGATGTAGGTTCTCTGTACTTCAAACAGTGTTCTTTCCTCAGCTTTGTCTTTTGGACTAAAATAATTCCCTATTTTACTCAAAACTTGTCTTCACCAAGCTTGCGTGAAAAGACATGTTAAAAGCCAAAGTGAAACAACCAAAGCAGTATGTTATTTACAATAATATTTTTATTTTTGTGTTATCTTGGGTAAAGTATTTCCTTGAATTGCCTGGTCTGGTTTCTTGCTCAGTATTTGTATTGTTTTGCTGAGAGAAATGAAGGTGAAAATAATTTGAGCTGCACCCTCAGGCAGGTAACAATTGAGTTCTTTTCATGAAAAGATTGTAAAGTGTGACTTTTCTCCACTTAATTAGTTTTGTGAGAGTGATGTATAAGGCAAGGTCAGTGCTAAAGGAAGAAAGGGCTGGCATAGATTGAATGCTGCTTACGTTGTTTGAATAATTAGAGCATCACTCTGAGGTGGGAGGGAGCAGAGGGACAGAAATGAAGTAGGAAACAGAGATATTCCTGAAATAGCAGTCAAATTGCCGTTTGTCTTGGTTGTATTATATGTACACTGTTCAAGATTGACTAAATCTGAACTGGTGGTGGTTCATTACCTTTGACACTGCAGTTGTGATTGTAGGTGAAATGAAGATATAATTATAGACATCACTCTGTGATGGGTAATCTCTAGATGCTTTTCATCTGAGGCTGATATAATTAATATAAGGCTCTGTTTGTTGCTGTAAGAATAAATTGTTTAACCAGTGCTTGTTTTTTTTGATACCTGTGTTTTTAGTTACCACCCAATTTAGGATGAATTTCTTCTGTGTTACTGGGATCAGGTCAGAGATATGCATCATGTAATCCTCATCTGACCTGAGTGATCCAGGAGCATTTGCTGACTTTTGTAAAGTGATGACTTCTCCGTTCATCACTCTTGGCTGCCAGCACAGCTGTTCCAGTAGCAGTGCTGTACCGCTCTGGTGGACTTCTCCCTTGCTGTTTGTGTAAGCTTTAACAACTGAGACTGGCATCCCAGAGGTGAGATTTCATCAGCAGTAGTGGCAGTACCCATCTTATTATTCTTCTAATCTTCTCCCTCCTCCATCCCCTTAAAACACGCTTTGTCACGAGGGAAAATACTCCTGTGGTGGGTTGACCTTGATCACCCAGCATTCTCTTGCTCACACTCCTCAACAGGGCAGGGGGAGAAAATGAGATAGAAAAACTTGTGGATTGAGATGATAAAGATGAGGAGATCACTTACTAATTACCATCATGGGCGAAACAACCTTGACTTGGGAAAAACTGATGATTAAAATAGCACTGGATTGTGAGAAATAAAGACTTGAACACCTTTGCAGCCACTCCTGCTTTTCCCCAGGGTTATCTTCACCCCTGTGTTTCAAACTCCCATGCCTCTGTCCCAGTAGTGTGGTGGGGATGGGCATTGGGGTTGTGGTTGGGCTATGGGAGCCCTTCTCTGCCTCTTTTTTCCCCTCACACTCTTCCCTTGCCCCAGTGTGAGCCCTTCCCATGAGCTGCTGTTCTTTGGGATAAACCTGCTCCAGCACAGGCTCTCCATGGGCTGTGGTTTCCCTGAGACATATTCACCTGCTCTGGTCTGGTGTCTCACACCTTCTCCCCTATGGGGAGACCACAGGTCCCCATATTTTTCCTTGTCTCCAACATGCTTTCCCAGAGGCACCACCACTATTGCTGCCAGGTTCAGTGAGGCCTTTATGGAACAATTTGGAACGTGCTGGAACCCTTGGGGCAGACCCTGCTCCCACCTCGCATTATTCAGGACTGTGTCTAGATGGCTTTTGAGTATCTCCAGGGAAGTGGAACCAGGAATCTTCAGAGATTTTCCTCCTCTTGTGTAAATGATTTTTTTTTCTCAAAATTTAGACATTTCTGATTTTCATTAAATGAAGGGGTAAAGTGCAGGGCATCCTTTTTTCTTGCATAAAATAAGATACAATGGAAAGAAAGTATGAAAAAAACAGAAAGGAAAGCTAGCAGGAGAGGGGCAGGGAAGGGAGCCAACAGAAGGGAGTGATGTAGAATGAGCTCCAAGTGATCCACAGCACATCATCTGTTTTCACCCATCCCTGCACAATTTTACCTGCCCTGCAGACACACAGATGGAGAGAGAGATTTTTTCTGATTTTGTGGTTTTAGACGTTTTTTCAGGAGTTATCAAGAAGATGGTGGGTACCTTTTTAATTTTTTTCCCTTGCATCTCTAAGTAGTTTACTGATACTGGCCATAATGTTCAAGTAGCTTAGGCTGGATTTACTTCCACACATTTTCAGTGTGCTGTCAAATTGCTTACATAGAAACATTTTTCCTATGGATTTTGCATCTGCTGTGAAGTTCTTTGCAGCATCTTTTATGTTCAGTAAACATATGAGTTTCTTACGTTGCCCTTACAGCTCAGTTTGCCCAAGTTGTGCTACAGTGCTGCCTTGAAAATGATACATTTTTAATTGTAGTTGTACACAGTGCTCTGAACTGCTGCACTTATGCTTTGCTCCTGCAAGTACTGCAAGAGAATACGACCCTGTGATGGTGCCAATTGGCACTGCAAACCATTGTAACTTTTTCTGGGATGCAGAGCTGGAATACCTGAACTGTGAAAGTCTTTCCTGGTGAAATAAAGATTTGGTGGTATTTTTGGGAATTGTAGTATTGGTGGGGATCACAGTCCTATATGTTTCCTGGAGAAATCATGATTTGTAATTGTTTCAGACCTCCATGTAGTGCTTGTGCTCCTTCCTGCCCCTCACTGCAGGTGTTGAAGTAGTATTTCTTCTGACTGTAAAGAGAATAAGGGCCTCTGCAGCCATACTGATGTACAATCAGTGTGGGTTTGTCATGTGCTCTGCTTTGCTTTTGCTTCTCATCTTGCATACCAGTGGCTGAACATTCAGAGTCTGCCAAAAATAGCAAGCTGTTTTCAAGTGATTGGGCAAGGAGAACAGCAACCACTTCCATTTGCTGCTCTTCCCCCTCTGTCCCATGTTTGCTTTCTAAGGAAACAACATTGTTTTTTAATTTATTTTTGTGGAAGTCAACAAAAGGTTGTAAAAGTGAAATAAGTTGAAAGGGATCACCTTACAGGAAGTTCCACTCAAGTGTCAGGATATTTCCTGGTCAAGGAGCCTGATAAAGGGATGTGCATGTTTTAATGTTAAAGTTTGGTTGGTACATGGCTTGTTGACCATACAGACCTGTGTTACTTGGCCAGAGGGAAGCAGCTTATTTGGTTTCTTTAGCTGAAAGAGGAATATAAGTGTTTGTTTTGGGATTAGGTTTCTTCTTTTGTCTTTGGGAGGAATTTCTATCACATGATTTCTGGGATGTTTGGAGTAACAAACTGGTATAAATAATAGTCATTTCATATAGTCCATACAGTGGGTAGGCAATGGAAAGGAGTGAAAGCTTTGTAGGCAGCAATGCATATACAAAGAGAGAACAGCATGGATGATGGGGGGAAGGCAAATTTGTACTTTTTCTTAGTTGTTCACTTAAGAATAGTAGACATTCTTGTTAAGGATGCTTAATTGAAGGAGCAGCCATGAATGAATGTAGTGGAGAGCAGGATTGTGCAAAGCTGTGAAAATTGTCAATTATTTTTATGGCGATTTTCAGTGTTTAAACATTGGAATTGTTTCACCACTGGGACATACACAAAACTTCTTTGAAGTTACTCAGGAAAAATAGGCACGCTGGAACTATTTAAAGGCAAAAAAAAAAAAAAAGCAACAAAAAAACCCCTGTCAGGTCTTCTATCTGTGTCCTTGTTCTACCTTTGGTCTGAAAAGGCCTTCTGTCAAAACTGGGATGTTTTTGCAAGACTTTTGAGTATGATCAGAAAAACTAGTGAGGTGCTTCTGAACAGTGGTAGGAGTAGATTTTGAAAGATGTAACAGTAAAAAAAGCCCTCCAAAACACAATTTCAAGTCAGTGGTGTGGAGGATGGTAGGAAACTCTGTAGCAAAGCAGGGAGGGTTCGTATTTGTGCCTTTTGGACTGGAAGTGTCTGATTTTATTTCACTGCACGTTTGATAGTGAAGGATGAACTTTCAATTGCTTTGTGATTTGCTGAATGAGTAAGACATGCCAGGATGAGAGTGGAAGGGGGAGAAAGTGTGATGGAGTGACAGGAGAAAGCAAATTCTGTGAAACTTTGAACGATAGAAAATTAGCTTTGAAAATGCTCTGGAGAGCACAAGGAAGCTGAAAAATGTAATGGAAGAGGAGATATTATGTGTGTAATTTATCACTGTTTCCAAGAGTGTAGTAATAGCCTAGTTATGTATTTTCTCACTGTGGAGTGTGGATTTGTGAAGAGCAGAGAAGAAGTGATGGGAGTATCTGGGGCAGGAAGTGATCAGTGGGAAGTGGAGCTGGGGTCCAAGTGAGAGGTGAAGTTAGCAGTGATACAGAGATGGACATAGTAAGGCACAAAGAGGAAAAGAAGCTCCTGGATTTGCTGCAACTTGAGGGCTTTTCATAAGAGGACCAAAGATACGTGTTTGTCATTGCTGTTGGAAGGAGCTGGCAAAATCATTAGCATTTGAGTCACTGAAGATGTTGCAAATACTGAGCATGTAAAGAGAAATACCTCTGTAGACCAAGTTAACTGAGTTCAGTGCTTAAGGATGTTTTCTACCAGTTGAGTGTTTTTCAGATTGAAAAACACACAAATTGTGCAGTGACAGGAGAGGCTGAATTTCTAATGAAGAGAGACAGAACTTGGTTTACAAGTGAAAAATAAATAAATACCTATACTGGAAATAGAAGAGGGGAGACCCAGTTCTATGTGGTGTGTAATGGTTTGGTTAGTCAGAGTTTAAGGATCTAAAAAACTTTCAGTCATCTGGTAAATTTTTTACCTTTTCCATTTATTAAACTGCAAGTATCTTTATGATGATTTTTAAATACATTTATATATGTTTGAACACCCAAAAATAAAACTATTTGTTTAAATGAAGTTTTCAAATTGTGCCCTGCCTGTGCTTAAGTTTTTGGGTTTTCATTTACCAAAAAATCCAAACAAACAAACAACAGCAACAAAAATCCAAACAAAACACCACCAACAAAAAGACCACAAAAACCCCTCCCAAAAAACCAACCAACCAAACCAAAAACAAACCCAAACAAACCAAAACCACTCTATCCTGGACTTTCATCAGGTTGTGACAAATGCTGTCCTTTAATAACGAGTCCTGTGAAAGCCCACATGTGGCACCAGTGTCATTGAGCCCTGTGACCCCCAAAAGTGAAGCCTGGAGTGACAACTTGATTTTTTTTCTGAAGCTAGGGAATGTTATCACAGACAGAATAAATGCATTTACTGGTGTCTTGAAGGCAAAGTAGAAGTACATACAAATTTGCTTTGGATTCAAAGTGTTTGCTTCAGCCAGCCTTACCTGAATAATTATCTTAAGTAATTATTTAGGATTTGAAGGCAAAATCTTTCTTCTACTGATAAAGCAATTGAAAAGAAAATTTAGGCACTTGTGTTTTCTAATGGCATGAATGGGGTTAACTTCTATATTAGTATTGAAACAAAGAATCCCTAACAGCCCTGAGTTTGGAACTCTTGGCAGTAATATTGGCCTGTAGTCAAAGCACACAGGTTTGACAGCCTAAAACACTGCAAAAAGGCTTGACAACCTGTCCTGCAAGATGTCAAGCATCTCTACTTTTCATTTACCAAAAAACTGTTAGTGCTCTGCTTAGGCCCCCTATCAGTGAATGTCGTATATTCTTGTCATGTCAGGTTCCCACTATCACAAGTTCTAATATTAAATGTATTTCAGAAGGAGCAATTGAGTGTGTATGAGAAAGTCTGAGTGAGTGACAAAAGGCTTATAAAAGAAATCAAGAAAACATGGCACACTTTCATCCCTCTCATTCAAACGTGTATGAATGAGCTATTTGTCAAGGCAGTACCTCTGTCACTAAGAAAAGATAATGCATCACTTTTCTTTCATGAAGTTGCGAATATCATTACTGTTAATTCATCAGCTAATTCTTATACTCAGTGTGAAACACCCAGTTTTCTTGTGTCTTCTCAAAGCGCTTTGGCCTGCTCAGTAAGATCTCTGCTGGTTTTATTACTGCCTTAGACATTTTCGATTGTCACTCTGCATGAGACATGTGTTTGAATAACTACTGGTAGCAGACTTTGAAAGCTCATCTGTGTTTATTTGGGTGACACCTTACAGAGAACAGAACCTGAACCAGTACTGTCTTGTCAGGTCAGATTGAAACATGATTTGTGCTGCTCAGTATCAGCTTTGCTGAATACTATCCTCAGTGGGAGCATGATATGCTCTGCACTTCATAGTGCTGACCGCTCTTATGATGAATATTTTAAATGTTTGGTCGCTTTTTAATTTTCTTCCTTTAGAAAAAGTGAAGAGTTGTTTGTTTGTTTGGGGATTTTTTGTTGAATCAATGTTTTGTTTTAAAATAAACTTGAAGATTGCTAGAATAAACTGTAACTCATATCAAGGCTTGATTCTTCAGTATGGGATTTGTGTGTGTAAAAAGAATTGCTGTGATAGTTCAGCAGGTTTAATAGGGACCAGAGAAGTATGTAAGATTTGGTTCCTGAAATCTGGTCTTGCAACAGCAGAAAACCCTGTTGGTGGACAAAAGAGGGCAGAATCCTGTGTTGAGTTTGCCTCCCCAAAGTTCACCACAACCAAAACAATGTGGTGTGGAGTTTTACTGTGTGCTGTGCTGGATGGCCTTGGGGCTGCCACTTGTCAGTTCTGCTGCATTATGGTGGCTTGTTCTTTGAACTTTGGCTTTGAGAATTGTGCTATAGAATTCAGTCTCCTGCATTATCCTAATCTTTATCTCTCTCTTATTTATGTTTTACCTTTTCTCACAATCTTAAGGATTATTTACTTGATCATAAATGCCTTGATAAATATGGTGTGAATAGTCTTTAAAAGGTGGCGGCATCAATTTTTGAGCCCACCTGTCTTTTACCACCACAAAGTATGGAAATGTTGATTTTTGTGTGTGTTTTCAGTATTCATATTTTCAATATGCTGTAGAATGTCTCTGTTTTACCATGTAGAGAGAATGGCTGATGCTTTATAAATTCAAGCTAATACTACTGTGATTAGTTTAAGTTTATTGCCAGATAAACAAGATCTTTCTATGGAGCATGACTGTACTTGTAGGCTTAATACTCTGGCTGCACTGGTATAAAAATCAGTGAGTTGGCTGATGATTAGGCCCAGCGAACACAGTGTCTGAGAGCACCAGCCAGTTTGAAGCATACAATTGAACTGGGGGATGAAACCAGATCTGCCTTTGTTTTTGAACTTTAAAATCTCATAGCAATGAAGTGGGCTGCCCTAGTCTGCCCAGCTTTATTTTCCAAGATGTAATTTATTCCTTACTTACTGACTTGAGTAAATCAGTTAAAACTCCATGTGTTTTGTGTGTGTATGTGTATGTAACAAGGCTTTGACGTAAGCTAATGGATGAGGACAGGCAGACATATGAGAAAGGTGTGGGGCAGCTCTTAAAGCAGAAGACCAAAACTTCATGAGCTTTCTATTGATGTGCTGTGGTGGTAGCTAAATTCCCATGTTCTGTAGTAACAGCCTTTTCTCTGAGTGCTGTGGTGTTAAATCCAGCACTCAGAGACTACATACATACATCTTTATAAGACACTACGTACATCTTTGCATGTATGTAGGTTAGTCTTTTTTCCAGCCTGTCCTATGGGAAGCAGGTCATGTCTTGGTCCTTTCCTTTTCATCTGGAAGAGAGGTTAAGGGCATGTGTGATGGAGGTAATCTCAAAATGCAAAAACTCTCAGTAGTCCATGTTTTTCCGCAGGCTCATATGGTTCACTAAATATTTCCTACACCTTGGCTACCTTGGTAAATTGGTCCCTTCTTCAGTTTCTCTCTGTGGGATGCCATCCACAGATTGGGATGACAAACATGTAAATCCTTTTTGTGCTCCTGTAAGGACCATAAATCATATGGACCTACTTTAGATCAGCCTAAAGCACCAGAGAGTTCAGCAAAAAGGTTCTCCTGCAAAGAAAAAGATCTTCTTTTTCCCCAAAATGGGCAGTTGGTGTCTTGACACGTGGCTCATACAGCGTGTCTGCTGCCGGGCAGGGGAATGGCTGTGTGTGCTGCCCAAGTAAGCACAAGTGCGTGAGAAGTGGCAGGAAAATCAGCATCTGTTAAGGACCCAGCCTTCCAGTTCATCACTCCATGGTATTTTTAGAGTTGTAATAATTCATTGCCCTTTCTTTTCCTCCCCAGAAAAGTGATATCTTTGCTCAAGCTGTGTGAACTATTGGGAATTGATGAGCTGTTTTGTTTGTGATCCTGAATCCACAGTGAGGGCAGATTTTTCTTGCTTCAGCCTCTTCCCTCTCAGGCCCAGAGGAAGAGCTGATGAAAAGGAGAGTTGCCAAATCTTATTTTAGCTTCTGTCCTATGGTGGTGTTTTTGTTGTTGTTGCTTGATCATTTGAGTTTTTTGGGGGTTTTGAGGTTATTTTGTGTGTGTGTGTGGTGTGTTGTTTTTGTTTTTTTTTTTAAATTTTGTACTACTTCTGTTAGGGGTCATGTTCTGTCAGAACAGCATTGTGCCGTATGTTGTCTTTTGGTATTACTTGGTGGCCCAGCCTGGTCAACTCAGTGCCCTGTAGCTGATGTATCTGTGCTGTTGATGTGACTGATACTCTGCTGTTGTTGTGAGGTACCTTGTAAAACAAGCATATTGTCTTGGGCAAAATTAATTTCATGGTGTAGTTATTGTATTTCTTCCTCCAGCTCCTTGTAAATACTGGTTTTGTCACATTGGCTACATCTTCTTGTCCTGGACAAAGCCAGCTGAGGTGATTCTGTAAGGTAGATGACATAGATACTTAAGGTGTCCTTGGTAGACTCATCCTATGGCTTGATCTGACAGTTACCAATCTGATGGAATATTTCTGTTTGCTTTGGTGTTAATGATCCTAGCCATCCTGCTCTGCTTGAGTAGGTGAGAGAACTTGCTGTTCATGAAACATCCACAGTGGTCTGTGAAAGGTGCTTTCATCACATGCTCATTGAAAACATTTTTTTTCTGAGAACATTTGGTTTAAACTGCTGTATAAAGATATTCTTTATTGACCAAGTGAAAACATTTTTCTTTTTCTTTTTTTTTTTTTTAATTTATGGTTTCCCTTTAAGTTTGCTCTCATCCTCCTGGCTTTATTCTTGCCCTGAGCAAGGCTTTCTCCCAGATAGGCATGAGAAGTTTACTCAAATCCTGCACCCGTGGTGGAGACTAAGGTCTCTTGTCTTTGCTTCTGTTGCTATTAATGCCTTCCTCCATCTCCTCCAGCCCCTTCCCATATCATACTGACAACTAAATTGGAAACCAACTGCAACTCTGCTCTAGCAGCATTTTGCCTGAGGTCCTAACAATTGACTAAAACTGACTCAGATCATGATTTTAATTGGTTTGATTTTTGCCACTGGGTTTACAAAAAAAGAGCTCTTTTGGTCCTTTTTCATCCTTGGTCAATTTTATTAGTCTGGCCATGATTTTAAAAGCCTCAAAGACTTTCATCACAGAGAGGTAAATGTTTCAGAGCAAAGCTCCCTCTGCAATGCTGATGCACTGGTGGCATTTGGTTTTTAGTGGGCAACAATATTCCTGTTTAGGCATGCAGAAAATTGCCAATTTGAGGGGACATGAAACCTAATGATTACTGTGAGAGGTAGTTTTTCATGTAAGAGTGAAGGCATTTAAATATTAATTTTTTTTTTGTTTACTTTGATTTTAATTGTACTACCTGTGATATTTTTCTCCTTGAACTGCTGCTCCTGCTTTTAGAACCAATGGAGGGTTATTCAGTGCCCATAACCCCAGAGATGAATGATGACACGTGTTTGTGCTGTTTCGCTGTGAGATGAGAGTAGTCGGTTTGCTTTAATTTTTAATGCTTGGATTCTTTGGCAAACACCAGAGGTGTTGAAACTACTCACTCATGCAAAAAATAAATTATGCATGCTCACAGGTTTGGTGCCTGAAGGCATTTTCATGGGGTGTACCTCCAGGCACGCAGCCTAAAGAGCCTAGACTCCTTCTGTGTACACATCTATGCAGCCAAAGGGCAGCTAACCTTCCCTGAAGTCCATACAGGCTTTCTTCACTCCCTTTCTTCAACCACTCCAGCTGCAGTTCACTAATCTCTTAGCTGGACTGATATAACAAATTATGAGTAACTTGAATATCAGTGAGGATTGCTTGACTTATCAAAACGAGAACATCAAGAATAGAATTTGTTGAAATAAAAATACGCAAGCTGTTTTGTCTTTCTGTCCATAAGCCTCTGTTGGGTGTAAACTTTGGCTTCCCCATGACTGGTGGCTTGAATGTCCCTACAGTTCATGTCTGGGTTTGTTGAACAGAGGTGATCAACAACAAAGTCAGATCAGACATTGGTTAGTTTGAAGTTTATGTTGTTCTTTCCACAAGATGTGTTTTTTCAATTACATTTTCTTCTAATTGTATTTCAGAACAACTTCTTGCAGAGACCTGTAACTGTGTTTTTTATATGAATGTTGCATTATTCTCTCAAGGAGATAATCAGTTAGTGACGTACTGAGCTCAGCTCTTTCTGTCTGCTGTTTGCCTCTGTGGTAAACTTGAATTTCAGTGGATAGAGCAGAACTCTTCTCTATATTCCCTCCTTTATGAAATAGCTGCTTACTGGAAGGCGTTCCCTTGCAAATAGGTGGATTGGCTGTGATTATTTTTTCCCCTACCCTGTTACTTAAAACAATGATTTATCAAGACATTTGTTGTGCTATTTAAAAAACACTAAATGGAAATTGCTATGAGCCATGCAGTTTGTTATTAAAAGGCTCTTCTGAATCAGAAAATCATGTCTCCTTTGAAAATACATCACTTCAACACAAATCCTGCAGGCTGGTGCTGGACTTTGGATTTTAAAGGTGGGGAAATTTGTGTTTTCCTGGCCTGTAAAGGGCATCTTCTCTCACAGCTTCATCGGGAGGAGTGGCTTATGAAAGAACTACTGGTCCTTTGCAGAGGTGGTGATAAGGCCAAAGAAGGCTGCTCTTGTTCTTCTTGTGATGCTAATGGACTGAAATGGAGGATGGGAGGCCTTGACAGAGCCAGTGAGAAGGCATGAAATTCAGCCCTAAAATTACGGTTTGACACCATAAAATCCTGATAGCACTGAGGCTCCTGTGGCATCACAGGCAGACCCACTCCTCCAATAAATTTTTATCTTTTTCCTGTTTCAATGTTTATACATTTTCCTCTGCCACAATCAAGGCAGCAGTGACCTAGCTTAAGGGTACTGGGTATTTTTGGCAGATGTGGGTGAGAGTAAAGTTGGGGTGTAAATGTGATGTTCAGGGCAGTTCACAAATCTGTTGCTGTGGTGCATGAATTGTTGTGTTTGGGTTCTGCGGTGGGTGTGTTGCATAATTTAATTCCATCTCTTGATCACCAGGAGTTTGGTGCCTGTCAGAGGAAGGATGGTGGGTGATAGTGAATGGTTCTCTGTGGCCATAGGTTGGAGCTGGCCCTGCCATCCTCCATCTAAGCTGGTATGGCCAGTATGTCTGGCCAAGGGGCTCCACTGCTCTAATTTTTGGTGGTTCATCCTTAATCCAAGTTCATGGGTCTCTTCAAGGATAAACTGGCTAAACAGGCAGTAGTGTACAGGGGGTATGTTGAGATCATTTATAAGTCCTCTCTGATCTGATAATAATAAAAAAAATCCCTATGAATCTGTACACAAACTATCAGAAATGACATTTTAAAGTGTATTTATCCAAAGCCCAAAAGATTATGGCACATTGAATTCTCTGCCTGAGAAAAACAAGTACATTATAAATATAACTTCTTCAGTCATTTCTTTCAGCCTTTTTATCTTCATAAAGGTAAAAAGCTGGCCATTGTAGTTGACTGGAATCCTAACTTCTAAGCTTCTAGCTTTTAAATTGCTATCAAAGCATAATACCTGTATTTCTGAAGGTTTCAGTGCTTTTGCTTTTTGTTTTTGCTTTGTTTTTAAATTGAGGACACACATTTCTATGGTCAGGGTACTCTCTTAAGTCATTACATGTGTATGTTAAAAGAATAAATATTCTGTGCTCTGGTTTGGAGCAAAAGACATGGTGAAGTGTATTCCTGCACTTGCAGAGTCACTGAATTCTGAGAGTTGTCTTCAAAACAGTTAAGTCCTTTTTCAGTGTAATTCATGTATTGCGTGAAAGCTTTCCTTATTTGAATAGTGGCTATTTAATAATTAATATTTAATGTTTCAGAGTTTTCTTCTTTGCTGAATATGGACAGACTCCACTGCAATGCTTTCACACCAAAAGCAGATCCCCAAAAGACTAGATTTTCCAGGCTGCTTAGCTAAGTAAATTCTTCTCATTAATAATAAGGTCTGCACAGCCTGGTGCTTCTCATTTCAGTGGAAAACTCGCCAATGACCATATGGATTCTCAAACTGTCCTTATTTCTTTATTGCAAGGAAATCTACCTACATAACTCACTGTTCATTTCTCATTATGTTTTTATGTAGCAATATTGCCATTAAATAGGTACTGATAAGACTTCGCCAGGGATGAGAATTAGCTGAACAAATTGTGTGAAGCTGAACAGTGTGGCTGGAGCACTGAACAGGCAGGCAGTCAGTCTCGAGAGCAAAACGTCAGAGGAGAATTGTACATTTAACAGCTGACGTTCAGACAGGCTATACAGACTCAGGATTACACAGTCACTGCTCATCATTGACTTTTGGTTTTTTTGTCTTTGTCTCCTAAAACCCCTCCTAGGCATCTTTCAAAATAGCATCTCTCTGTCCCTGAATATGTTTAGAAAAGCTTAGCTGCTGAAGAATCTTACCATGAAATCCTAGTGCTTTTCATTGAAGGGGAGAGATTAGTTTAGTATACCTTACAAGGGCACTTACTTTCTTTTCCAGTAGTATCACTTATTCATTATGTCATTTTCTGGGAAACCAGTCTCCCTGTGAAATTTCTACAGTGATTCTAGTTCTCTTTTTTCCTTGGGCTTTAGTGATCTAGTGCATTTTACTTGTCCAAATTTCTAATTTTCTGTTCATGGTAAATATGCTTGGACAAAATCCACAAGTCCTCAGTAGTGCTGTGATGGAGCTGCTCTGTAAATACACTGTGTTTACCTGGTTATTGAATATTTCTTTTGTGTGTGTAGTGCTTTTAACTACTAGGTGGTTGCAAGCAAAACAGAGGGGGAGGAGAGTGTCTGGAGATGAACTAGTCCTCAGCAAATGCCTGTGAGTTCTTAAATGACAGTGGTAAGACAAAATTGTGAAAGACCAAGAACCTGGAGATGTATGAACTGTTGCCTTTGACAGGAGATCCCCCCCTACATACACAGGTTTCAACTTTTTTTTTTTTCTGTGTAACTTTGTTCTGACTAAAAAAATCAATATTTCAATGGGTTTTGTTGCTTTATACCAGTAAATTTGGATTTTGAGGAATGATCATGCTGGAAAAGACCTGCAAATGGTACAGGATGTACCCAGACCATGGGATGCTGAAGTACCTTCTGTCAGAAAGGAGAGAAAGCATCTGCAAGGCACACCAGCATGCTCTGCGTATGTGACTCCAGCTGTGGATGGGTTGGCACATCTGCATGGCAGAACACAGCTCTGTGTAGTCACTGCCTCAGGACCTGGAGGCTAAGTGTCTGTCACCTCACTTAGCCCTTCCTCCAACTTAAATACACAGCTCTAATTTTGGGAGGAGAGGAGCTGGCACTTGCCTGCAGCATTCTGCAGCGTGGTGTGTGGTGCAGTGCAGATGTACCCCTAAAGGTGCCAGGAAAAACAAAGAGAAACAGGTACTGTTGATCTTATTACAGCAGAGAGATGCATTTTAAGATTTCTACTCAAGAAAACCCTCCTACATCTAAATACCAAGGTTTTCAGCACTGCATCAAACCTGCTGCTCAACAAGACCTCTGTGTCTGTGACACCACTTGGTAAGTGGGTTTCTTGGCCTGTATATACCCTGTGTTGTCTCTGGTCCTTCTGACAGTCCAGAAAATGTAATAAAAAAATAGACTTTTGGGCAAATAGCTGTTATAGACCAGGACAGGGATCTGACAGGAGAAAGAGGAGGGAAGTGGTGCCTTGGGGAGGAATGTCTCCATCCATCCACTGCTTCACAGGTCCCATAGGAGCAGTGCACTGAAGTTAATTTGGAGTTAGCTTTGCAGGCAAGCTGCTGCACTGGTCATCAGTGCCAGGTGGATTTGCACACCCCAGCTGGTCCCAGGATGTTCCTATGGAATTTCTCAGGGATTTTCACACCCTCTGCCTTCAGACCTCCTGCTGAGAGGCTGTCATGGGTGTGAGTGTCCTCAGTAGTCAGGAGAGCCCCAGAGCTGGTGCCGGCTGACCAAATGCGAGGTCTTTTCCTGGATCTACCAGAGAACATTGGCTTCTGGAGCCCGAGCATGGCTGGAAATGCCCATGTCTTTGTTGTCTGTGTACTTTTGTGATCTGTTATTTTCTCAGATCACTCCCTGCAGACCCTTTTCCTCATGTCCTGTCTCCTTGCTCTATAGCTGTCAACATTTCAATCTCTCCCCCTCGATGCTCTTCTTTACTCCACAGGTGCTAAGCATCCTCTCCGTCTAACTGAATAGCATAATTAGGTTAATTAAGAGCAGTTGTCTCTAACTTGTATTTAGCCTGGAGTTTGCTTCTGCTTTTGTCACATCTGTTTTAGGGATTATGTGCCAAAGACTTGTCCAATCTTTCCTAATAAAATAGCTGAATAAATGACATAGTTCTTTCTTTCTGTCCTCAAAGCACCATGGCTATAACAGTGCAGCACTTGGGGGCACTGATTTATTTGTCCAACTGTGCACAGAAGAGGCCGATGAATGATGCAATTCAGTGCCTTTTACTTAATTTCTTTCAATTATGATGGTTAACTGGAACTTTTGAAAGAGCTTTTAGTTGTTATAGATATGCAGGTGCCTCGCTCTTTGTCCGTAGTACTGTGTTATAACAATTCCAATCATCATCCTGTAATGTCTGCATGTTAATTACTCCTTTTGTGAGATGAGATTGGCAAATGAATCTTCATCAAGCAACTGATGAGTACATCTGTGACTTTGTAATTTAAAACTAAGGTTAATAAGGCCAGGTCCTGGTGGGAATCAACTGGTGGTCTGTTGTAAAGGTAATGAGCCTGGCTTTCCAGTTTACATGCCTTCATTTTCAGAGACTGGTGAAATTAGTAACCAGAAGCAGATGAGAAGTGTATTTTCTGCTCTGTAGATGTTAATTACATCTGTGTAGAATAAAAAAAAAAAATAAATCACACTTTTTTAGAAATACAGGCATGTACCTTCTGAAATTAAGAATGCTCATTCTCCCTCCAGTGACGATGCCGTGTATTTATCAAGTATGTGTTCCAGATGGGGCTGGTGTTTCAGAGTAACTTCTGCAACTGCCATGCTGTCTTTGGGCTGTCATCAGGCAAATTTTCTGTTCCCTACTGTTCTGTTACCACTTGTGGTTCGCTTGAGCAGGCTTATTTGCCATCTGAGCCTTGTGTTAATGTGTGCACAGATGTGACTGTGGCCAGCAGCTCTAAGGCAACTGTCCAAGCCTAGGAAAACTGAAGTCAAATATACTCATTTTATTTTTCCTTCATAGAGGTATTAAATGCTAACTCCCTCATAGAGAGCAGATCCTTCAAAATGTTAGTGATTTGTATTTCATAATGAAAACAAAGCCCCAATGAAATCCTGGGTGGGTTTGTCTGATCCAAGTAAGTTGTCTGATTTCAGGAGTACTGCCCTGTTCCATGGAGCAGTAGCCATAAAAATTTGCCTTGTTCCATCTTGTTCTGCTCAGAAGTTGAGGTAAACCTTGGTGCTGAGACCTGCACCCCAGAGCATGTTTGTGGCAGGAGGAGGTACTTGCTGTTATGAAGAAGGTAGTATGTTTTGTCGTGGGTTTGCATTTCACGTCTTGATTTTTAAAACAGCCCTGCCTTTCTTATGACCTGCTTATGGAGGGTGATGGTCTCAAAGACAGTATGGAAATGTTATTCTCTGCATCAGAAGAAGTAAAAGATCAGCTGGAGCCATCTCTGTGCCTGAGGGGATGTTGCTGACTTCGTTTGTCACCTGTGTGAGGCACTGATTTTTAAATCCGAGAATTGTAACTACCTGTCATGCTGCAATAGGATTTTTGCTAGGTTTTTAGTACAGGAAATAATATTTTACTGTAATTAATTGCTTCCCTGTTAATGTAAGTTATAGATACTCATTAATATTGGAAAAAATACTAAATTTTGCTCTTGTAATTACAAGGCAGTATTAGTATATAATTTAAATCAGCTTTAATATAGAATGTTAAGAAAAATGAGCAGAATTTTAAAAGTAAATGGCAGCCATTTATATGGAAGTTCTTTACTATATAGTTATTAGTCTGTATGCCCTGCACATCTAGACTACATGTGAAGGCTCTTTGTACATTAAATGAGAACTAATCAGATGTAGAAGATGTAATTAATCGATTTTTTTAAATTACTTTTAAGACATTAATATATTCACATTCAAAACGTTGGTGAAGACTCTCAAAAATATTTGCCAGAAAGAAAATGACTTGCAAAGAGGTGAAGGAGAGGGTGAAAGGAAAGCCAATTGGGATGGTAGTGTAATAGCTAGTAAGAGGTAATCAAAGTAATGCATATCAGAAGTGTAAAATACCTATTTGTATAAAAAAATGGGGATATTTGTGAGTCTATTACAAAGAACTAGTGCTATTACTTATCTTGCTGCTGCTCCTCAATCCAGCTGTGTGCTGGAGGTTCCATCCTATGGGCATGGATTTGGAAAGGGTTTCATTTGGGCAGTGTCCAATGCAGTTGGCTCCAATGCACAGGCTCCAGTCTGATGTGCATGCCTGAGGTGTGGTACCTGCACAGGCAGGTTCTGCTGGACAGCACAAGCTGTGTGCAGGGTGGCACAGGTGTAGCTTCTTTGTCTCTCTACAGCAGCCTGATTTGGAGTCTCTCTGATGAGCATGATTGTGGTCAGCTGAGGTATTAGGTTCAGCCTCGTGTCTGCAACCGCAGTAGTGAGGTGAGAGCTCGTGGTGGTAAGATGGATTGAGAGTAGTGCCCAGAATGGCTGGTGCTGTCACACAGGGATGAAGAACCACCAGGGCAAGAGAAACAATGGATTTGGTATCTGGAGAGCTCACTGCCCTTCTGTGCAAAAACTCAGTTTGACACCGGAACCATCAGTACAGTGTAAGTAAAATATGAGAAGAGAACAGTGTTTAGCCACAAAATGGGTCTTACACGTTTTGGTTTTCAAATAATTTAAAATCAAAAGCGAGAAAGTTCCCTTGACTGGGTCTATATTATTAAAAAACTTGTTAAATGCTTCAAAGAGTGACCAAGTGACTGCTGCTCTAACAGCATTTTGTAAAAGCAGCTCTAACATCATTATGTAAAAGTAATGCAACTTCTCCGTACAGACATCTGTTCTGCTTTGCATTGAGACCTGTGTAAGGTTAATAATTCAGGGAGTTTTCATATATGCCCATGGATTATTAGATTCTGGTACTTAGCATAATTATGAAGCTTAGCAGGCTTCTTCTGAAGCTGTTTTGACAAAGCTGTAGATAGAGGACTTTAAGATGAGGTGCTGAAACACACGCATTAAAAGGAAAAAAATGTTTTTATATGATCAGTATTTTGTTGTAAAGCATTCAGGCACAGGATGCTGTGCACACCTGACTTTACAAGGGTAGTGTCTTTGAAGTTGGTGGATATGGACACAAAAACCATATCCAGGAAGTTTGGCACAATAAAAGAACAAGCAGGGATAAACTTATTGGCAAATGTTCACCAGTGGAAATGCTTAAGCTGTAGCTTTTGTGAGGAAAATGCTGCCTTTCACAAGACTTAGTCCAAAACACAGGAGTCTGTGGTTGGTGATAGATATCTGCAGTAGTTTTCCAAGGTGGAAAAATATCTATGAAGTTAAATTATTTGGATTTATCTGAACACTAGCAAGAACATGATGCAAATATATCTAAATAAGTCTGCCTTCTTACTTGAGTTTGTGTCTTCCTTGTTAGCTTGCACTGCTGAACATTCATCATAGCAGCAATTCTTAGCAAATGCAAGGTGAAGTGTAAGTTCTTAGGCTTTTAGTTTTGTAGTTATAACAAATTATACTCAACCCCTGCATTTGTTGAAAATGTGACATCCTCGTTTGGTTTCTTAGGGACAGTGCTGTGTGTGGTCACATGGTCTGTCAAATATTCTCATCCATGTAAAGCTTGAACTGAGTAAAATCAGTGGGACTTGAAAATATTGAGTTTGTGCAATTTTATGGGAATTGTTGTGTAAAGGAAAGGGATCCAAACCAGCACCTTCAGTGAGAGAGGGGGGCATTGCACCTCATCTCTTGCATTCAGAGAGCTGGTGAGATGCCTGATGCAATTGCATCCCTGAGTTAGCACCACATGTGTCCAAACAGCTCAGAAACTGGGGAAAAGTGGGAAAATATTGTGGGATAGACTGTGAATGGGTACTGCAAACACTGGTAAGGGGGAGTTGTTGGGGGGAAAAAGGGACAAGTCCAGAAAAATACAGTCATCATTTCTATTATATGCAGAACAATTTGTTTGGTAGCTATGCTATTAAGCATTGTTAATCTAGATAAATACTCTAATCCCATCTAAGTCCATTGCAAAGCTCCTATGCAGACTTTAATGAGAGTAGAGCCCTTTTCATCACTAGTTCAGAATTTTTTTTTGGGAACTTGTAGATGTGAGAAGGCAATAGGGAATTAAAGCAGAGCATCTTTTGAATTGGAAAGCAAAGGCATAAACACTTACGTATAAGAGGGAGAAAAAAATCTTACCTTTGCTATTGAGGAATAGGAATATCTATCCACTTCCTTTGCCTGTATCTCAGCTGAGGAAAAATTGGGTTTCAGCTGTTGTGCACGTTCTTCAGAAGCTGGACACTGAACACAGCTTTGTTCTGATCCAGAGTGGCCATTACTTTGGAAGGAGAGCACCTTTGTGCTAAATGTGCTAAAGTTTCTCTCTCTCCTTTATGACCACTGGCCCCCAAAAGCATGAGTGATGTATAATGACTTAGGAGTTTTGGCATTTTAAGCTAAAAGGAGGTTTTATCAGTCTTTTTGCTTTAAAAAACAAACATCAAACCCTTCTGGAACTGGAAAGAGGCTGCATAAATCATCACACTTGGTAGTGCTGAGTCCGCCTCTGTCCTGATACAGATATTCCAGTGGAGGCCTAGAAAGTATTTCTCAAGGGCAAAGTATTTTACTGTGCACTTAACCATCTTTCCCTTTCCTTCACCTTAAAGTACACCTGCTGAAAACTGTATGCTATGTGTATAATCAGCAAGTTACTCTATTCTGTGTCTGTTGAGGATCAAAGTATTTTGCGTCTTCCTTTTCTTATAGCTGTGGGTGTAGCCTGTTCATCAAATAGATGGATAAATGAATAGATTACTAGTGTGTCTTCCATGCTTGTTGGAGGTTTGGGGAGAAAATATCTTCAGTATCTGGGAGGAAAAAACAGAATATGGAATTTTGTTGGTAGTGATTCTTACATTAAACGCTATTGGGTTGCCTTCCTGATGGAAATGAATGGCTTTCAGTCCTGATCTTTGGCTGACTGAGGATGTGACTTCAAACAGTCATCTGGACTTGTACTGTAACGGTGGAGCTGCCTATGCAGGGTGACCGCTTCTTCCTAGATACTGAGCACTCCCTGCTCAAAATTAAGTTAAGGGCTGGACTTGAAAAGATTATATGTGCACAGAGCAAGAAGGAGCCCTGTTAATTGACTGATTCGCTTTGTTTAAATTTTGATTTAGTGAGAATGTTGAAGTGATGACTCAGTGAGGCATACTAAGATGTAATCTGGAAATATCATATATATGATGAGTAGTCCCTTCTAATATAATCTGATCTGAATATTAGATTTATTTCATAATTGATTTCCTCTGCAGGAAGAGCTACTTGAGTCCAAAGTATTTCAATTAAAAAGGACAAAGATGAGAGAAGGGGGGAAAAAAGAAAAGCCTGCGGCCATGAGCTGATGAGCTAAACAAGTGGTGTCATTTGCTTTTCAGAAGGGCTGTGGCAATTATAGGACAAGTGCAGCTGAGCAAGTGTGGACTGTTTTATAGGAGAGACTGTGAATCAGTGAGAAATGCTGGTATGACTTAAAGATAGCAAGAAACCACAGTGTTAATTTACTCGATCGATTCTATCTCAAGGAGCACCTGGGGCATAACGATGCAGCTTTTGCACTTCAGAATAGTTTCCTCTTACTAGACTTCCCAAATTTCTGGGAGGTTTTTCATGTGCTTGGAACCTGCCATGAAGAGAATTTATATTTAAAAAAAAACCAAAAAACAAACAAACAAACAAAACAAAAAAACCAAAACAAACAAACAAAAAACCCCCAAAAACAAAACAAAAAAAACAAACACACACAAAAAAACCCAACAACCAAACAAAAAAACCCCACAAACCATAAATGCCCAAAAATCTACCTGATACCAAATACTTGCTGCTCAGTTAGCTGCTTACATTGAAATGCTTCATCTCTGAGGCTGTGGGAGTCACATAAACACCCTCAGGCAGTACAAAACCTGCCATTCCTGCACAGACTTAATATAACATCATGTGCATGTTGTCTTTCCTGCTCTGGCTTTACAGGCTGAACCTGCAGAACTCTATGTTACAAGTGGATTCATGGTGCTAAATGTGTTCTGTGCAAGGAGGACCTGCTGGTGCCCTTAGAACCAGAATGTTGCCCGACTTCATTTCCATGACTGTAGGATTCACACATGGTGTGATGTGGGCAGTTACATTCCTGTTTTACCTAGGTCTGTGTGTGTGTGAGCACAGTTGGAGTAACAGGGATGAGGGAAAAGTGTGGGAATCTTCTGATTGTGGAGTAACTTGAGGTGGTGGCAGCAGAGAGTGAAACTGGTGGGAGAAGCTGTGGAGCTGCCAGGGAAGAGATTGCTGGTGGAGGGACGGTTTCCATGCCCCTTGTGAGAGATTGCAGGCAGCTGCGGGGTCACTTACAAGTGCAAAGTAAAAATGTGTGTTGGGAGTGCTCTGGTGCTGCGGCCCCTGAACACAGGAGTGATTCATGAGCAAATGGAAGACAGTGAATCAGACTCTTTGCATGCCACAGTGCAGTGGGTGTTAGAGGAATGTGAAAAATCAATGAATGGGACAGAAATGATTCAGAAAAACAAAGTTTTAATGGGGCAAGCATTGTGTTTTTTAAGTTGTGAATCAGTCTTTGAGGTGGATAAGAGTCGGACTCTGTAAGACAATTTAAGCAGCTCAGGCTCACATCTGTATCTTGGGAAAGGCAAAATAAGTGGCATTTGGAATAGCAAAAGTGGTAGCAGGGCCATCTGTCTTATTAAATGAGCTTTAAAAAGCAAGAGGTCATTATGTGATGGAGTAGTTTGTTGGCTTTATTGGCAATATTACCTAAAGAAGACTGCTGTTCCTTTGTAGTGTATCACCAGCACTGCACCTGTATCTTGTCTTTAACACAAGAATCCCAGTCTTGAAATCATGCAAACAATGGTGGCAAAAACGTTGCCACAGGAGTAATCCTTCTGGTTGAATGCAAAGTTTGTCAGCTTAGAACTTCTTCAATTTTCTGTTTATTCTGAGCAAGAGAAATTTAGGGGAGAGTTACCATGAATTTAGTGAAATTAATAACATCTAAGACAACAAACCATAAAGATGAAGTACAATTAGCAATAGTAATCATGTACAGTTACTTCTTCCTGGAGTTCTTGACCAATATCTGTAATGACAGGCTTGTTTCTTTCTTCTGTTTTTACCATGTTATACTTGGAAATATCCTTTTCAGAAGTACAGAAATTATTCTTTCATTGTAGTCCTTTTTTTCCTTAACATCAGAAAAAAATCTTTTTAAATACTCGATGGGAATATGTGCTTGCTAAGATCAGTAAACTTGAAATTGAAAAATAGATATATTTTGATTCTGATTCTGTGTGCATTCAAAATAAGACTAAATTTCAGGATTTTTTTTTTTTTCAGTTTCAGAAGGAGTAATTGCTCCTGGTGAATGTTTTCAATGCAAAAGTCTCAATTGTTCTGTAGTTCTGCCAGTGTGTTGCTATTTCAAAAATAATGGGAACATCTAATATTGGAGGCGAAAATGGAGATGAAGGGTGATATTTCCTCTTGAGTATTTTTGACATGCTTAATAGGGTAATACAGTATGCCTTTATTCTAGGGTTTTCTGTTTCAGTACTATTTAGGAAATCTGCGTGTGTGTGTGTGTGATGTATAATATATGAAAACCATAATGAGTGAAGATCAGTAATCTCTAGTCTCTGCCCAAGGCATCATTCACCATGGTATCTGAGCATCTAACAAATCAATTTGCTTGCCATTCAGTCTATTTGACTTCTATGTGCTACATCAAAAACACGCTGAAGTTAATAGAGAAGCTCCTATTGATTTTTGGCGGTGTTTGGACCTCATTCAGGTTTAGTTTTTCTTTCCTGTTAGTTTTCTTCTTGCTCTTTTTGATCCCTCATCCGAAAGGACTCTGAAAGCTTTGTATTCAGAGTGGAGAGAGCTGCATTTCAATATGTGGCTAAGCTGACAGTGCTTGGAGGAACCTGCAAGAGAGATCTGCTGATAAGGAAGCACTAAGGAAGCCCCAGCAGCTGAGATGGATTTGCCTAATTTCTTCATTTTCTGTCTCTTGTAGTGTGAGATGGCTGAGACAGGTGAGGTGTTATCAGAAACTCACAGGTCACACCTATACAGAGGCTTATAAATTGGGGTCAGGGCTTTGTGATGCTGGTGTGAACAGAACTGTGTGTGGGGTGCAGTGGCAGGCTCTGGGCACACAATGTTTTTGACAAAGGATGTTGTAGGACTGATGTATCTTTTCAGGACTGCATTCATTCAAATGATTGAGCTAAAGGAATTTTCTCATACATCTGTAAAAGTTGCAGCTTTGTATTGTGGGAGGTGGGTTGTAATGGCTGAGTGGGCGTGAAACACTAACCCTCTCTTGTAGCAGAGTGTGAATGAAATCAATCCCCTGGCAAGCCCCTTAGGTTCAAGTGTTGCCTTCATAGAGGGAAGGGTTATCTTCCCAGTGCATGCTGGCTGTCTTGTAAGAAGTTGGAGACAGGAGAGATTCGCTCCCGAGAGCCCTGATCAGGAGAGCGAGTATGCTCTGTGTAGCCCGAAGCTGCTACCTAAATGCTCTAATGCACTTAGCCTCATTCGTGTAGGACTGGTACTGACAGGGCAGAACTTGCAAACCCAGAGTGCAGCTACCTCTGAGCAGTGGAGAAACTGCAGAGCTGGTGCAGTGGAAGTTGCTGCCCACCCTGGGACAAAAGTTGTGTTACTCAGGCTTAAAGGCAGTTGTTTCATGTTATTTAGGCCAACTATGAAGGCACAGGGAAGTTAATGAGCTCTCTGATCACATTTGCAGTGAATGATATTCCTCGCTCAGTAAAAGCCAAATAAATAAGAGGACCGGTTGCTTGTTTTATTCCATGTCCTGGTAGGTCTGTGAAAAGTAGGTCAGTGAACCAAGTAGATATAATGTTTCTTCTACACAGATATAAATGTAAGGGAAATCTCATGATACCCATGGAGGAGAGTGCACAAGTGTTTGCATATATTTTAAAGACTGGCAGAGCTCTAGTCAGACATATACTCGTAATATTATTCGAACAGGAAAACTTGTTTGGTTAAATGGTTTGCAAAACTGTTGCTTGTAAGTCTTGTAGCCCAGAGGCTTATAGATATCCATGGATTTTTGCTGCTGATTGCTGCAACTGGGATTTAGTCTTCTGTTGATTATTGTGGGTTAGAACTTTCTGTTTAATTGAAAGAATGTGCATGGATCACTCATCAGGCTAAAGCTCTCATACTGCTGAGGTGATAATTTATTTTTGTAGAAACAGAAATCAGTACATCTCATTTTGTGAATTCTTTTGTTACTTTGGGTTCTCAAGACTTTATTGCCTTTTTGTTTCACAGAGTAAATTGCCAGTTACTGGGATACACTGACTCAATCGCTTTTGGGTAGGTAGATAAATGTGTTCCTTTTTTAGTGTAGTTCATCCTTAGATGGCTTGGAAGTTTAAACTGTGTTTTCCACAGTTACAGAAATACATGTACAAGGAAACCTTTCAAAAAATGGTAGTTGTGGTTGGGGTTTAGACTGAAGTCACAGTTCCTAAAATGGGTTGTATGGAGGACAATTGGAAGTCCCAGTTTAAAGCTTTTCACAATGTATTTCCTTTGACAGCTCCTTGTGAGTCTAGTGAGCCAGGATATATATTTGTGAAATTCATATTCTCAACTAAACACGTGTCCAAGTAAAACTGAATAAATAAAATCTTTTGGCTAGGTGCCTTCAAGGGCATGTTTATGTAACAGTGTTCAGCCAGGGCTGCAGTTCTCCAGTGAACTGTGAAAATTCATGCGTGCAAAATCGGCAAGAACTGTAAGAAATTCCTTTGCCATTTTTGTTGCATTTGAAGGTGTAAATTACTGGAAATAATTAGAGGAGAATGTATGATGCTGTGATAGCTATAATTATTATATATGTACTGCCACTTAATTAGCAAATCCATTGCTGACATATCTGCAACTGGATCCCGCTGAAGTGCTGCTGCTCTGTGGACAGGTGGTTAATGATCCTGGGGGGTTTCCAGCATTGACTTTGTGCTCTTTTCAGCCTCTACAAAAGTTGAGCTGGTCCATTCCCTGTGTGGCCTCCCGATCTGTAAGCCTGGAGGTGCCACATTGCACCCTTCTGTTATTAACTTTGAAAGAGTAGGACTCCATTAGGCTTTTGGTGTCGAATCTGTGCTTGTGTGGTATGGAATTGACTTAGTGTGGGCTAACAATCAGTTACCTGTGGCTTTAACTCCAGGGAAGGAGAAGGACCTTTTGGATTATGGGCAGAGTAGTTTTTTGTCAAAGGCACTACTTTTTAGTGCAGCTGATGCTAAAAATAAAGACACTGTGATTTACTTCCATAATAGTGGTAGCATAACTGAGTTCAGCTGATGAGAGCTGATTTCTTAAAAGCTTTTTCATTTATAGAAGCCTCGATGACACTGCTGTTGGTGGGATATTGGCAGTTGAGTGATTTGATTCGTTTAGGTGTCAATCCTTAGAATTTCTTACCCATTAAGTACTCATGTGTTTGAAGCCAAATTCTGTTGCTCTACCCTCTTTTGTGAAAATAGTTTGAGAGTAACTGATAGAACTAGTTGCAGACTGAAGACCCAGTCAGTGTGATTGTAATCCAGATATTGAACTGAATGCCAGCAGCCGTATTTGCTCTCAGGGAATATTGAAGATGTACTGCCAGATGTCACTGCAAAAGAGAAATGCTAAAACATGCTTTGGAAAACCACAAACCCATGATATTAACTATAAATAGCCTTGCAAGCAGCTCATAAGAAAGAGAGCTTAAATTCCCTGTGTAGACCAGCCAGTGACTTTTATGTCAAACCTTGGGTACTTGCTCATTCTCAGGAAATTACTGTCTCGTTGTAGCATGTGCATCCAGCCCCTTTTTCTCTTCACTTTACACACATGCTTTACTGGAGATCATAACTCTGGAGGCCTTTGCTGAGATTAAGGACTAAGCACTGAACTAGGTATTTTATGAATGCAGTAATGTAAGAGGTGGTCCTTGCCTTGAAAAGGTAAGTTTAAATAGATAGGACAGAAGAAAGGACTGGGTGGAAGCAGAGAAGGAGAAGAAAAAAGGCCAAGTGTACTGTAACTGATCACAGCACTTAGTGGTAGACTACACAGATCAGTCAGAGGCTGTTAGATGTGGAGACATGGAGCTGCTAGGGAGATGAGATAGCTGGATACCACCAGGGTATTGGTTCAGGCATCCTCATGCTCGTATAGCTCCCCTGGCACTTGCTGCAGCTGCAGAGTTGACTAGAGCAAACCCTTGCCCTCGCATAGGCCATAGGTTTTTGTCCATGTTCCCTGGCTCTCAGGCCAATGTTGTATCCATTGAAGTGCACTGTCTCAGATGTATTTGTTGGGTGGCTAGGCAGACTTGGGATGAGTTGAGTTTTTTTTATTTGTTTTGGAGCACTTTGATGTCAACACCCTTTTTTTAAAATGGGTTGGTTAAATGTACATGTTCATAAGGCAAGTGAAACCACTTTAACCAAGAAACTAATGAGGAAATATTTTGCTATAAGAATTTTTTTTTGTAGCTATCATTAGTGATTTGCTTCATTTTGTTCCACTGAGATATCATTAAACTCAGCATGCTTTCAAAAACTACTTATGTGATGGGCAATCACATATATGTTTTTAATCTCCTTTCATTTTCATAAACCTTTAAAATATTTAAAGGAGCAAAGTATCTCTTGTACGGAGTTTTTCTCAAAGACAACTTCGCAGCCAAATTCCACAGAAAAGAATCTGTGTCTGTATGAATTGTGCTGCAGACAATTCTGAGGGAAGGTCAAAATAAGGTCAGAGAAGGGTCAAGACAGGCAGACAGAGCTGGGCGAATGGGGGTAGAGAACAGTGGAGATGAAATGAGGAAGAAGGGCAAAGGACTCAGAGAAGGTAGAAGGGCAGAAATGAGTGGGCTGATGGGTTTGGGAGAGGAGTTGGGAGGAGAGGAAAGGCAAATCAGTGAGAGGAAGGGTGGAGGGAGAAGCTCAGAAGAAAAAGAGAAATAAGAAAAGCAAAGGAGGAAGGCGGAGAAAATGAAAGGACAAAAGAGAAGGAGAGAGAAGGTTGAAGGTGGAAAAGGACAGAGACCAGTGTAGATGGATGGGGAAGGGCAAATGAGAATGGCAGAGATGGATGGAGGGCAGGAGAAAGGGGACAGAGGAAGGCAGAGAAAGGCAAAGGAGAAGGGTGAAAAACACTCAAATATCAGAAATTCCCTTTCCTGATACTGGCACTAAGGGTGTACTAAATAAAAGCATAATGTGATTGGTTGATTGATTGATTGAAAGGATCTTGAGAACAAGTCTGAGTAACTTGGAGTGGTTTAGCGTGGAGAAAAGGAGACTCAGAGGGGATTTTATCACTGTCTACAACTACCTGAGAGGAGGTTGTAGGAGGTGGGGATTGGTCTCCCAAGCAAGAAGCAATGGAACAAGAGGAAATGGCCTCAAGTTGTGCCAGGGGAGGATTCAATTGAATATTAGGAAAACATTCTTCATAGAAAGTGTTGTCAAGCATAGAAACAGGCTGCGTGGTGAGTGGTGGAGTCCCCATTCCTGGAGGTATTTAAAAGGCATGTAGTTGTGGCACCTGGGGACATGGGTTAGTGCCGGACTTGGCAGTGTTGGGTTAATGGTTGGACTTGATCTAAAAGATCTTTTCTAATCTTAAAAATTCTGATTATATGAAAATTAATGGTGTTTGAATACTAGCACCTACTTGTCTCTATCCAAAACTGAACAGAGCCCTAAGACAGGATTTATTCTGTGGTTCTCATATGAAACTGTTAGTGGCTTTTATCTGAGGACCCAAGGGACATATTTGCTTCCTTTGTTTATATATTTGTAAAAAATACAAACAGGATAAAGGCAAAGGCAAGAAATGCGAGTCCTGCCATCATGCCTTGCTTTCCTTTATGGAAAGTAGTATTAATGCAGTGACACTTAGCCATGATGTTCACTGCAAATACTGAAGCAGTGAAAGACCATTATAAGTTTGAATTGTGCTTAAAAAGTTTCATGAAAGGCAATAGGCACTGTGCAGACACTTGAATTAATATTAATCCATCCTGTTTTCTCAGCTTAATCTGGAAAAGGAGTGTGCTCAACAATGAATTGCCCAACTGCCCAGGCAAGCAGTCATACAGAACCAACAGTATTTTATTTGTCTGTGGCTCTGAATTTTTAATGAAAACTCAAGTCAATCTCCTATGTGGAACACACTGCCTGAGGACTTGCATTGGAATGATATTTTTCACCGAGTTTCTTCTGTGGAGGAGAATGCTATGAATACCTCATGATTAAGTCACTTTGTATCTTGCCATACAAGACTGTAAAAGTATAAATTATTCAAGTTTAGTGGGTGTTGAGACTTCTGCATCGGTTGTGCTCTGAATATAGAAACTGGGAGGCTTATTCAGCAGAGGGGGATATTTGGAACACGACTTTAAGAAATCTTGTTTTTCAAAAGAACGAGAAGGTTTGACTATGAAAAAATAACTGAATGAGCACATGGTTTTTAACAAAAGGCATTTTTCTTGTGTAGTGCTTTGATACCAGTGACAAAATTCTAATTTAAACCAGGATTTAGTTACCCTTCAAGTGCTTTAAACTCATTTTGGGGAAAAGTATTTATAGTTATAAACCAGATTCTGTCAGATGTCCTTGATGTCGTCATTATCTTTACGTGTCAGTTAGCTGCAGTGGAGATTAAGGCAGACTCTGCTGGTGTAGGAAGATCTAGTCCAGCATTTGTGCAGAAGATGACACAAGGCTGATTCAGAACAAGCGTATAGAATTTTGACAGCGAAATGTCCACAAGGTCTCTTATTACCTTCACATCTGTGGTGAAGAAATGATTGTAGGGAACATGAAAACAATGACCATTAATACTAAGTTGTGAAAATACTGTGCTTGTTAGTGATTGATTCATGGTGAGAGGCATGAATTAGAGAATTATTAATAATGTACTTTGTCTGGTTGATCTATGGAAGCTAAAGACAGATGGCTGATTTACATTCAGGATGGCTAAATACAATAAACTTTATAAGCTGCTGAAGTTTTACACAGACTAGTCCCCATTTCTGTTAACTTAATATGATTTACCATTTCCCTTCAGATAGTAAACGTGCTTTCCCCTTCCAAAGCATTATTGCATAGCTGTGTGATTCAATGAGACACTTCAGTCCCATGGGTGGGATCTCACCCTTGTCCTTGTTTTAAAGTCAGCTCAATAGATGTTGGTTCGAGGTGGCTTCCCTCTCCTGTCTGTGTGCTTTTTTCCTGTTCACTTATAAAATAATATCAAAATACATGAGGTTTGATTGCTTCAGGAGTTACACTCAGATCATACTTAGATTAGAGAATTTTAAATGCAAATTGAGGCTAGCTATTGTTTGATTCAGAAAGCTGCTTTGTCCTCTCTGATACATGAGGATTTCATTTGGTGCTTCAATAGAAGGTTATTGGATTGGGCTGCTTGTTGCAAGACCTAGGTTTCACAGAAGGATATTAAATTTTACTGTTTGTTGCAAGTTTGGATTCCTGTGACAAGAACAAACTTCTTCAGCTTCATTTAATAGTTTTCAGTTTTATGAGAATTTCCGATGGAACAGTGTCTGAGCTCCTCTTTCTTCTTTATTGTTTTAGTGTTACATTTGCATGGCTGCTGTTGAGTACATAAAGAAATTAATTGTCCACAGAGAGACTTGGCTCGTTTTTTACCACAGACTAGCTTCTTTTCTGGAGTGGTCTCTATGGCCGGCTGTCTGATCTGGCTTTTAAGTTGGGCTGCCAAAGCTACACAACTTACCTTGATTCACATTTACTTTTTTCAGTCTTCTGTAATTAGTTTTCATATGCAGTTAATCTCGCTTCAATATGCTGAAGACATGTGCTGTATATAGCCATGATAACGCAGCAGTAAACAGATCCTGCATAAGATGAAAATGGATCCTTTTAATTAATCTGGCATTGCAATGCGTGTGTTTAAAAATAAAAAGGCTGGACAATTTTAGTTACTTGTTCTGATTTTGGCTCTGCCAGCAGTAACTATAGCTGTTCTCTATCCACATGGCCTTGTTGCCCTCTTTCTTGTAATTTTATAGCAAGCATCAACTTCTTATCCTCTTGTTTTGTGATGTAGTGATCAGGATGTAGATGTGCTCTGGACTGCCTCTCATATACCTTGTTCTTGTATTGGCACCTGTACATGACACTCTGTATTTTCAAGGGGTTGGGTTTTTTCCCCACTCTTTTCTGTACCAGGAGAAATTCCTTGTACTTTTACTTCTGCCTGGCTGCTGCTGATGCAAATTAGTGAAACCTTCTTTATTGAATGGCCTCCCTTCAAGGGACACACCATGATCAAGGGTTTGTGGGGATGAAACAGTTTCTTGTTTACTTTGTACAGCCCTGCCATCTTTTTGGATTAAAAGCATCAGAAATGAGGAGCACATCGCAGGAGGGTTGGAGGACCACCGGGGTTTTGCACAGCTATCAGAGCTGTCATGCTGGGGCCACGGGAAAACTCACCCTTTTCCTCCTAGCTCTTCATTCTCCCTGTGGGAAGAAGTGTCTGTTACAAGGGTTTTTCATGACATCCTGCATGGATTTTATTAGTTCTTTCTTTTGAAGGGTAAGAGAGCTTTGGGGAGTCCTGCAGGGCTCTGAATGTGTTGTCCCCAGGAGCCCAGGTGCTTCCACCACAACAGTTACACATCTGTGCTGCCTTCTCTGGCTTTATCTCCAGAACTAGGAATTATACCCATGAAACACCAGCATTTTACCCCTGCCTTCAATAGGCTGATCTCCAGAGGATTAAATGCTCCTTGGTATGGGCACCTTTTTTTTCTTCTTCTTTCTTCTTCTTCTTTTTTTTTTTTTTTTCTTCTTCATTTCAGGAGTGATACACAATACCTTTTTACTTGGGAAGTTTGTCATTTTGATCCTTTACTCTGGTGCTGAGGATTCAAGTTGGGTATGTGCACCTGCATATTCTTTCTTAAAAAGCTGCTTGTGAGTTGTGTAAAGCACAGCTTTTAAAACATGAAATGAAAACTGACATGCTGGTGAGCACTTTAAAAGGTGGCTCTTCAGAGAGTGGCTTGAATTGCCCCAGTAATTAATAAGTTATTGTATGGTTAATTTTAGCTTGAGGAAACCCTCAAGGCATCCCCATTTTATGTGCTGCATCCAGACAGAGCTGTGTCCTTCTTAAGTTAAAGATATGCCATGGCAGATACTGGGCTGGTCCTGGGGCATCCCCAAGTGCAGTCATTTGGAGTGGCCCCTCAAACAACCTTAGCTTTTTTGGGGAGGCTGAGCTCCAGGAGCGCTTTGGGATGGGTGAGATACACGGCAGAAGGGGATAGAAGTGCAGAGAGTTTGCACCTAGCTTGTCTGGAAAGTCACCTGAGTGTCACATTCCCTTGAGGGCCAATTGAGGAGCAGGAGCTGATCTTGAACAAAGTTGAATAAGGAATGAACAACCTGGTGTTTTTTGGCACCCTTTAACCTCTACATACCTACAAGGATATGAATTTAACTGCTGTTTGTGTTTGCACCCTCAGTATAAGTGCAAGCATAATGTCACGTGTGTACTCCAGGACTAATTTTCTGAAAATTTGGAACCTACTTATTGATTGGTTTTGAATTACACATCTCCTGTGTAAAGAACTTATCAGACAACTGCTCTCCTCAAGGACCTGAGATCCCTTGCTAGCACACCAGTTCTCATAACTGCCTTTTGCTGCTGAGATATGAGTATTTTGGTGTAGTTATTTCCTATCAAATCTTTTGTTGCTGCTCACTGTGCAGGAGGGTTGTATCTTACTGATATTTTTCCCAATGAACATCTCGATGAGTAAAAGTGTGATTTGGCAGACATCTGCCAGCTCACAAAAAGGATCTGTTTACAAGTAAAGAAAAGTTATTTGTTGACATGGTAATTTTGCAGTATAATATATACTGCAGCCTCAAAGAGCTGCAAGCTATCATGCATTTAAAAATAGAAAGCCAGAGAATGTATGGATTGCTGTGGGAAATGCACTTGAAATCAGTTATTTGACATTGAAAACTAAATTAAAATGTCTGCTTTTTAAGAAGTCTAGAAACTGCAGTAAAGCAACAGAAGAATCTCACAAGGAGAGATCTGGGTCTTGTTCTTATACCAGCTTTGGCTGGGAAAACAAAGAGAAGTGTTAGGAGAGCTTTTTCATTACTGGTGGTGGCTGGTGATACTTAATGTGAAAATAACTTTTTCCTGCCTTTTTTGCTTCTTTTAGTTTTCAAATACCCTTAGAATGGATGGATTTTCTTCATTCTCTTCAGCCCTCTGAATTACTCTTGTCTGTTCACCTGATACAGTTGTTTGATTTTCAAAGTCTTTACTGCCTCTGTTTTCTGGAAGACAACTTGGCATCTGATCTCACTTGCACTGGATTGCTGCATTCCTCAGTGTATGTATTTTTGGAAAACCTTGCTGCTCTTCAAAGACTCATGGCCAAAATTATGCAGAGCAGGGTATCTGAGAGTAGGTTCAACTGGAAACACCATCCTTGGATGGAAGATTTCTGTACTGGACTGAGTTCAGGAGGGATTACATCATCTTCTCTCCTCCTTTCTAGTTTGCACAGTGAGTCCAGACACATTTTTGGATACATGTCTGTGCTCCTAATCTCCATAAGGCAAATGACAGAAAAAAACACCTATTTAACACCAATTTATGTTCTAATTTGGTGGTATAATGATTTGCTTTTTTTAAGAGTGTATTTTGGAGACCTCTGGGTTCAGCCCTATCATTTGTAGATTGAGCTCCCATTAATCCTGGCTGTGCTGACTGTGATTTAAAAAATTATCATAAATGAGGGAGAAAACAGAGACTGTACAGCCTAGCAGGGTTGTTTCAAAGCTGTACCTTGAAGAAGCAGCACAGGCACTTCAGGAACTGATACCTCGCTGTGCCCAGGTAGTAGGAGAAGTGCAGGAGTGAGCCCAGTTGCTCACATGAAGTTCATGGCTACCTTCTTATCAAGAGAGATGTTCCAGTTAAGGAGATGTCTCAGCTTAGGCCTGTGCTTGGGAAGTTCTGCATTGGAAAATTGTTGGTTAGAAAATAAAAGTGCTGCCTGTGCAAATTAAACAAGGGAAGAAAGTATGCATTGAAGCACCTCTTGAAACATCATTGGTTGGGCAGCCAAGATTCTGAGAATATATCATCAAGGAAAGATGAGTGAATCTGAGGAGAAGGGAGCCCTCGGGTCCAGGTTGAGTCCCCACCTGTACCTTGCCTGGGTTTCTGCATCAACCTGCGCGGTTGCTTTGCCACGTGGGCATGTTGTTGGGTTTGGCAGTCAAGGAGAAACTGGGATGCCGTTGTGTCTTACTATGACAATCTAAACCTGCATTTAGATTGTCCTGTATTGTCGTTGTCTAAGGCTTCTTGTGCAGAAGGTTAAATGAAGTGGCACAGTTCAGCTTCTCACTCCACAGGGCTCGTGCTCTGTCCTGCTGTGTGTGAAGTTACAATACAGGCAGCATTTTATCCTGAAACCAGTGTGCTTGTGGCATGTAGTTTGTATAGGGCAGAAAAACAGAAAAAAACCTTTCAAGGATGAAGAGTGTCTACTGTAAAACTATTTAAATGGATAGTGGCTTTTTTTCCTTTTTATTTTCCTCTCTTCTAAGCCTCAGAGCTGGTATTTGGCAAGTAACTGGAGCACTTCAGTGTCAAGTGTTCTTACAGACAGAGTTCACTGCTGATAAAATGACCTTTCGTTAAGAGCCTGGAAAATGTGCTCAATAGATTAGTTAATAAAAAGATCAAAATTCACATTTATAGAGATTAGACAGTAGTTAATTTGGATGACACAGTATCTGTAAACATATGTTAATTATAGAATGCTTGATCACAGATGGCTTAATTTAATTACCCAATAATAAACACACGCATCCTTTTTTCACTTATCTGGGAGCAGGTAAACATAGATGAAGAAATAGTTTCAGAGAGATGTTATGAGTGATCCAATTAAAACGGATAATTTATTTGTAGGTCTGTTTAAGTGATGTTGAAACTCCTTTGAGATTTTGAAAAGATGTTTCTGGGTTGGCAGCAGGGACATTTTGGTTTTAAAATGAAACTTCTCTCTTTGTGGGCCTTTGTTCAGAGATGAGATAAAAACTGATGAAATAATTGCATGCTTGATAAAAGTAAGTTTTATTTTTCCACTGAGAAAATAAACTGCTTGCAGAAAAAAAGTGTACAATATTTAAAGTTATTACTTTAATTGAATTTGTTTGATGAATTCTTGGTCTGTGTATTGCTTATGACAAGATGTTTTCAAACATTCAATAAATAAAAATGTAAGTGAATTGGCTGTTTTCAGTAAGTTTTTATTCTGTAACTGAATCAGTCTAATTCTCTTAGTGGAATATCTGTTTATATATTTATATACAATATATGAGTTTTTTTCTTTTTTAATATCTCTTTGTGGTGGAATTATGTACATGCTTTCCTGCACATTATTTTAAAAGACAGGACATTTGAATTCTTNTTTAAGCTTAAGTTACAGTATTTGCACAAGTTTGAAAGAAAATTCAGACAAATCCTACTTTGGTGACAGCTCTTACTCAAATAAGACTTTACTCAGATTTTACTTTTTACAGTTACTGTGTGTCCACTTTGTCATAATGGGTTTCAGTAGTAATTAACTGATTGGAAATTAAATAGTAGACTTGTAACTTCTGGTAAGTGAGTATGTTAAGAAAGACATGTTTTATTGGTCTGGCATTTTCTTTCGATTGTAATTCTTCCATGCAGAACTAACTTTGGAGGAGATTAAATAGTTTGGAAGGAATAATAAGTAGTAAATGTCATGAACACTGATAATTTGCATGGTTGTTAATGTGTTAAAAAAAAATAGGCAGGTATATAATAATAGGACAGAATTACACCATGCTGTGCAAAATCATAGCTCCTACCCTACTATCAGAAACTCAGGAGAGTTAATTGAATTTGGTGTTCAGTGTACAGTGCTGAAAACTCTTAAAAGCTCATGTGGTGTCCTCCTGATGTGATTAATTGGTTGGAGAAATAATGGCTTGACAGTTTTTCTTTTCTAGGAGAGCTACAGAATACTTTCCTTGTTTTATTTGGCAAATTCTTTAACCTTCATAACATCTCTTTTCAACTATAAGGCATAAAAATAAGAGGGAGTATTAATTTGGTTTTTATTAGCTAAGTTAATTTATATTCTTTAACATACTGAAACAAATGATGCAGTTGCTATTGCTGTGCCAGTATTCATCTCTTAATGTATTGTAACTCAAATTCTTAATAGCTTCTCATAATCCTGAGCCATTTTTTTTTAGAAGCTTTAGACACAAAATGAACAAACTATCTCATACACAAAGCAAAGACACATGTCTGTGTAATAATTTTAGTCTGCTGAAGCATGTGCAGAAGTGCCTTCATGTAGCAATTGGACCACTATTTCCTTGACTCAAGACCTCCTTCCTCATTTGCATTTATCTTTGTTTGCTGTATTAAAAAAATTACAAGATTCCAACCTTTCCCTTTATTGCTTTCTACAATTTCACAAATTCTTTGTACTGAGACAGATTGGAGTTGCTCAAATGCCATTTTATTCTCAGTCCATAGATACACCAAATCTTGTAACTTCACAAAGAAGACAAACTAGTGCATGCTGTTATTTTCTTGGAGGTTTCTGAAGATCAACCTGCTGCTGTCTGACTTTGTTCTTAATTCTTAAAATACTTTCTAGGCAAGTTTTGGTGTTAAATGGCCGTGGTTTAAAAAACTCAAAAACCCAGATGAGACAAAACAAGAACCAAACCTCATTTGTAGCAGCTTTTAAGTAGACCTCTGCTTTTTTTGGACTTTGGAGTATTTGCTCTGAAGAAGCCCCAGCTCTGCTCCTGCCACAGAGGTGGCTGTTCTCAGAAGCTGAGCTATGGGCACTAGGGCCATCTGAATAACCTGGATGAAATCCTGGTGCTTCTGAAGGCAAGTGTGTTGACTCAAAGTGTTCTATTCTGTTTGCCCTAAAAGGTCACTGCTGTCCCTTACAGTATGGAGCTTCCCAAGCCCTGTGGGAAGGGGAGAAACTGCTGGTGAGACAGACTGTGATTACAGCTGCGCCTTTGTAACCCCCCAGAGCAGCTGCCCCTCGTCCCCTCTGAGGCTGCACACCCAGCAAGGGATGCCTGACCTGATGGAGCAGAGGGGATGTTGAATGTCATAGTTTTGGCAGCAGCAGGTGTGACATACCATCGTGGCACCTTTGGGGCTGCTTGGGGAACTGCAGTACCAGCTGCTGAGAGCTTGTGAGCAAGACTGCCTCCAAGAAAGCTCCCTCCCTCCTTGGGATCCTTGCCAGCCCAAACATGACATTTTTAGGGCAATGCTGCTTGCCTGCCTCTGCTCTTAGCATGTGTTTGAGTTGCTTATTTCTGCTGGGTTTGGTTGTGACCATGTTTTTGTCTCCTCACCCTGGTCATTTCATGCTCCCCAGCAGACTTGTTCATCCCTGCCCGTGAGATTGACTTGCATGTTCTCTGCCCTTTGTTGCTGCATTTTCCACATCCTTCCCATAGCTTTCCAAGCCAGGGGTCATTGTGGCACGATTTCCCAGGCTAATGACATACTTGTCTCTGAAATTCATCGGCCAATTTAATAAACTACTTTTCCTACATTGTTGTTGTTAAGACAGCATTTGGTGCTGCTTGTGTTGAGCTGGGATATTTTTCTGCTCCTGTATATTTTTGCCCCAAGTTTCATCTCTATTCACTCTCAAGTGCTGGAAGCATAGACTCTTGGAAAGTCTCATTTGAGCATAGTATTTCAAAAAGTAATCCCCTGAAGTCCACTTACAAGCCAGCGGTCATGTCCTGCTCGAGTCAAGCAGTTATTCACAGTAAGAGAAAGTTAATGCAGCAAATACAGTCATGGTCTGCATTAGCTTTGACTGTAATTAATTTATGGTGTAGTTATGTAAAATATATCAATGTAGTTTAAAAATAAGCTGAGTATTAGAGCACGATTAAGTGTATTTTTGGGCACTGTGTAGCCTTGTGTTTTTTTCCTGGGATTGTCTAGACAGAAATGTGTACGTGCCTTTGAGTTTCCTTGCTTGTAAATATGTCTTGTGATATGCACAGTAAATATGTCTCAAATATTTAGAAATCCCCTCAAAAGTGTATAAAATACAGTTCTTCCCACACAGAAATTCCAAGGCAATGTGCCTCTGTGAATGGAGACAGTGCTGCTGTTTTTTTGTGTGTAGACATGACCCAAGGAAGTTAATTGCTCTCTTTGTGGCAGAGAAGACAATTTGCAAAAGTTTTCCTGGTGAGTCGATTTGTAGCAGAGAGGAAAAGGTCAGACCACAGCAGTGAAGAGTGAGCAGTCTCACTTCTGCCACCACAGCATGCACTTGCTGCCATGTGAGCTGAGGTAGTGACTTTGGAACATACCAAACTCTGCAGCCTCAGCTCTGTGACAGTTACAAAATTCAGTTTTCAGCCTCCTTCTTAGTGCACTTTGGATGATCTCAGACCGTCATCCTCAGCTCTCCTGTTGTCTTTGCAGCCCTTGGCATTCAGTACTTTTGACTCCTTCAGTTTTTCATTGCACTGCCAGAATAGCATGACCACATTACCAGAGTGGATTTTGTTTTACTCTGAGAATTGTCAAAAAAAATCTCTTTACAAATACACCTGATAGTATTTTGACTGACAAAGACACTGAAAGTTATTGAAGCCTGAACTCATTTCCAAAAGTTGTATGACTATAACTCAAAGTGAGCCTGTTCAGGGGCTGCAGGCAGTGTATAAGAGAGGGCAGAATTAGGCTCTTCTCTTCTGTGCGGTGGGGATTCAGAAAGGTTTGACTGCTTTCTCAGAGCTTTTATCAACTAACATCTCTGAAAAATCAAGGTAATATAGTCTTGAAGCTGTGTTAGCTCTAAGACTAACAGACTACGTGCAGTTCTGTAAGGGCTGCTGTAGTGCTTTGGGCTGCACAGTACAAGGCCATCACTGTAAAAATGCCTTCCACAGTCTATTACTGCAGGTACTTGGAAGTTAAGAACTGGAGAAATTCGTTCTAGCAACATACTAAAACTATGTTTGTAGCATCTTTTGATGAGCCTTAGTGCATGTCTCATTTAAGGTAGATGCTGGCCTGTTCAGGTTTGTGCCATGCAGGGTGCCCTGCAGGTGCTGTGGACCATGATTTACAAACTGGAAAGAATGGAGCTATTTTAATTCTCTCTGCACTCAAAGCTCACAGCATCTCTTTGCTTGGAATTGTTTTTGCACTTTATTTCAGTCCTGGGAAGCCTAAAACATATTATGTTGGCAAGGAAAATATTCTGCTCTATCAAGTATTATAACCTTATTTTGGTATCAGCAAGTCATCTTGAGGAGGAGGCTAAAATTAATCCTAGCACTATTTCATCCGACGTCTTCATCTGGAAACTCAAAGCCAATGCAAATTGCAGAGGGGAGGTCACATGGAGATATCAGATGATTACAAGCTGTTTCTCTTGGGTGCCTTCTCAGCTCTTCAGAATATATAAGGCAAGTGCATAATGAATCCAAACAAAAGCAGGCATACGCTTCACTTTGCACTTCAGAGGGTCTATAAAGCTCATGGCTTGCAGACATTTTTAACATACTGGGGAGTTGGGGGAGTGTATCTTTATATGCAGCTGGCATAAATATGGGAGCATAGTTATAAAATCTGCCGCTATCTTTAAACCAGATGTTTACAGTGCTGTTACTGCTGAATTCCTGTGGAGTGAGAGCAGGGACTGATCCAGCATGTTACCTGTGTTCATGCTGCTTCAGCCAAGTGAGAGTCAACTGAATAGACCGTTCCTTGAGCTGACCTGCATGAAATGGGTTTAGCAGGTGTGTTTGTGGCAGACTAAAATTCAGGTGTTTGCTTGCAGAGGAAAAGATGCTATAGGGTGAAATGCCATGTTTGGCAAATAAAGAAGAGATTGTGATCTTTGTTTCTACCATGGAAATGAAAAGAGAAGAGGCCGTAACTATGAGATCAGGCTCAGGCATGCTTTGGGTTGTGTGTGCACTTGGACCAGGATCTTACAATGCTCCTGAGCATAATCGTTGTGGACACCATTGTCCCCGTGATGCAGGAGCATGCTATCAGAGCAGGCTCTGAGCACCTCAGGAGGACATGGAGTTGGGAGGGCATGAGAGGAGAACAGAGGGTTTGGTGCTGGTGAGGTAGTACCTGGCATTTTTTCAGGGAAGTATTTAAGCATATGTCCAGCTTGGCACCCGAGTAGGTCCTCTGAAGTCAATTGGACTGTGCAGTTGCTTAAAATAACACAGAGTGCAGAATATTTTTCCATGTGCAACTGCAACCTTTGGGACTTCTGTGTGTGTGATTGGGAGCAGAGCAGGCAGGAGTACGGCTGTGGCACTCAGACCACTTCAGAGTGATCAGAAGCTTTGCCTGTAATCTGGAGTTGCTGTTGGCATTGCCTTCCCAGGGAACATTGTGCCAGTAATGGCCGAAACAAATCTGACAGCTCATGAATTTGGCCATTCCCAGGGGCTGATGGTGCAAAAAGTTTGGGGAATGTTTGATGAAAAGCTGACCATGAACAGGAACATGCAGGCTGTTTGTATGTGCTTTATATTGTGTGTGGAGCAGATTTATTGCTGTGGGGTCCTTGGGGAACTTCTGAACTTCTCAGCACCCACAGTGGTCAACAGACTGCAGTAAATCTGGCATGGTGATTTTCTCAGGGGATCTCTCCTTCAGGGTGCTCATACCCTCTGGATTGTCAAGGCAGACTGTGAACTATTAAGTAGAAAGTGAAGATAAACTTTCATGCCCTTGGAATGCTTAGTAAAACAGAAATGATTGGTCTTGAGAATCTTTTTTTTGTACAGGAAAAAATGACACAACTCTGTTACAAAACCATCACCCTCACCCTCAACAATCAACTAACCAAAAAAGCCCACAGAAAAAAAAACCTCAAAGAAACCCAAACACCAAAACTTACAGAAGTGCTTTCAGAAGTGGCCTGTAGCTACAGCAATGTATAATAATACTTGGCATCTCTATTGTCAATGAAGGTGTTGGGGGAAAGTAAGGTAGATACAAGAAGAAATAAAAGTACATTGTGTTCTTGCCAGAGGTCTTTAAGTACATTTCTTGTGCAACCATTAGAAGGAAAACTGTACCTTCAAACAAGAAAAAGGCACAACACCATTACCCCAAACAGAATGAGAAGTTTAAGATTTAGGGGAAAAAAAAAAAAAAGGTAAGGTTCTCTCTGCTTCTATAGGGAATTACCTACTTTATCAGATGAAAGAGATTTCCTACAAACTCATAATCCATGATGTTAAAGAAATGGATGCCTGCTATGTTTTGAGAAGTAGTAAAGCTTAGTATTTTGTATATCTATGAAGGTTGATAAAGTTTTAATTGTAGTGTACTGTCCTACTAACTTGAAAATCTTTGTCTGTGGTGGAAAAAAGGGAAAGAAAAGTGATACCTGAGATTTCAAAGATACCGTTGCTGCACAAGAGGTGGCATGGGACAGCCTGGCTGATGCTTCATGGATTGAAACTTGACAGGTCCTGGACAGAGAGCCTGCAGTGCTTGCTGGCACCACTTCTGGTGTCCAGCACCAGCACTGGATTGCTTAAACCCAGTAATTTTGGCCATAGTTTCCAGCCTTTCCAGTTTGATAGTGGTGAGAATCACAACTGGGTAAGTGAAGCAAATAGAAAAGAATTAGTGATGAACTGTTGGGAGCTGTTAAGCTCTCGAGGCATTTTCGACAGTGTTGATTGTTTGTGTGATGACAGAGATACAAAAATATTAGGGCGATGTTGGTTTTTTCTTGCACAGATTTTCTTATGCTTAATGACAGTGGGAAACTGTCTGAAGTAATGTGGCTGGGTGCAGAACACTCAGATGTCATCATGGCAGATGTATTTTTAGCAATACTGACTAGGTAATGTTCCAGTTCCTGACAGTCAGACACCTGGCTAGAGACCAACCAGCTTCTCAAGTGTTAAATCCTCTCAAAGATCTCCCCATTACCTTCAAAGTTCGGAGTAGCTGTCCTGGCTGTGATACCCAAGCTTTTGTCTTTCTGGGTAAACTGTACAGTGTTGATGTTGGTGTCCTTAGGCCAAAAATAGTATTCTATCGTGGGAACTAAAGTACTTTGTTGTGTTTTGGTTTTTTTTTTGTTGTTGTTGTTGGTTTGAATGTGCTTTTTCTTTTTATAATAGGAAAAATCTGCTTTGATTCAGACAAATACATCACCCAGTTAATTGCATTGCATGGAAATGCGCATTTGAATATGTTTCTCTTTGAGATGAATGGGAGAGCTACAGTCTTTTTAAGTTTACTTAGAGGTAAATATGTATTTGAACTGCAACAGCTAGTAAGAGCTTGTAAGCAGATTAGTAAATATACTGAACAGCACTGATATCATTCCTCCAGAGATCTCAAAGCACACTGTGAAGGTGGTCCTGTAAACAGGAGTGAGATGCAAAATTGTATTGGTAGTTGTGGTAGGAATAGGAACAGAGACTTTTGCAGCTTCAGAAAAGACTGTGAAGAGATTTACCGAAATCCTGGAGGAAAATGGATGTAGGCAGAATATTCTTATACATATAATAACACGTAGGACAGTGTATTGAGAAATGGATTGTTATTAAATTGCTGTGGAACTTCTAAGGCCACTGCGATCAGGGCTGGAGCTTTCTTTAATACAAAGGAAATGTTCAAATGAGGAACGTTCATGTTGCATGACATTTCTAAGAGTTTTCTTTGATTTCTGATTTTTAATTACTCACTGGAACAGTAATACTTTCTGTTCTTGATAATTTGCTGAAGAAATAAATCTGTGTTCCTTCAAAAAGAGGAATTTGGTAACTAAGCACAGTTGAATGCTGCAGTATTGCAGTGCTAGGCATAAATAAGCTGCAGACTTAATGGCTAAGTAGTGGCAGATACTATCATTAATGAGTAGGTCCTTTACTGTTTGTGACTCTTTTGGACCAAGTTTAGTTGTGATCTTTGTTCATCTTTTACACCACTTAATCTTCCAGAGATGTTTCTCTGTCCTGGATGATTTCCTTTGGCAGCAGCGTGCTGAGCAGTGGCAAGATGTTTTTGTATATAGGCTCAAGAAGCAGAAGAGAAACAGGGAGGAGAGATGGGGATTTGAAATCTTTCATCTGCATTGAGCCATTATGAATTTAGGATCCAGGGCATAGTGTGCAAAAAGAATTAATCATTAATGAACCAGTAAAGAGTATTAAAAGACAAATTGGCTGAACCTTCCTGGCCTTTTTCATTTCCTTCTATGAAAACAAAGTATAGGATGCCAGGTGATAAATAGCTGCAGTCCAGCTATTCTTGAAGGACTAACATCATAAAATCACAAATACTGAAAACATCCACTTTTTAGTGCGTTAACTAAATAAAAGCCTTTTTTATTGGGCCTGGTTTAAGTTATGCAGAAGCAGTCTTGAATAAACATCTGCCTTCAGAGCAGTCTGCTAATTCCTGCTTTTTCTTCCTCTTCTACTGTGCTTCCCAAGAAATTGGTTAGTGGACAAGTATTTCCAGCAGCAGTTTCTGTCACAATGATCAGGTGCCTCTACCTCTGACAGAGTGGATTTAATCCTCTGTCCCTATTGCAGCACATTTGCCAGCATGCTTTGTTCTTCCTGCAGGTCAGACTGCTCTCCAGCTCTGGCAAAGAGCTCTCAAACTTCCTGTCCTGTGTCACTGCCCATGCACCACTGTGCCAGGTTCATCTTGCCACCACCCAAAAGGATTTTTGGTGTGAGAGACTGCCAAGGGCAGTGGTTGTTGGCATGGGAAAGCAGGAGGCATTGCTGGAAGTACCTACCAGACAGAACCGAGCTGAGTAATGTGGTCTTTCAAAGTAACCAACTGGGATTTCTGCTTTCAACAACAGATGCAATACAATAGTGAGTGGTGCCTGCTCACATGATAGTTAAGTTGTGACTTCAGGTGTGGAAATTAGCAGAGAGCAATTAAAATTTGTATTGTTTTAATCTCATGAATTGAGATTGTATTAGTTGAGACTGAATTTGTCATGATGTTTCAGTGAAAATCCAAGGATTGAATACATTGCATCTTTATTTGAAAGTTTTGCTTTTGATGCTGCTAGAATTTTAAATGCCATTCTTGCCAAGGCACTAAGCTGGATCAACATGCTTAAATGTCTAGTCCTATGAAATAACTGTTGAATTTTCTGGATTAAAATGGTGTAGAACCTGCAGTTGAAAGGAGCAGTGGATCCATTGTCTGAACTGAATGTGAAAAGCATTTGAACTACGTGAAGGCTGTCATGGTAATCAGAGTATTTGGATTGAGTTTGAGATTTGAGTTGCTCAGCCAGGTCACAAAAATATTTCTGGTCTCTTTAATCCTTCCTATCTTAAAAGAGAACCCAGTGGATGTTTTTGCTTTGCAGAGGGCTGTAGGATTTTTGCCAGTGTGGAGGTGCATTGGCAACTCTACTTGGAGAGTTGTGTATGACCTGTGGTAACACAAATCTGCTGGCAGTGAGTTTTGCCTTTGGCACTCAGGAAAATCTTGTGGAGTTCATATGCTCCAAGACTGCAGTCAGAGGCAAGTAAAATTTTGAATTTGACAATTGTGAATTCTCTGTGGGTCATTCAGGCATCACAGACGTGGGAGGCTCATGAATACCTGTCTCAGAACATCGCTTGACTGAAAGAATAAATTTTAATTCATGCTGGCTTGCTTCGTACCTGGCAAAACTGTGGGGAAAAACAACACATGTTGTAGCTGTCTTCCTCCTCCTCTTCCTTCTCCTCCCAGCCCACCTAAGCTCCAGCAGAATTCTCAGAGGGAGTCTGATGCATTTTCCTATCTCTCAGAGTCAGAAAAGACAAGATAGCTCTTTTCCTCCCTTATGCCCTAGATATTTTCCATCATTATCTGCAAGAATCTGAATGCTGCTGCTTCCCACTTAGAAGCAGGACGATTCCAACACAGTGATAAATTAGTGTCTCTGTGACATTGAAAGCAGTTGGTGAATTACGAATGTTTCACCTTTTGCCGTTTTGCTTTTCTGCTTATCTTTGGGTAGGTGGTGTTTACTTCATGGTCCTTCAAGCAATTTGATGGGTCCTGTGAATAGCCCTGTTCTGGAGCTCAGCTAATTTAGTCAGCAGATACTTGTGATAACTTGGTGTCTCTGCACACGTCATGTGCCTTCCCAGCAAAGGGCACTTTGTTTCCTTTGCAGTTGATTAGGAACACAGAGCGCTGCTCCAGCATGAGCTTGGTTGATTAACCTCGTGGGAGACACGTGCCTCCAAGGTGAACGCTGCAGAGGTGGTGTCTGGTGCTCTCCAGGGCTGAACTTGCTCAAGTGAAGAACCAGTTTGAAAAGCTGAAAAGGGTTCAATTAAATGCTCGCTGGTTTGCAATGGTGTGTGTCTGAGCGAATCAGCATATCCTGATGTTCTTCCCGAGTTCTGGATGCTCTCACCAAAGTTTAGAAAGTATTTTTAGGTGTAATTAGGAGCAAGCTTTTATGATAGAAGTTGATCTTTTGCCCTCTTGAGGGTGCACATGCCACAAGGGATAGAGATGTGGTGGTGGAAACAAGTTGAAACTAAAAGGCACTGCTGAATCCTTTCAATAATCTTGTTGAAAGAAAGAAAGGCAGCAGATGTAGGCCCTCAAGTTGAACTTGCACTTACTGTTACTTTTCAAATGTATGTTAATCCTTCCCTGTGCAGCCATTCACTCATCCAAATGATAAACTGAGCTCAAAGCTTTCCTGATGATGGTGCTTGCAATGCCAGCATATGAAGGAATGAATGAATAATGGTGATGCCAGAGAGTCTTGTTGGGTTTTTATTACTACTTATTACTTGTGGGATTTACTTAAAATGCACTGACCAAGCATCACTAACTGTTAATAGAATACATTCTTTAAATCTTCATATTTTAGGTTTTATGACCTCCTGGGGTGAGGGGGGGAACTGTGTTTATGTGAAAGCAACATGTCTTTGATGCTGCTGTATCTGAAATTTAAAGGAGGAGGGGAAACAAAACCAAAAAAATGACAAAAAAAAAAAGGCAAGTCTGTTCTCACGTGTCCTGAAAGTGTGGAAGGATTTTTAAAGTGATGCTGTACTGTAAGTCAGAGACTGAAAAAAGATGCTACACTCACAGTTGTGACTGCTACAGGAAAGCGTTACTTGGGATTTATGCAGACTGTCTGGAAAACCATGAGGCTGCAGTGCTTGAGGGAGGCTTTGGTGTGAATAGCAGCTTCGACAATAATCTGGAAAGTTGTAGGCAATGTACCACACCATCAAACACAGTGTTACCTCTGTTCTGGTTCTGAAACCGCCGGTGAAACTGCTGTTTCACGGAGGCTCTTAGTTCTCTCATTGTCATTTTGTTGCTGGTAGCTGACACTGTGTTACTGCTGTGTGAGGAAGACAGACTTTTGTATCAGGAATTGGGAAAGCTTCTGCTGGAACAACGGGAATGCTGCCTCAGCTGAATGGCCATGTAAGCTGAGGAGTTTGGCATCTACGCCTGTTTTAGTTCCATACCTTTTACTTTTGAATATTTTTAATAGGAGTAGTTCTTAAGAAGGTGTTATGTCTATTGTGTTGTTTCATTCTAGTTTCATAATGCCTCTACAGTTAAAGTTAATCAATGTATGTATACCATAAGTCTTACTGTAATTCTGTTTAATCATGACAGAAACATTTCTACAGCCTGGTCACATACAGGTCTCATAAATTAGTTCAGAATAGTATTTCTAGCATATCACTCCCTTTATCTTCACAGGAGAATTTTCTGTAAAGCTATTAGTGACTTAAAGGAACCCATTTGGCTTAGAAAAGATATGGTTTTCAAACCTTTAATTTCCATATTCTTTACACTGGGAGACCCCAGAGGCAGACTGCTGATACACTGAATACACATTTAGGGCTTGTGTTCTTTTTGATTGGAGAAAGCAGAGGAAAAAGAAAGCATTTATGTGTATCAATGTGTATTTAATCTGCTTCAGAAATGTATTTATCTGTATATGAGAACTGCTGATCCAAACCACTTTTCTGTTTTGGGGAGTGTGGGTGAGCTCAGAGTGAGATTAATGCTCTGGACCTCTCTGCAGCAGGGCCTGTGGAGTGCTGACTGATGAAAGTCTTCTCAGCACACCTTGTGGCTATTGTAACATGATTAATTTGGATTTAATTTAAAAGAGAAAGTAGCAAGGGATTTGGAGGTCAATGCAACAGTTTCTCCAAGCTCTTCCCACGAGATAGCGCCAAGATAAAACTAACACGGTGGAGGCTTGAATGCCGGGAGCGGCAGCGCTTTGCGACGTGACTGTAGCCTTTGCAAAGCTACAGGAAGCATGGCATATTTCTATTGAGCCCTTCTCTGCAAGGCTCACTCCTTACTTTCATATAGCCAGATTACTCTGTGCTAGCCACAGCGTCTACAGACTGTGCAACACCTGAAGCACACACCAAAAAACTGAGTCCATTTAGACCTGTGGTCTGCTTGGCACCTCCCTCGCACAGAGCAGTGATGATCAGCATCCCAGTAATGTGTGGTGAAGGGAGACACTGAGTGGTTTCATGATGTACCTGTCTGGAGCGTTACAGATGTGCGTTCTGTGTCAGGCTGTGGGAAGCACAGCAGTTTGTAAGGGGTTAATGGGATCCTGTGGCTGGTAGTTTGGGGGAACAGTGCAGGTAGAAAGGGCAGCTGAGAAAAGGGTAAACCGAGAAGGTGTTTTGCTGGAAATGCCTATAGAGATTACAGTTGAATGCTTTTCCGGAGATTTGCTTTTGTTTTGTAACCATTTTGAGGATAACACAGCAAGCTCTGAGGAAATGAGCTCGAACACTGGGAGGTTTGTTTGCCATGTCACACACAGGCACCTCGCCTGCCTGCACCCAGGCATTGGCGCTCTCAGAAAAATAGTAGAGAAAACACAACACTTCTTCATGTCTAAATGTCAAAAAGATGATTTCTGTAAGGTGTGCCTGGCCAAAGGAAGAGACAGATTTAAATTTAATTTTCCCTCCCCTATTACACTTGTGGATGGAGCCTGCACTGCCAAGATCTTAGCTGGGAAAAGATTTGGCATCATGTGAGGCAAGTGCTTTTTGTTCAAAGGACTGCAGTTTGCATACTCAACGAAAAGGATCTTTCTTCTATTTGGACAAGATCAGTGAAAACTTCTTGAATTGCCTTTTAGAAATCTTTTTAAGAAAGAACTTGTCAAACTACCAAGGGGAAAAAACCCAGCAGGTAGAGCATGCAACAAAATAAAAAGTAGTAAAAAATAACTTCAAAAGCTGCATGTGAAATTTTCAGTCTTTGAGCATCTTTTCCATTATTTATGTGACAGGAAGTCTACTTTTTTTTTTTTGTCTTTTTTTAATTATTATTTTTTTCTCTTCTCGCTGTCCTCCCTCCACTGGATCTGGGCAGGAAAGGGGGGGGAAGAAAGAAAACTTGGTTCTGAAGCGTAAATGTTTAATTATCTTCCTTTCTGAACTCTGCATAACAGACCACAACATGAAACTAAGAAAATAACAAAGTAAAGAATTTTTCCACCTCGTTGAGTTGGAAGATTTACGGGTTTAAGTAGAATTTACTGTTTGTGATGACACATAAGAAGTGAAAACATGTTCAAGACGCTTCTACAGAAGTCTAAAAATATTGTGCGCTAGTCAGGCTTGCAATGAACTGAGATATTTTTTTGGTCCACCAGTCAGAAGCCTCTTCTACCATGTAACTGCTTCTGGGAGCTCCAGTGAGTCTACAAATAAGAGTAACTCTGATTAACCTCTTACCTGGAATTTACTTTCCCATGTGCTCCACAGCAGCTGATTGTCGGGTGCAAGTTCAGTGGCTGGTGCTAAGTGTCTGCATGGAGCTGGGAGCACTGGCAACCAGGGAGGATAACCCAGCTGAACGAATTTAGAATTTCCATCAGGTGGAAAATTCTGTCATTTCAGCTGGGTTTTTTTCCATCTGTAATTCTGAATTGAGGTTTGGAAGGAAACGACTAGACCTTGAGGTCTGGGCTGATAAACCTGTCAAATAATGAGTCTTCAGACAGGCCTGTGGCACCTGTTTGTCTTGCTGCTTGGGTTGGTAGTGTGCCCAAGCCCACCCAGCACCCCACAAGCAAGCTGAGGACACAAATACAAGAAGGATGGAATTCCTTTACATAGAAAGGAAAGGTTCTGAGGTTGTTCTGGAATTTATAATGTCTAATTTGCCTATTTTTCTTTAAAAAAAAAAAAAAAACCCTGACAAAAACAATGAACAAAAACAAACAAACAAACAAACCTAACAAGCAACCTAAAATCTCAACAGTTCTGAAATTGAAGTGTTTTGTTTCAGTATGTGGGGCAAACAGCTAGTCTTAAAAATCATTTTGATGCTAAACTATTTCCTACTGTACATTTGTTTCTTTGCTGCAGTTCAGGAAACTAAGCTATGCCTGGAGGAGGGATTAGAGAGTTGTAAGGCCACTTTATGATTTCTGTAATGCTGTGAAGCCAGGTAAATCCATATGGTTTGTTGAGGGGAAAAGATATGTGCCCTGTGACAGTTGAAGTGCCTGGACCAGCTGAAACAGTGGTGGCTCCAACTTGTTATTCAGTAATACATTCATAGCAGTAGGAAAGCAATGTGATATGGTGAGAATTGTTTCAGCCCAAAATGTCACAAGGTTGTGAAAAAGTATTCCAGTGTAGCAGGTAATAATTCACTGAGTTCCCTTCCCTTAAACAATAAAATGTGAGGAAATTTTCCTAGCTGGAAAATTAGTTTTCTTTCAGGGAAATCATGGTTTTTCCTCCCCCAGTCTTTTATTAGACTGCAGAGTCCAGTGTGGAGTTATTTAAAATTTCTCTTTCATTTCTAGAAAATGTCTTCTGGCCCTGTCTTCAGCTTTGATTCCTGAAGGACTTGTTACTTTTGAGTAAGCAGCCCTGAGAATAGATGTAAAAGAAATGCTTCTGTTTTCTTTGTTCTGCTTGTATCAGGATTAACTGAGCTTGAGGACTGTTTGAATTTTTATTTATGTAGCTCTCTGAATGAAATATTTCACATTTATGGCTTCCAGGTATCACACTGTATTGTGTATGCTTTGCTACTAGGATGATTAGTTGCCTGGTTATTCACTTGTGTCTGCTGGACAGACGTGGACATAAAGAATTGTCATCATGTGTGGATTTATTTTTTAAGACATTCTTTCAAATTCCCTAACTATTCCTTCTTCATACTCTAATGTTTCTTATATCTTCTTTTGTGACTGAAAAATCAATTCTAGCATTTAAGTGGAACAAAAAAACTCCTTGGACAGAGTGAGGGTGGGAGTATATTTGAAAATACACTTTTGCAGTGTACTAGTATATGAGTCACAGATCTGACTTGTTTGATGATGTAAACTAGTGGTAAGTAAAACACTATTTTTGTTTTGTAAGCTACAGATTCCATCACTGGCTGAGTTGTCTGAGCCTTACAGTCAGTTATATCAGTTTCTCAAAATACTCTGAAGATAAACTCTAAAGAAATGGATTAAAATTCTTTCCACCTTGTTTTGGTTCCAAAGGGTGTAATTGCTCATTCTATCCTCTTCTATTTCACCAGGCATCAAATGATTCAAAAGATGATTTTAATTCATTTCAGTTTTGCTGCTGCACTTTTGACACTTTCTGAGTAATATAGTATGTGACAGGGTTCGAAGTGAAACTTTTATTCTATAAATATCCTCCCAGTTTTAGTAAAGTGAAGGGCAAACTCCACAGGCAACTGCACCAAAAAGTTATGCCTTGTCCCCCACCCGTCTGTTAACCCAGAATACAGCTGAACCATCCTTGCTCTGGAAAAGCTGCTGTCATGGCTGCTTCAGGAGATGAAAATAAATTGTGTGAAAAGCTTCACTTCCACTGTGGGCTGTGTATTCCTTGTCCTTGTGAATCTTTTAAGACTGAATCCTACAAATGTGCTGTTACAAGAACCTCAAGAGTAAGGAAGCTTCCATTGAGAGGGAGAATTGTTCACAGGCGAGGAGACCTGTAAAACTGAGTCTTTATTTGCCTTTTATTTCATATCCCTGTGACACACACAGTAGCTGTGTTTGCATAAGAGGAAAATACAAGGGTCCTGCTGTCAGTGATCTCTTGAAGAACATACCTACAGTGTGCTCAGCTTGTGGAAATTTGCCTTGCTTCCTACCAGGAGTGAATATTTGTGGACATGTTCAGACCTTTTGAATTTGCTTACCTTTGTATGTATCCCCTGAGGTTTACACCAAAGATACAGATGTTCCTATTCTGATGTGCTGTTTCCACCCTGGGCTTGCACAGCTGGCAGGGCAGTGGGGAACCAGCTTGGCCATAGCTTTGGTTTCTCCTTATTGTGTTCTTTATCTGGGCAATCCCAGTTGTTTGCTCCTAGCAGAGAATCTCCTGCCCTCTTTGCTCTCTGCAGCTTGAGTCTCATTTTTATTCCTGAACCCAAAATGTGCGTTTCCTGACTATTCAGCCCATCCACCTTCAGCAAGTCCCTTACCTTTCTGATGCCATTGCTACTTTGTGTTATTTATTGCTTGTTTGCTAAACAGCTGGAGTCGTGCTGAACTGTGAAATGATTTCTCCTTTCTTACAGTCACAGTCTGTAATGTGTCACGTCTTTGAGACAATTTCATGCTCTAGATCAGGGAATTTCTCGTATTATGTTTCTGTCTGGAGTTTTACTGGGAATAAATATCGAATTCTCACAGAAAACCAAAACAACTCTTGCTTGGGGCACAAAGAACTTGTGTGTGAAACTGTGTTAATGGTACTATAGGGAGTGCAGCGTGGGTCACATTGTATATAAACTCTGTCTGGTCAGCTTCTTTTACTGCTGTGCCTTCCTCTAATACAGTAGATGCTGGAGCACTGCAGATACTTAATTTCTAACAGAGCCAGTGTGCAGGGAAAGCAGAGGATGGTGTATGAGATTGCAGCAGGTACTGGTATCAGTCAGCCACAAGCACAGAACAGAGTCTACCATGTCATGCCCTGGGCAAAGAAGCCATTTGGAAAAATTGTGTGTAAGGAATAACACATTATTTGTTTTCTCAGTTTAGTTAGTCTATGAAAAGTCAGTGTGACTGATGATAGTCTTAAATGTGAAAAAATCAAAACTGAAAGAAAAATACTTTCTTTAACATAATGAAACAGAAAACCCTGAGTCTATATGAAATACCTAGGCAGCTAAAAGCCAGGGCAAAGATGCAGAAAAACCGGAGGATTTTCTCAGGCCTACAGGGCAATGGGTTTCACTTGGTCTTTATTATATACCTTATATTATATGCTCTTTAATATAGCTGTTATGAGAGAAAATAGTGATTTTTTTTTTTTTTTTTTTTTCCTTTTTGGAAAATTGTTTTTTGGTCTTTTACCTGTGATGGAAGGGTATAGAGGCATTGAGAAGACTGGCTAATTGGCTGGAGCCTGGAGTCAGCTGGCTTTTGGAGCAGCTCTAGGTGAGGGAGGTCTGGAGGTCACTAAAATACATCTGAGTGATGAGTAAAATGTAATAAGGTTAGGGGACAATCAAAAGGACCAAGACTGTTTCCTGCGGTCTTCTGGGCGGGTTATTTTAGTTGTGAAGTCTGTGTCCCATTGGAGTTCAGGAACCTCAAGGCCTTGGGATTGCCTTCCTGCACAAGCAAAGTCAGGTCACTATTTCTTCTGTAAGTGGAGCTTTGTTTTCTGCACTTTTGGCTGCTCTGCAGCCATCTGGAGCTGTCAGCTTGTAGGCACCTGCTTGCCAAGCTGTGTTTCATGCAGAGACCAGGTAACACCTGTGAACTCTTCTCTGTGCAAACCATCAAGTGTTTTGCAGGTGGCACTTGAAGTGTTGATGTTTGCCCCTGATGGGCTAAACGGTTTGTGTCATTTAGAATCCCCAGGAGATTCTTTCCAGGATACACAGCAGCATATGATGACTTCCATATCCCCTGGTCTTGGCACCTTGGACTCTTTGGGAAGAGACCTGCAGTCAGAGCTCCTTAATAAATTGTCCCAGGGAAATGAATTCCAATTCTAGCAGGGTTTTGCTGGAGACCAGAGATCATCTTCTGTAGGAAGAAATGATAACCTGCCTTAGTCTCTCAATTTATAATTTAAGGGTGACATGGAGATTTTAAGCAAACAAAGCATTGCTGAGACTACATGTGAGAGTGATTTATGGGTGAGTGTTTCTAGTGATCTCTCTGTCCTTTCTAAGCTGTTTTTATACTTCCATATGTATAGCATGAGTGGTGGGCTTTTGGGTGGGCCAAAGGACAAAGGCAAGACAAAGCTGCAGGATTTAGAAGACCTATGAGAGTGCAGTATAAGGAACAAAAATGATTCTTTAATTTCTGTAGTAATAGAAAATTTACATTATGTTTTGGTACAATATAGAAAGCTTTATGAGTCTCTTTAGAGAGTGCAGCCTTTCTACTAACGATGAAAAAATGGAAACTTTATAGAATAAAAATTTTATACTACCAGTACACACTGAAGGAGTAATAGCTGGGAAAATAATTGTAGTAGGATATGAAAAAAATCTTAGCTTTAGCATTTCAGTAGTCTATCTGAATCAGTCTGTCAACTGGTCTGATGGAACAATTTATTTTTTTGTATATTTGCATTCAAAATGGGTTTTGAAATAACTGGTGTTGCTTTCTAAATTTTCGTAACCCTCTGCTTATCAAACAGCATACTGTTCCACTTGTGTTTTTTGACTTGTACTGAAAATACAGCCCCTAGTCTTGGACTTGCAAAGACTATGGACTTGAGAGTAAAACTAAGATCACACAAAAGATCTGAGTTGCTTTTATTGACAACTGTTCTGGTCATCAGTTGATCCATGATAATTGTGCCTGTCCTGATCTCATCAGAAGAACTGTGTTATATTTGCCACATTTTGATCTCATTCTTAGTTTGAAGAGGGTCCTGCCCTAGAAAATGGGAGATGCTGAGGAAGAGAAACCTGATCATCTGCTCTTTGCTGTCACATAAAAAAATAGAAATCTCTGAAAAGTTGCTGTCCCCTTCATGTGTTTTCAAGTCAATGTGCGTGTTTGATGTGGCTTATAGTGAAATCAAAGCTATCCATGCCTCTGAGTATGTTGTCTCGATTGAGCTCCTCAGAGAACTTCAGTGCAGAGGCTTCAAACTGCTTTAGTTTTCAAGGTGCACACCAGTGTGCTCACTCTGCCCAGCAGCATGTTGGGGCTGTAACACAGCTTAAGTGTTTTGAATTTCAGGCAAGATGTGCTTCCAAATGCTCAAGTGCTTGTTGAGACCTTGCCCTTATATTTGCAGTCTGTTTAGGGGGGCTGTGAAACAAGTATGCTGAACTACTGTTGTTCAGATGCAGTCAGCCTGGTAATTTCTCATAGAGAGAAAAGGAAGTATTTTAATTATATTTAATATTAGTCCTGCAGAGACACAAATGCCAGCATGATTTATTTCATTTAGCAGTATATTCCTTTCAACTGAATTATGTGGAATTGTTTAGACATGGTCACTTTAAATATTTTATGGGCTTCTATAATGTAAGACAGAGAGCAGCCTGTAGGGCCAGCAAGAAATATTGCTGTATAACTTTTATTTAATTTTATTTCAGCAGTTTAATAATTCATTTTAACTGGATTTGAACATCAGAATGAGTTCATGGTTAGTGTGTAACTTGCTGCTGTAGTTCTTGAGTAGACAAGTCAGGTGACTGAAGAGGAGTCTTGGTTCCCCAGCAGAGATGAGCTGCACACGTGTTCAGGTTGGCAGCTAATAAGAAGAATCAGACCTGTTTGCTGCTTCAGAGGCAACATATGCTGAAGATCTGAGCTGGGTAGAAGCTTTGTGACAAGGTAGGGTTGTGTCTTCTGCAAAATACAGACTTGCCAAAAGGAAAGGTACTTTAATGAAATTGGAAGGGTTTTTTTGGAGACTCATCTTGTTTGCTGCTATTTCACCTGCAGTCAGAATTTTGGTTCTGCAAGTCCTGGGTTGGGGGAACAAAAAAAATCAAACAATTACATCACATTCTCAGTCAATGCAGTCGCCTGGTACCAGTCTGTGGGTCCCATGAATCCTTCAAAGAAGGATGGTAGAAGTTGGGTTTGTGCTGTTGTCCCGCTTGGTGTTCCTGGGATGTCATAGGTTGGCTTTCTATCAGCAGGGACAATATTGGACCTCACTGAATTTGGACAGGACAAAAGCTTATACCATTTCCTTTTATTTTTGAAAGGAGGGTGGAGGAATCAGCAACATGGTCATCTGCTTCCTATTTCTGCCTCTGAGAAAATATTCTTAAGGGCAAAGCTGCTGTTCTGCACTGGACATTGGGTGTAGCTGAGCCCAATGGGCATTACTGTAAGTGGCAAAATGCTTAGTGTAAAAAGGGAGCAATTGTTCTGTATGTGGTGGCCACTGTGTTTTAGATCATCTTCTTGCCATCAGCACTTCTTGATTGGCTATGGGGCCTGATTCGGTGAAGTGCTGAATACTTTTGCAATTCAAAATGCATTAAAGATGCTCAGCACCTTTGCAAGCTGCTGATTTCTCCCTCATATAGAACATGACCTGTAGCTTACCTGATTTTCATAGTCATTTGACTTCTAAAAAAAAATAAAATCTGACATGTCTGTCAAGAAAGAATATTTGTATTTATTTGCAAGATGAATATCGTTGAAGTCAGATGTCATCCTTTCCAAGTTTTGCCACTGGTCATGTCACAGACATTTTGAATGTGACTTATTTCAGAGAGGTAATTAATGACAGCAAACTTTAGGTGCAGTGTCCACAACTGCTTCTCAGTTTTTGCTAATACAGCACAAAATGTATCACTTAACATGCTTTTCATCCACCTGAAGATGTTTGATCTCTTCTGTTTTTATCTGTGTATAAGTGCTTAGTTGCTCAGTTCAATGGTGGGAACTTGAAGTGTAAAGCACTGTGTAAATATAACAGTTGTCCATCCAAGGACTATCTGCAGGAACTGTGTAAACAGATTATAGTGAGGGTGAAGAGGAAGTTTGACTATCTTGGCTTAAGCTCTTTTTTTTGGTTTTTTTTTTTTTTTTTTTTTTTCCCCCCCTCTCTTTTTCCTTGGTTTTATCTTTTTGCTTTCATGATCATGTGTAATACATGAGACTTTTAAGGCTCATGCAGAACCCAGAGTATTGTCACCTAATGTCTGCTCCGTTGACAAAACCGTGTTATTGTGGGTGACCAGGATGCAACTGAATAGACCCAGGGCTTTGTATCTTGCTGTGACAAAGCAAGAGAAGATCAAAGACTCCACACTTTCAAACAAATACTTCATAGTCTACTTGAGTTCCAAAATTTGTACTCACAGGTCTTTTGGTTATTTGTGAAGTCTTTCCTAGAGGGATAAAACTGATCATAATGTGATACAATTGCAACCTACTACTTTTTTCTTTACTTGGAGTGAATGTCCAGATTTTGATATCAGTTGCTTTCTTTTCTCTGAAATCATCGAAACTGCCTCTCAAGAACTGAGATGTAATAGCTCTGAACAGAGGAACTGTAATTAGAGAAAGGCAGGGATGGATGTACAGAAACAATCATGTGCTCCTGCATGTCAGGTTCCTGCTCAGAGCATGATGTGTCAGAGCAGCCTTTGCTTCCTGTAACTCTGTGGCCCCATATGCTTCAGCCTTCATGCCCAAAAGTCCAAGTGGAAAACATTCCCATGGGAAGATGCTTTTTTATCCTTCTCCAGAAGATTCCCTACTGGCAGCATCTCTTCTGGAGACCTGTGTCTCCATCCTGGCAGGGGGAGGATAGTAACCATTTCCCAGTTCCTCAGGTTTCTACCTGGTACATACTAAGAGACATCTTGTGTCATCAGAACAGGCTGGCAGGTTTCCCTTTGCCCTTTCCTTCCTCCTGTCCCATCTTTTCAGGCACTGTTAAACCATTTTACCTCTGCATCTTGACTTGGTCCTCCTGCAAGGCAGCAGCACTACTTGTGTGTTGGTATGGCCATGTACAAGTGGTTGAGAGCAGTTTCTCTTCCAGTAAATTCAACTTCCCTTCTTCCATGAGCTGCCAAAAGATGACAGTTATTGGGGACACTGAAAATACAATAAAGCCATTGATGCATGAATGTAGGCCCTTTGGATTAGAGTGAAACAAATGATGTATTCTGATTTGTCAACTGTTGAAAAAGATTGAAGAGGAAAAAAAGACAAGGGAACTGCATAAATACAGGAGTTTCTTGGGCAATTTGAAGCTAAGAAACAGTAACTGTAAGAAATTATGAGAGGCTGAACAGTATTTTTTGCATAACTAATTATTGAAGGGCTGGTCTTTAAACAAATGTAGACAAAACCTAGAACTGTTGCCATTTGAACTAAAAAAAATTTAAAATATCAAATCTAAATTTTTAATATATTTTGTTAATTTTAATAAGTATTTTTCTTTTAAAAAGTTTGTCTGAAAAATATCATCTACTACTTATCATGCTAGACAGCATATTTTATGAGACATTTGTGTTTTGACAAAGCAAGCTCTGTCACACAATTTGGTTTCACATATTTTTATACCAACATTTAAATGTTGGGCTTGAACTGCTCAGCTGTAAGAAAATATATTTATAATCTCCTTATAGTCACATATCCTTGCATGCTGAAAGAGTTGGTTAGAGTAATTCGTAACTCTTCCAGATAATTTTAAATAATACATTTTTTAGAAGGAAAAAGGAATGGCAAGCAGGAGCTCAGAAAGCAGCTTTTCATCTGATGATACAAATGGCAACTGCAGAGCTTCCAGCAAAGCTTGCCAGTGACTGATTGTTGCCGTTGGAAGGATCCCACACTTGGATTTGAACACGTTGGCCAAACGTGCTGGATAGGTGGCCAAAAGAATGAATTCTACTTTTAGAGAAAACACCTGTCCCTGCTGCCTCCGGTCCTGTGCTGCGGATTCCTCTTGGCAGCAGCAAGGGATAGAACAAGTGTGCTCTATTTTAAAAAGTATTTTTGGCACTGCAATAGTCTATTCTTACCTTCCAGATGTATCTCTTAAAACACTTTTCCTTTCAGTCTCTCCGTGAAGTCTGCACGTGCATCTCTCACGCGGCTTCCAATATTTTCCTCCTTGGACCCAATCCTGGCTGAGGGCAGAGGGAGTTTTGGGCAGAGGGAGCAGTATTTGGGCAGCAGAGTCGTTGAGCAACGCGCCGTGTTTTGCTTGGAAGACGTGTGTGCTGTAGGTTAGGTAAGGTAGGGGCATCGTGTGGGGGCTCTGCTCTTGCATGAGGTTGTGTTGCTGTGCTTTCTTGTTCAGCTCTTGAGGTGAGGGAAACGTCATGCACTGAAAGGGGTGTTGCACTGAGAGTGCTGATGGAGACCTGGACTGACAGCCTGTCTCCTGAGTGTGGAGGGCTTTGTGCTTTTTGAAACAGGGTTTAGGAAGTTGTATGTATCTGTTTGTCCAAAGCACTCTTCTATGGGGAGTGGGCCCTTTGAACCGTGCAATTTGTCTTGATACAGTAAGTGCTGGCAAGTTTTGTGATTGTTTGATCTGAACGCTTTTAATAACCATGTTTCAGTTAGAAATATTTAGTGTTTTGGTAGAAAACGGTCAACAGGTTTGTTTTAAATCCTTTGTTTGAGCAAATATTTGTGACAATCACCTTACCTCCAAGATACACAGAACATACATATGAATGCAGCCAAAGCAAATGAAATAATTTATTTGAACAAATATTCAGAGGAAAATGAGTTGACATGTTTGCATGGTGCTAGGGATGTTTTCATCTCAGAGGTTGACCAAAGAAGACCCCAGCTGGAGCTGATGAGGAAGACAAGGGGCAAACAAGCTTCCTTACTTTGTTCTTTCTTTTCCAAGCTTATAGTTAAGATCTAAAATTCCTTCTCCTCGCGTATGTGTGCTGGGAGGAATATAATTACTGAAGTGATAAGAATATTGATTAAAACTGCCTAGGCTGTTGATAACACCTTTTTAAAAGGGTGAAAGTTTTTCCATGTGTGCGCTGCTATGTATTATAATGGAACATGTATTCAAGATTTTGGCATTTTCTTCATGACTCCTGGTGTGTTGAGTCATCACACAAGCTTCTATTTCCTCTTCATTATTCATTTATTTCATTACCTTATTTAAAGTTACTTGGAAGAAAGGTTATCAAAAGCCTATAGCTTTTTTATTCAGTATGCTCTTTTTTCCCTAAAAAAATGTATTTCTATTTACTAAGCAGAGAGCATCCGCACACTGCCAGGGCTGAGCTGGAAATAGAACAGTGACTTCACTAGCGAGTTTTATAATGGAAAAACTGCAGTTAGCATATATTTTGCAATGCATGTGGTTGATAAAGCAGTGTGAACAGCTTTGCAATGACTGAAACTTCATAATTATATCAACATGAAGAATGAGCCAGTGTTTAGATGGGGAGTCAACTCCTTGTTGCTTTCTTCCTGGAAATCTCAGTGTTATAAGAATTTAACAATCTGTGAATAAATAACTGCTATTTAGCTCATCAGAGATGGTGTTGCAATTCTTATTGCCTCTGAATTTGCTTAAAGCTCCTAGATTAAATAGGAAAACTGCAGTTGCAACTACATAATTGTCTGGATAACTATTATTGCTTGTAATAATATTACTCACAGTTTAATACCCGTGGCATAATAGAGTATACTTGATTTTGGGGCAGAGCAGTGACATATAAAAGCACCCTCTTCAGTTAAATTCTAGGAGACGGAACATTTTTAGAATGTCGGAGGGAGCTATTACATAAGGACAAATATTTACCTAATGTAATCAAACTCCTCTTTAAATCAGAACAATAGTGGGAGTGCAGTTACTATGGTTCTGTATAATTTTGTGCTATATTTGACAAAATTTGGCAGGACTAAAGGCACAGCTGATCATCTGAATTTGAAAGGGAAGAGAAGAATATGGTAAGTTTGCATTCCCAATCTGTCCTCAAGATGATGGCACATGCTTCCTTGCTATCCCTGGGCAAGGAAAAATAATCCAAATAAATATTTACCAAAAAGCACTTTGCAGCACTGCAGAGCTGTGAGGGTGAGGCTGATTTTGAAAGACATTGCCTTTGGATTCCTGCCCTCCCCTTCCCTTCTGAGCCTTGCAGAGAGGGTTCCAAAGGAGCTCTGCTGCAGCCTCCATCCTGATCTCCCCACATGCTTGGCCAGGACCCTGTCTGAGCCCAGCCAGTGTCTGTTCCAGCAGTGCTGCAAGATGTCAGTCCTCTGTTCTGCCCTCAACCTTGCCCAGTCATGGGGTCCCGCTCTGAGCCACTTGCGGTCTCCCAAAGTACTTCTTACTATAAGTTGAGTGAAGCTGATGGGTAAAGTATTCCTGCAGGTTGTGCCCTTGAGATATTGATTTGCTGACACCACATTTTCACTGGAGAAGGGCTTTTTACCCTGAGTTTCACTGTGTTGCAGAACACTGTCAAGTGATGGACTGATGGAGACATAAGGGTAAAATTGTTTGTGTGTTTTTATTGGGAGTTCTGTTCATTTTCTCAATCGATCCCTTGCAGTTGGGCTGAGTGTGAGCTCTTTGAATTGTTTAGGACTTCGAACATGAGTCTACAATAATTGGTAAGTCCATAACAATTAGCACAATCACAGTAAATCACCCAGAAGCTTGAGCTGTCTGATATGACAGTCTTTGTATACTTCATAAGTAACCTTTTGCAGAGCACTTTGTTCTTCAGCACTGCTGAAAATAGAAGTTTAGGAGTAAAAACCATATCCTTTCCTGACAACAGATGATTCTCATTTTATCTTGTTTCTCACCTGTTTCTTTGTTATATCCTGTTTCCCCTTGCATTAGAAGGCAGTTTGGAGAGTGCCAGGAGTGCCTGTCTGGGTGTTGTATGTAGAATGGACAGTGCATCTTTGTACAACTGATACCCCGATAGACTAAATACTGCAGCTGGCACACAGGAGGAGTGAAAGTATATGGTAAAAGAAAGGACTGTGTATAAGATGAAGTTGAGAATATGATTGTTTTTCATAATTTGGCACGAAATTTTGGAAATACTGATACTTTGTATTTTTATGTTGAAATGAGCATACTCAAATTACCATTTATATAGAAAAATTGGATATTGTTAATGCCATGAACAAAAATGGCATTTATATGTAGCATTTGATAAAAGCAATAAAGGTGCAATCCCTTGTTTTAAAACTAGTCATGGCTCTAACTGAATTTTTTTTAATATAATTTTAAATAACCATGTTTTTTCTCTCATTATGGGAGTATATTAACCTCAACTTTAAGATATTTAAACTTTAATAGTAATTAAAATCTAAGCAGAACTACTGACATATTGAGAATATATGCCAAAGAGCTACCTTAATGCATTCAGGCATCTAATTTTTATTTGTCCCTAAGCAATTATGTCAGTCTTCTTTAAGGAGCAGTGCTCCTTGTAGTTTATTGTACTGGATAGGCTGGACAGAGGTAATCACAGCTTTGCTGGTCCAGTTTAGTGCTTTTCAGCTGAGCAGAAGTTGGGCCATAGAGGTGGGCTGTGGAGAAGCATAAAACAATGTATTTTGAGGAGTACAGGTCATGTTTTTGTAGTTGCTTTAATTATTTAGAGTATATAGGATGTTTTCTTTCCTGAAAAAGGAACTCATTCACACAACAGTCTGAAAAGCCATGTGATCAAACTAAAGATGGAATCCAGAGCCTTCCAGCAGTAAACTTACTTGGCTTGGCAGTGTTACCTGAAGAAGTTACTGACCCTTCTGTCTTGTATTTCTGCATTTTTGTTTGGAAGTAATCATGCTTATCTTGGTTCTTGGCTGTAATTGGAATTAGTGCATATTTGTGTAGCGCTTCAACGATGTAAAACACATGATCAAGATGTTGATTTATCTGGAGACTCGGGAGGAATTGACTTTGAACATCCCAAAAGCTCCAAAGACCAGAAGTTTGGATAGATCCCTGGAAGACATCAGCTGGTCTTGACACTTAGTCTCTCCAGTAATACGTGCCATCCTTCCTCATGGACATGTGGTCTCTCTCAGTCAGTTTTCTGCTTCCCCTCCATCCAGCCTGCCCGCTGCCCTGTACTTTATTTTATGAAGTTTAATTCTCCTTTGCTTAGGGTGGTGCCTTAACAAATTGTTGTAAATAGTATTGCCCCTTTACATTAGTAGCAGAATGATTTGCTTGGTTTTCTGCTATATAGCCTGACTGAAGCAAGCTCCTGGCCTATAATAATTTATGCTGGTCATTAAATATCTGTTAATAATGTAGTGTGTTAGATGCCATCTGTCTGTTCAGAGATACTCCTGTTTGCTGAATCACAAGTCCCTGTGTCAGATACTGGGGTAGGTCTGTGTGTGTGTGTGTTACAAATGCCCCATTTGTGCCTTTCTTCCATCTGGGATAAGAGAGGACACACTGCATCTCATCACTTCTCTTAGTCCAGAGAAGTTTTGAGAAAGCAAGTGGATTCTCAGTGTGCCACAAGGGAAACAGCCTCATTCAACAGGCAGGGGTGGGGGAAGGTGAATTTCATGTCACCCTCTACAGCAATTTATGCAAGAAATGAGAGGAACATCTTTATCAATATCTGTTTGGGAAGACCTGAAGTTGGATCAGCAGTGGACATTTCTTTAGCCATTTTTAATATGAAATTTCCCTTTCTGAAGAAGATCCTCAAGAAGGTCTGTCTTAAGCAAGGCTCATCTTGGAGCAATGGGAAAGGAGATCAGGCCCATGAGCTGAATCTGCCTCCCAAGGCACAAGCTAGGACGTTGTCAAAGTCATGCTCAAGCAAAATCAATTCCTCCTACTCTGGTCCGCTCAGAAAATCCTGTTGAAAATTGTTTGTTCACGAAAAAATCAGTTTAAATTACAAGAATGGCTGGATCTGGTTCAGCATTCATACTTTTTCTTAAGATTTGGAGGATTATGAATGTTGTCCAAAACTCGCACTTTGTAGGGACTCTAAAGTAAGAAAACCGTGGAGGCAGGATCGTGTTTGTAAACATAAACTTTATCCTGGACTCCCTCCAGGACTATTTTCTGTGATTCTTCCTCTCCATAGAAAGCAGGCTTAAAAAGTAGCAGTGCTTTGATATGAATTTTTCTCAATTGAAGTTTGGGAGCCAGTCTGCTCAAACTGCTAAAGGGAATCATTAAAATAACTTCATTCAGTCTCCTAAAGCCTTTCCACTGATTTTTCCAAAATGCCATCTTTTTCAGAGGCCTGTATTAGAGATTTTGGATGAGTTTCTCTTTAAATACAACATTTTTCTTCATATCTTCATATAATAGATGATGTTCTCTCTGACTGGACTGGTAATATCTTCCAAAAATGTTACCTAGTATTATCCAGTGAGATCCAAGAGGAAACCAAACTAAGCAAGCTGAAACATTTCATTTTATCTCTCCATAAAGAATCCATGGGGAGATTTTTATTGAAGGACTCATGCAATAACTTGTGCAGTAAGTGACGGGGAATGCATCATTTCCCCTGGAAGAGAGGCAAATTGAATAAAAATTATATCTAAAAGGCTAGGGCAGGCTGGATAGCTCATAAGCTGGATAACCATGTGACAGGCCCAGAGGCAGCTTCAGAACTGTCATCTCAGCTGTTTCCAGTGAGACTAGCCAAGGAGTGGGCTGCTGAAGTTAGCAGTCTCCTTTCTACACAGGCATCTGGTTCTTACAGCAATTTGATGCCGTCCATCTGTGCTGCCCATCCTCTTCCATGTATGGTACTCACAGGAGAGGAGGAGTAGAAGAGTCTCCTCTTTGGGATGCTACACTTCAGAAAGTGGTTGGGTCTGAAAATGCAAGTAGTTTCTTGGCTGACAATCACTTTCTAAAGGAAAACACTTCCACCTGAGTCATGGAAATGAGCTTAAACAAGTAAACTTCTTGGATGAACTGTCAGGAATTTTGCATGTTTGTGCACTTAACATGCACTGGAAGTGTGGACAGATTCCTTGGGTACAAAAAGAAGCCTAATAGTACAAAAAAGCAAACATGTCTCCTTTGCCCAGCGTGACCTTAGGTGGGGATCCTGCAGGGCACGGGGTAACTGTGTGTCCCCTGAGCCACAGTAACTGGCTGGATGCCTGCTCTGTGGACATGAGGTTAAATACCTTCTCTGAAGCATCCATGAAGATTTAACCAAGCATATTAACATGCCTCCTGCAGCAAGGTGGTTTTGCTTCACATTTGTGGTGAGGACAGAGCACTTTCCTAGGCAAGTGCTGCTCCAACTGATGGGTGGTACCTCACAGTAACTCAGCTGTGTGTCTGGCGTTCAAGAAAAATGTTCTCAGTCTCATGTCTTGGTCAGTAAGACCCTTTTCTAACAGCATAAATAATTCTTCCAGTCTTTGAAAATGTGTTTGTTAATTATAATTACCAAAAACCAGTAAAATTGAAGGAATGAGATTAATTTCAAACATGTATTGTGTTGACAGGGCGGGGGGAAACCAAAGAAAAACCTTTAAGCAAGAGGAAACATGGTCAGAACCTGAAATTTAAATGATAATTTCTCTGTGCATAAAAGGACAGTTGTTCTGTGAGGGACAGAAGCTGTGAAAGCCTTTTTGGCAGGTCTGGGGCCTCTGCTCTTGAAAGTCTTTAGTTCCTTGCACTCTCTTTCCCCTGGGTTTCATTCTTCCCTGGCAGAGGGAGCTCAGGGTCTCCTGAGTGCAGATTAGCAAGGCACTGCAAGTGGGGTCTGCTGGATGTCTTCTCTTGAAATGGGTAAGGAGTGGTTTGTAACTGTCTTTCCATCATTGGCACACTATTTTGGATCTCTTTTCTTTTCCTGGGTTTTGATTTGGATTGTACTCTTACAAGTAATATTTTTGAAGTGTTAAGACATGGTTGAAATTTACAAAAAATTTCAAAGGAGAGTTGAAGTAATAGAAGACTGGATAGCTGGACAGTGAAAATGTCTCTTTTTCTCAGGAAACCAGGTTAAAAAAGAAAAAGCTAGTCCTTTTTCTGGGAACCATGTATTGGCTCCTTGGACAGATGTCTGCATTCTTGAATTAGTCAGGATAAACTCCTAGATAATATAAAGGAAGAGCAGTGAGTTGTGAAATGCAAAATTTTTCTGCGACAGCCCAATTAGTGTTTTGCTTCTGCATTATTTATAGAAGCTCAGTTGAACCTGATGGATAAATATTCTTTCTGTAAAGCCATGCTTGTGTATGTACACTGTATCTGTTGCATATTGTGAAGGTCAAATTTAAAATCTGCTCTTAAATGAACATTTTACTGCATATTTCCAGTTCTGCTGTTACATGTGTGTATTCATTGCACCCACTTGTTTCTTTACCAGATTTGTCTTTTACCTTTCTGTATGTGAAATTATGTTTAATCAGTTTTATACCAATATCCTGTCTGCAGATAACTAGGTTTAAAAATAGAATGGCTCAGCTGTGTAAAGATGAGATACCTGAAATCATCTGTTTGGTACAATTGGGGTTGTTTTAAGTGATGGTACAGTGCCTGTGTAGCCTTAGCTATGAATCAGAGGAGTGTACTCAGAGACTTTAAACTAAGCAGGGCAAATCAGTATTAATTTTGTTAGACTTGCCAGTTATAGGTTTATGATGTAGTTTCCTCCCTCACCGCAGAGAGGTGTCTATTCAAGTACTTTGTGGTCTCCTTCACTTCAGCTTGGTGTCTCATATACAAAAATCTGCCCTTGTGCTATCTCACGGAGGCTTCAGGCATCTTTTCATTTTCATGCTACTTCAAGTGCTGAATGGGATGACTTGCCTGAGGTCATCCCAAGGAGTCTTGTGTCACTTGGAATTGAGTGTATGGTTATGAGTCACAATCCAGTGCCATTGACACGTGGCCTCTTCTGGTGTATGATGGCTCATCTCTCCATAGCTTTTATTTGGCAGCGAGAAGAGGCTTCATAATGGTTTTGATGTATTTATTTCTGCTGTATGTCTTTTCATTCTGTAGGACTTCTGTGTCTGTGCTGAATCTTGAGTTGTAATGAAGTTGAGAAGCAGTGAGTGATTGGGATGCAGGATGGGAATGATTAGCATTCTTCTTCAACAAAAGCTTGAGTGAAAATGTTACTTTAAGCTCATTTCCACAGTATTGTTATGCAAAACAATGGAAAGAGCCTGTCAGCTTCTGATTTTTGGGATGGGGAACAATTATTTTCAGTTTGCCAATAGGATAAATCCAGACCCAGATGTCTAGATTAAAGTCTAACTTTAATCCAAGACATGATCACAAAAGCCTGGGACTATAAAGATACATTTTAAGAGTTTTCTTCCCCAGAAGCCTTTGTGTTGTTTGTTCTCTTTGTATTACAGATGTTCATTTGTGGGGAAATTTTATAAACATGCTATCTGCTGCCAGGGATTTTGGAAACTACTTCTTTTTGTTGATTGCTTCTTTTTGCAAATTGCTCTAATTTCTCTGCACATCTCAATATCTCTTTTGAGATGTTCTAGCTTCTCCAGCTGAGTGGCAGGCACTTTTTATCAGCCTACCTTACCTGAGGGTGCTGCCTGCTGTTTTCTGACCACTGGTAGTACCTGATCAGGAATTCTAAGATATTTTTTCTCCAGAATCTGTAGGAAAGAAATAGAATGCGAACATCACTGACAGAGCAAGCTTCATTTCATTTAAGTCTCACTCTAAACTCAACATTGGTATCAGTTGTTTGTAAATAAGCACGGACACAATGATCTAAAACAAAAGCAGGACACTTGTTAGACAGATCTGCTTTAATTTTAATGTAAATCCATTTATTTTAGACTACTGTGGAAACTGAGGAAGAAGAAACCTATCTTCAGAATTCTTTTTAAGATAGGATGAGACTCAAATTCTTTTGATGTTGGGATGTTTGGTGCACACTTGCCTTGTCCTTAGACTGTGCCCTGAGTAGCCACCATTGGCAATGTGAAGAGATTAAACTGTGGGGTTGGTAAGTTTTTGATTTAGCGAATGTGTTTGTTCTAATGATGAATTTGCCTTTTGTCTGTAATTACAAAGTTTTATAGTAAGGAAATTGATAGAAATTTCTTAACTTCTTGGAAATCTCTAACCTGGAATGAAATATTCCTTGCAGTTGTGCTGCTGAGTTACTGACTATCCCCTGTGGGTAATACAGCATTAACATGCCGACGTGCCTGGCAAACAAAAGGAGAAAATTGGAACAGAATCTAAATACATGTGTATTTGCTGTTACAGCAGGTTGTTTTTTTTTTTAATAAATGCTTCTGGCCAGACTGCAATACCCTATAGCAGATTTTATCCAGCCATGGGGTGTCTGTCTGCATGCAAGCTCATCTGGACTGGTGCCCAAAAAAGACCAGGAGCCTGGGAGCCACAGGGCACTGAAGGGCAAGGTCTGCTTTCTGGGACTCAAACAGAGCATGGCTCGAGAGCTGTGAGTAGACTGGGCAGCTTTTGGACCCCTGAAGGCAGCTGACCTGTACGGGTTGCCCCAAAATAGAGAACTTGAAACATCTACTAATCCAATAACCTGGCAGGCAGAGCTGCCTTGCTGCTTAGTGAGGGTAGGAGATAACACTGAAGCTGCCTGTGTTTCCTTCTTGACTTCACTTACTTTATTTCTCTGTCAAAACCAGAGGTTAAATGAGTGGTTATTTAGTATTTTATTTTCTGGGTTGGCTTTTTGCAGGGTTTTTGTAGAGACCAGGAATGTAATCCTTTCCCCACACTGTGGTCTGCTCTGCAGCTGAGCCAGTAGAACAGCATTTGCTGCTTCTTGACATGGAATAGGTGCTGAAGAAGCACCAAGTAATGGATTGAGAGATTATTTCAGAGTGATTTACTTCCTTATCCATTTTTCCTCTCTTAATATTGCCCAAAGACAGTAGTGGTGTCATGTGGATGTGGATCAGCTCCAGTGTGCCCTTGGCAACCAATGGCTAATGGGTCTTCTTACAACCCGCTGTTGAGTTTGGCTTGGCAAGAGCTTTCTGTGTACGCACTCTCTGATTGTGCTGGAATTTGTTCACCTCCTTGGCTTGTTGGAGGCCAGATTTGGAAATCCTAAGATGCCATGGACTCTGAGTTGCATAGTTACTCTAGTCCTTAGCACTTTTTGACTTGAAGTCAAACCCATTTCTGTAGTTTTAATTTGAGACTGATATTTGTGAATTATATAATGATGATGTAATGAGAGTCAAGGGCTCGTTGTGTTCCTTTTGTAGCATCACAGCACCAGGATTTCATGGAATGGAGAGAGAACTTGGCACCCAGATTAAAAATAATTATACTTGCAAATTTCATTAACTTCTCGAAAAATGCCTTTACCAGGAAGCTTTGCTCTCCTTCCTCATACCATGTTTCTGTTAAGGCCTTCCATCTGAGCAGATTTGAGCCAGGTGACAGAAGTATGAGGGGGTCTGAAGGTTTATTGTAGGGGTTTTTTTTTTGGTTTTTTTTTTTTTTTTTTTTTTTTTTTTTTTTTTTTTTTTTTTTTTTTTTTTTTTTGTTTTTTTTTTTTTTTTTTTTTTTGCTCTAACTGTGGCGTGAGCAATACAAAACACTTCCTAAGTCACTAAGAATCTTGTTAACTGTGTGGTAAGTGATGCTGTGCTGGTTTATTTTTCTCACAGTGGTGGATTAAAACCAAACCAAAACAACACCCAGCACTAGTGTAGCTGGAACTGAAATAACCTTTGAGCTACTTGAGCATCTTAAATTAGGTAATTTAAGAGGACCATGGTGGTCTGGTAGTGGTACCCAGTAGTACTTTATAAGCACTGCACTAAGAGGCATTCCTGGTGATGTGCAATGGGCCTTGGATTGCCAGGCAGCAAATGTTTGCAAGCAGCCAGGTCTCATGGCATGTGCCTAATCTGGTTTTCTGACAAACTGAGGTGTGATGGTTTAGGGTTTTTTTCCTCAAAATCAGTTTTGGGTAGAGTGCGTTAGATGAATAAAGCTAGGACCTGGAAAATCAGAATACTTCTGCTACTGGGACAGTAGAACTGAGCTTGGTTCCTGGAAATGTCCTCTTCCTTAAAACTGGTCTGAAAATACTGGCAGTACAGAGTTTGGCTTCTGTAATTGAATGAGAGTGAAAGGCTGTAGCTGATGTCATAAGTATAAATAGAAATAAATATCCTTAGATTTATTATAAATATGAGCTGTTTATTCTCTTGGAAATACTTTCCTCTGTTTCTCTTTTTTTTTTTTTTTTTCTTTTTTTATTAGGCTGTTGAAGAAGTTACTCAGTAGCCTTCACACAAAGTCAGAATTCAATAATGAAGTAATAATGTGGTTTCACGGGGAAAATAATTTTTTAGCAAGTGTACTATCCTGCAGATAAAGACATCTTGATGTATTAAACACCATGAAGACAGGCAAAGAAAGCCATACTGGGCAATTTTTATCTAGCATGTAACTGAAGAGATACAATTTAGATATCCCTGGCATAATAAAGTAAACCCCAAAGCATCTCAAGATCATATTATTATTGAGGAAGGAAAAGATGCAGTGGATAAACCAAAAACTAAATTCTGTTTTCCATTGACAGGAAGGTGTCTTATACTTTGTGTCAGAAGGGACCACACAAAACAGACCAATATCTCCTGATTATAAGAGATTAAAAAAACCTTATTGGGTGTATAAAAGATTAAAAAAAAATAATTGCCCAAACCTTCTGAAATCTACTCAACTACCTTTGCATTTGAGATTGAAAATATGTAAAAATATTATGGCAACACATAAATATAATTCTCTCCTGTGAAACAATTTTGGCCACTCTAGGGTAAAAAGATTAAATGGAAGGTGATGCTTGCCTTACTACACTCAGCCTGGTGTACACCAGAGGAAGATGTCAAGCTATCTGTTCTTCCTTAATTTCGTGGACTTGTGTAATTTCCAGTAATTTAAATCCTGTCCACCTTTTTAGGGTTGGATTTCACTTTCAGTCTGATGTTTGTTCTGTGGTGCTGCTAAAAGTCAGTGTTGCTGCAGTACAAACAGCCTGAAAAAGAAGTCAATTTTGTAACAACACAAATTGCATAACCTTTACATATAAAATAGGTTAACTTACAATGAAGGAAGTAGAGAACACCATTTTCACCGCTGATAGATCCTCAGATACTATATATTTTTAATACTTCATATCAAAATATTTTGTGACTTACAGTGTTCTCAAGTTCTCATTTCATGGCAAATGTGTGCAATTATCATTACTAAAGTGCTATCATTCTCCACTGAAAAATTATTATCTTCAGTCTTCCTTATTAGTTCTCCTTCTACACCCAGTGTACGTTGTTCCAAAGGTATTTTATTTGAAGGAGAGTGCAATTTAGATTCCACTCTGTGAAATTAGTTTCAAGAGGGACTTTCTATTAAAGCTGTGGAAGAAATTCCCTGTAGTGAGACATTAGGAGTAATATGTGGCAAAGAACTAGAAGCAGATATCTGGCCTGCTAATGCAGCTGCTTCTAGAGCTGGGGAAGTGAAGGGGCCACTGGCACTTGTATGGCAAATCCCTGCTGGTGTCACCCACCTCCTCTGCATTGGCCTGTACTTAAACAGGAGGGAAAGGAGGAAGACAAAATCCATCACTCCTGTTTTACGTGTTTATGTGTTCTTGAAGCTCTTTCAGCTTATGAGGAACCCAGTAAATGTGGTTATGATACAGCTTTAAATGTGAACTTCCCCCCCCACACTGGTATATACTCTCCTACCCTGTAATTTAAGTGTTTAACAAGATTTTGGAGAAATTTGGGCCTTTCAGCAGATGTGCAGTGTTAGATGAGTAGCTGTCCGTTAAGAAAACAGGGTGCCTAAACTCAACTGGTATCGTCATACCAATGTGGTAAATTCTTTTAACAAAATTGTTCAGATGATACTGTCCACTTTGTTGATTAACAGATTCTAAACATTTTTATAAGAAATGCAAGAAGCAATAACCTTTTTATTCCTTGCAACATAGTCCCCTATTTAGTATTTCTTGAAATGTTTTGAGGGTTATATTTTAACAACCTCTGTCAATAATCATACCGAAAAAATCTGTGTCATACATTTCTCTACTGAAAAGATATTTGTCTTGGGACTTGACTTAGAGCTGTTTTGATTGTAAAAATCCATACCACACTCTTGTATGAGCTCCAGGGTGTTGGTTATATGTCAGCAATGACAAGTGATTTTTTTTTTGGGGGGAGGCAGATAATTTCCACTTCATATAATTGATACTGTATTTTATAGTAGCTAATCTTTGTCTCATTCATTTTTAAAAGAGTTTCTAAATGTTGTTCTGTGCTGATTGGATTTAATTTTAAACTTGGCATTAGAACTGCTAATAATGACAGTTCTTTGCAGGATAATTTTAATTTTTAATATTGCAGTTATTTTTAATACAGAGACATGTAGCGTATTTCATCTTTCATCTATATATAGGCTCCTTTTGAGGGAGAAGCTTCTCAGCAAACTTTAATTCTTCATTATTTTAGCACAGTTAAAGGAAGCAACACCTGTAAAGCTGTTTAATGTCAGAGCCCACATAATGTCTTCCTTGTTTAGCAAGTGGAAGACTCAGTTTCACAAGCCATGACTGAAGTCAGTTAAACATATAAACAGTCCTCCTGACTTGAGTAGGTTTTGGTGAAGATGATTACAAGGTTGTGTCTTCAGCTGCGGGGCAGCCCAGTGCCCCAGTCCCGCAGCTTAAAGCTCAGGTTACCCTGCTGGCAGCTGGGCCCACGTCACTGCTACAAGCCTGAGAGTCCCTCCTGGCCAGGGCTGTCACCACACTCTGTCCTCTGAAAACCTGAAATGCCAGAACTGGGTCTGTTAGTCAAAGAGCCACAGCTCTTCTGACAAAGATAAAACCCTCTCCAAAACAAGCCTACAACACATGGAAAATTTTGGCAAAACCAGTTCTGAGGCTTCAGCATTTAGTCCCGGGAGCTCAGCTCTACATTTCTTTGTCATATCTAATGGTTTTTTTCACCTTTGCCCTGATGCTTTATCTCAGAACCAAGTCTGGGTGCTGCTGTGCCCTGAGGAAAGGTGTGATAGAAGCAACCAAAAGGGAGTTGGGTGAAAGAAAACAGTTCCTGAAAAGAATAGTGAAGGACAAATTTGATCTTTCCCACCTTGGAAGGGGAAGCACAAATACATAGTTATGTTTCCTCCTATGTGAATGGGAGTTCAGCAGTCAATGACCTGAGGATCTCATACACAATATATTGGATGGATTGGCTTATATTCTCAAGAGAAATTACTCCTCCTAATGTGTATGGCTTGGAATTTCTTAGAATGCTATCAGAGTTATCCAGAGTCTGATCCAGGCCCCTGTCCTGCAGACATGGCCAAAAGCCAGTCATGGCTGGTGTTTTACTTCATTGCCCATTTTTGTTCTCTGTGAGAAATGGAAAATTATTTCTCCTGCTTTGCTTTCCCAGGTTCCTTGTAAGCATGTTCTCCCAGTGCACCTCCTGAAGTCAATGTGCAATTTGAGCTTCTCTTTCAGAGTTTTTTCTCCTAAAGTTGGTCACATTTCAGTACAGAACCTATCACTCAGGGGTAGCAGTTCAGTGCTAATCTCTTCAAGTTCCCCTCTCCATCTGTGTGCTTACATGCTTTCTGTTGCAGCTATTGCTCCTGTAATGTATTTTTCTCTGGCTCTTTGAGGCAAAGCTTTCGTTGTTTCTCTACTGTTTTTAAACAGTTGTGCATATTTGTGGTGGTTTTGTGAATGATGTAAGTACCTGTCAAAGAAATCACTTTCCTGAGCAGCAAACTACCCACTCATCTTCAGTACATTGAAAGTCGGAAAAAATAATCTTTCTTCTAAGAAAATACTGTTGAAGTTTGGAAATGCGTCGAAAGGATATTTCAGCTGTAGCAGTACTTGCCATGCTGAAAAGAGAATTGCTCTGCTCTCAGAAATATAGCTCAGCCTTGTCGTTCTTGTAGCAGTCATGTTTACAACCTGCTTTAGCTTGAAGGATTTGTTGACTGTTTTTTGATTTGCAGCTATTACAGTAACAAATTGGTGGTGATGTCACAGAGCAGTTTAAGGTGCCCCTTCCCAATCCAGTACCATCCCTATAATAAAACTGACATTAAACATTAATAGGTGCACATTGCTGATGACCAGAAAGAGATGTAACAGTATATTACTTTTTAATTCCTGATTAAGACTTTAAGAGGATGTCTTGTTCTATTATCTATGCAAATTGGTGGCAATGATGGCAATAAATCAGAAAAGAAGGACTTAAAGCACGTCAATTGTCTTGGTTCATGATTGATTTCTCATGCTCATCAAATCCCTGGATGCTTTGTGGGTTTTCTTACTGTGACAGGATTGGTTCCCTTGATCTATGATACTGAGTGGTCAGGTACTTTTTTCCCCCCCCAAAAAAAATTGTGAGTGAGCTTGGTGAAGCTTGTAATAATTAGGAGGGGATATACTGATTGAGACAAATGGATGGACCCATCCAGGATTTCTTTTTAGAAAACAAAGGTTTTGTTGTGGTTTGAGATTTTTCCTCCTTTGTTTTATTTTGGTTTGGTTTATTTTATTTAGCTTGTTTTTATTTCTGTTTATTGTAGTTCATTTTACAGAAAGTGTTGTCACTCCAGACATTCCCTGCAATATTCTACTTTCTTTTATTAGGAGAACCACTTGGACTGGAGCAAAATATGGATGCAAATTGAATTAATGTTGAAAGGACTGACATCAGAGTGATGTTCCATCTTAGGCTCTTAAGAAGAGAGCTGGCTGCTCTTCTAGTACACATTTCTTTTGTTCTCTGAGATACTAGATCATTTTGCAGAATAACATGAAATGTTTTGTAGTGACAGCAGAACTTGATATTCAGTAGTAAGTTAATGACATTGAAAAGAATATATTAAGTGTAGAGACACATTTGTCTGCCATTAATGTTACTGGGAACAGAATTAGGTTGATAATTCATAATATGGATTGAAGTTTTCATAATATATAAATAATAAAAGAGCTGTTAATATATTTCAAGTGAGTGAATGCTGATAATACCCAGAGCTAACTCACCATGTCCATGCTGCTCATATTTTATCTTGAGAACAGACTTGCCTGAGCTCTTGAGGTATGTTAGATCGATTGATCCACATTGGCTGTTGCTGTGCTTTAACCCCAACCAGCAACTGAGCCTCACACATCAGCTCCACTCACTGTCTGCTATGAGATGGGGAAGGGAATGGGGAGGGTAAAAGTGAGAAAATTTGGGAGTTGAGATAAAGACAGCTCAATGGGTAGAGCAAAAGCCATGTGTGCAAGCA
>VXAU01001810.1:0-39248 GCA_013399695.1 Formicarius rufipectus
TATTTAAAAAATCCTTTTTCATATATGTGAAATAAGTCCTTCCCCATGATGTAAAAATAAAACAACAGTACTGTATTTGTTTGTACTTCTGAGGTATACAAAATAAACAAAAAGCTCATATATCCATCACAAAAGCAATACTTACTTCAGAACTCAGAGAATCACAGAATATTCTGAGTTTGAATGGATTCACAAGGATCATCAAGTCCAACCCTTAGCCCTGCACAGAAACATCCCCAAGAGTCACACCATATGCCTGAGAGCATTGTCTAAACACTTCTTGAACTCTGCCAGGCTTGGTGCTGTGACCACCTCCCTGGGGAGCCTGTTCCAGTGCCCAACCACCCCTTGAGGCAAGAACCTTTTTATAATATCCAAACTAAACCTCCCCTGACATTCCCATGGGTCCTATCACTGGTCACCATTGAGAAGAGATCAGTATCTGTTGCAGTCTGTAGTAGAGAAAAAGGCAGGTGAGAAGTATTGGAAGAGGACTGGGTTATAGCATAGTATCCAAGCAGGAAAGATCACCCCAGGTAATGAGACTACAGTGTGACATCATGGTTATTAGCACTGCTCATCCATGTGGAAAGAATGGGACACAAAATTCGATGACAGTACATCGAGTCTTAAAAAGTAAGTACAGCTATTTGCTGGGTTTACTGGCTGGAATTACCTCTTTTAGGACCCAGATATACCACAAAGTGTTTACAAAAACCAAAGAAACATTACAGAAGCAAAAACATACATTGTGAGTTCTACAGGGTTTAGCAATCAACATTTAGCATTGGGCTCAGTGGCACAAGATTCACAACACAGAGAATGAAAACATAATTTGCCATATTTCTGCAGTATAACAATGTAACCATTTAAGAGAATAATTGTACATTACATTTCTTCATTAAGTTCCCTCCAGTTTCAATAATGCATTGCTTCATGTGTGAACTCTATTTCTGAAGGCACTAATTCAATTGAAGACATTGAAAGAAGACTTTGCTTTGTGTTGCAAACAAAAGTTTATAGGGTGCAAAGTGGATTCAAAATACCAATAGTCAAAACTATGGCATAACAGAAACATTACATTTATGTACAAATACCAGAGAAGTCCCAAAAGTAGCTTCATCCCTACACATTTATCTGTGCAAGCAAGTCAAGAGTAGCACAAAGCAGCTGAGCATCATGATTCTGTTTAAGCCCTCATGGGCATTGCAAAAGAGAAACCTATCTCATCCACAAGGTCCAAAGCCAAATGAATTAAAAAACCAAAATTAACAACCCCAAACACTAATCTGGTAGTGCCAGAAAACAGATGACTATCCCCCTTTTGTCCAAATGGTCATCTGTGCAGAAAGCTAGTATCAGCTTTTCCCTGTGTCTGAAGAGACAAGATTATATATGTTTCACATTCCAGAAAAAGAACTGCCCTCTAAAACGCAGGTTATTCTTGGAACTAGGGTGCCCCTCTATTGACACGGTCCGAAAGGGAAAGAGGGACACGGTCCATGCAGAGGGAGGAGTGGTGGGCGTGAACACTTTATTAAGGAGAGCATGGGATACTTATAGGGTCTGTTCAGAGGGTTCTAGAACTTGGGTGGAGACAGGGGCCGACCACGACACAAAAGGAAAAGGGAAGGAGGGTTTATAACTTATAAGGAAGAACTGGGGATGGCTTAGCCTTATAGGGTGGAGCTGCATTGCTCCACCAGCTAGCCAATGAGGTTTTGGGGTACATCAACTAATCAGGGGGCTGTAACTGGGGTTTCCAGAACCAAGCAGAACATTTGGACATACAGAAGTAATAGAATGGTATTAATTACCTATCTAATACATCTTTTTGTCCTAACTATAACATTTAAACAGTATAAAAACTTGTATAAAGAGCAGCTTCATGGCAAAGGTTTACAGCAGGTGGTTGTGACAGCAGCAAACAGTTTCATCCATAAGCAAACATTATTCTTTCGGAAGTTTCTGACAGGTGCGTATCCCGACACTCTATCTCTTTCTCACTAAACAGTTTAGTAATTTGGAAGATATTTTGAGGGGAAGACAGATAATAACTCCCTGTCTTAGTCATTTGGGCATTAATCCAGAAAAGAATGTGGAAATTATCTAATTCCTTAGTGAGCTGAGGTTTTATGTGTAAAGTGCAAACATATCACCAGAAGAGGATGGGACACAACAACCCTCAACTCAGTGCCTGTATCCTGTCATAGTTGGAGTGGGTTCAAGCTTCCTCTCATATTTGGTAATCATTGGGTCCTTGTCATTGAGTTGATTACCATTTGTAGGAGAGGAGAAGAATGGGAAAAGGTGAAGTTGCTGCAGAGACTGGATTTCAGAAGAAGGTTCACAACAGAGTCTTAGGGAACTCTTCTTTGCTACACAGCGTTCTTGAGAACTGCCTGTGTTTCATTTTCTAACTTAGGCATCTCCTTGGCCAATTCCTCTGCTTCTGCAATAAGGTATGGCCATGACAGCCTCTGGCTAAAAAAAGTATACATTGAAGAAGGACACCAAGAGAAAGCAAATATGCTGAGGTAACAAAAAATACCTTTTGAGAAGAGCAGAGTCATGAACAATTCTCCATTTTCCCACTGAACAGTTTTTCCTTCAAAATTTCTGAATAGATGAGGCCCTGCTGCAGGTTTGTGTAAGACCCTTACACCTTTGTCCCACTGCTGCAGTAGTCTGGCTATCTTGAGGAGCAGTGCTGGGCTGAAGGGTGTCTACTGATCTCAGCAATCAACACTAACACACCCTTATCTTTTTGCAGATTCTAACACAGAGCTGAAGGAGAGAACACAAATGTTGTCTGAACAGAAATATTTTCTTCAGGCAGTGCTTCTCCTCATTTATGATAGTGAAAATACAGACCAAAATAATAATTCCAAGAATTTTAACTACAGGTCAGTCAGGAAGCCTAACCTATGTATATCTCTGAACACTGGCAGACAGTGACAGTGAATTTTTTTGAAAGGTTATGATATCAAAGAATTATTTTTTAAAAAGCCAAAAGCATGAAAAGATGAAGGGTTTGGCAGAAAAGGTGTTTTCATAACTAATAATGCTAATGCATTTATCCAAACATCTTCACCTTAAAGATGATGTTATTCTCCACATAAAGTTTGTATGGTCATGCAGTTAAACCAGACTTGAAATCAAGGTGTGTTTCATATCATCCAAACAATGTTAGTCACTCTTAGATCTCTGAATCGCTAGACATGCTATATTTGGCTTCTTTATTCATAGCAAATGTAAGAACACTGGAACGTATTAAAAGACCTAAACAGCCCATTTTCTCTACTTCAGTCACTACTCACAGGCTCTTCACTTAAATATAGGAAACTAATGAAAGCTGCCAAGGAGGAGGGATAGCTATTTAAACAATCATACACTAGTGCTTGTACATACTGTACCTGCCACTGCAGTTTTGGATTATCTGCTTTGGACAGAGCATTAGCTCATGCAGACGTAGAGCTAAACTTTATTTAGATTGAAAACGGATATTAAAATATTTCTTTAATCTATATTTCTTCACATTTAATTCTACCTAATTTCATGCTGTACTCATGTAAGAGTGAGCAGATAGAGAATTAGAAGCGGTAATCACTTAAATGCAGCATGATTGATTAACAGAAAATACAGATAACTAAGCAAAAGAGGAACTAAAAAAGGAAAGTTTGAAAAAAAAAAGAGTTTAGATGGCAGGCTTTGAGATTGTTGTTCTATCAGGGACATGTCCTTTGGAGAAAGGAATTCAAACCCAATTGAATAACATAGCACAAATTATAAGAGGTAAAAAAAGGAGAGGAATTAGGAAAGCTGAGCGAGACTATAAGAACCAGGTATGGTAAAACACAGACACAAAATCATACCTTATGTAAATACTTGTGGAGCAAGATGTTTTTGAGAGAATCAGTCATTCTACTAGGCTCTCAGGAAGTGAAAGGAGCAATAAATGGGGATGAAGTCACCACATCTGTTAAAAGTTCTCATTGCTTCAAGTTTGTCAAGGAAAATATCTGTTCTACTCATGATATAAAGGAGAGGCACTGTCAGAAATTAAAGCTTTGGAGTTTATATTTAAGAGCTTTTATAAAAAAATATACTTTAATTAATCTTGAACCACCAAAGAACCAAGACTAGACTCATGAAGGCATTAGTGGTTTTAATTGCTGACTCTTCACCATTCTCAGAAAAAGTAATGCCACCTTAGACCCTTGCAACATTGACCCAAAGAGCGTGCTAAAGACCCTGGATATTGTGCAAGGAAACTCCACTGTCCTGAGCATGTTGAAGTCCTCAGTGGTACACTGTGCTTTTTGTGAGAAAGCTGTTCCCTGGTCAACCCTCACAAACCTTTTGCTGCTTCTTCTAAATACAACACCTTGAATGGGCCACTTCCAGACAGACTTTCAGGAACTATGGGCCACCAAGATTTTGGTTAGACTATTAAAGTATTGTTTCTGTTCTTCTGATATGTCAAGGGGAGGCTCTATTTCTGTACCATCTGTTTGACTGACACTAGGATGAGCTTTCAGCCCATGAGAAAGACATCATGAGATTTTTTTGAGACAATAGCAGTTCAGAAATGTAGACTAAAGAACACCTACTCAACATAAGACTCATCTGCTGAACCATGTCATGGATTTTAAGCGAGGGAATCTGGCACATCCATTTCAGTTTAGACTAGAGAACTCCATCCTGCTCTCTGTATTTCTAATTTAATTCATTTTAATATTAATTCAAACTGGGAAAAAAAAGCTATTTTTATGGAATAAACACACCCTATTTCTTGGCATGTGTCTGTTTGGATCAAGGAAGGGCTGGGCACAAGCTGTCTGGTCCCTTGCCCTCAGTGGGAGAGGAGAATGCTGAGGTACTCCCACAGGGTCTGCGACCACTGTGGAGTCAGCTCCTCCCACAACATGACAAATGCTGGATAAAAGCTTTTTTATTTTGATAACATGTACTCTGATGGAGTTTTCCTTCCTCTTAGCTTGTAAGATGATAGTTGCAGGTTTGTTACTTCTCTGTCAGACAGAGGGAGGAGGTGCTTGGTACTGTTGTCACTGGATCATCTCATCTGTGCCATCAGTGTGCCCGCTTCTTGTTGTGAGGCTGGTCACTTGGCAATCCTTTCTAAGGTGACTCTGACATCAGTTCAAGTATTTCACCTTTCCATCTTCTTCATTAAACAGCCAACTGAACATAAGAGCTGTGTGCCCTTGGTGTGAACCATTTCCTTTGGTTGGAAAAGTACAGAAATCTGATGTCCTATTTTTTTCATCAGGGAATATGTTTTACCATTTTAAGATGATAGAATACTTTTAGGAATTATGTCATCTTTTCATATTCCGCATTTTAGTGAAATGTCCAGAAATGTCCAGAATTGAAATTAAATTAATTGCAGAGCAAGACCATGAAGTAAATTGATACAGATGCATATCTGACTGTATTACAGAAATAAACATTAGTGAAGGTTCATATTATGTAAAAAAAAAAGAAATTCACTCTCCAGTCTGAAAAACTCAAGCATTCTACAAGAGCACTTAGCAGTGAAAGACAATGACGGTTTGGTTGGTTTAATCTACCTTCCCTCTATCAAAATTTGTGCTTATGTACATGAGTAAGTTCCTTATGTTTTCATTGCCGTTGCTGCTTCTGTCTATTCTCCGCTGGTAGTTTAACACTTTTGTAGTATGGAAATCCTCATTTCGTCTCATCATTTGACAGCATCATGTGGCATTCTGTGAAATGCCATTGGGAGCAAAACAAACACCACCAGGCCTTGTTCTGATTCTGGCAGAAACAAACTGCTGGCTTTGATTTCTCAGTTGCCAGCTTCGACAACTGTATTTTTACTAAGACAGCTGGTAATTCCCTCCTTTCCCTGAACTTCTCATGGGTGTTGATTTCTGGGGCTACCAGATCTCCTACCTGATGATTCAGGAAGATCTTTACTTTTACAAGTGTGTTTTTGAGTGGAAAATCAGCCCTTTTTGGGGGGATGTGCTGGTGAAATTGCCAGGGTGAGGACCAGATAAAGGAGAGAGTACAGCCTAGAAACTACACTCAAAAAAAATTGTTACAGAAGGAAGGCTGAACTTCCATTCTAGTAAGCAAATAAATCAATAAATAATAAAAATGTTTACCAGGTTATACAGGCTTCAAAGTAAACACTCAGTTAAAATGAATGGTAAAGTTTACGCTCCTTTTAGAAGTATTGATTCAGCCTGTATGCCTGTAGAGTCATGAAAATAGCACTGCAGCATCTACAGTTTAGAAGGTTTTCTTTCTACCAAGAAGAATTATCTTTCAAAACAAAACAAAAGTTTACAGTGGTGAAAAACAATTGTCAGAAGTTGCTCCACATATTTTCAGCTTTATGTTATTAAATAATGATTTTTTTTTTCCCAGTAGTAAGATTCTGCCACTTAAGTAACAGCAAAAGAACTGAAAAAAATGTATCAACTTGGAAGAAAAAACATGGATCTGCTTAAAAGTACAGTCTTAACTCTCTGAGAGGCCATCTTGTGAGTCGTTTTGAGAACATTCTTTTGACAGCAGAATTTATACCTGAATTTTTATGCATATAACCCTTTCCTTTTATTGTTATTTTTGGAATAGCAGTTTTCTTTAAAAAAATAGATTCATGTGTCCAAAAAGCTCATTAATAAAGTTTAGGGTATTTGTATCTGGAAAGAAATTTCTCCATCAGTTAGACAAATGATTCAGACACAACCATTTTCACGATGGATCTAAGCCAGGTAGAATTAATACAGCCACTGCATTCTGTCTCTGCTTGCACGAACATCATTCAGTTACAAATTCCTCTTTAGTGATCCCCACTACCAGCATTTAAATATATTACTGATAGGTTATAGGTAGTAATTTCCAAACCCACAACTTCTTTTCACAGAACATGAACTTCAGTAGCTGATGGAATCCCATTTTTATTTTCTAATGAACAGACCTTTCTTTTGATCATTGCAGTCTGTAACTGACAATTTTTGCACAGACAGTTTTGGTGTCTTAGTAGGAGGCTTATATACCTTAATTGTTAGTTAAGACAACCTGACTACATCAAGAAACAAAAATGAGAGTTTATTCCTCTTTGTCTGAAGTTACAGTTCTACTCAGGAATGGCAAAAATGCCTTTCTTCTTCCCCTCTTCTTTACCTTCTTGCATCTTTATGTTCCACTGCACAGGGATTTCAAAAGTACAAGAAGAAACTATCTTCACATAAAATTATGCATATTTCTAAAATTAATACACTTCCTCAAAACTATCTAACAACACACAGTTATAGATAAATATCAACTAAGATATATTTTGTGCAATTGGTGAATTCACACAGTTCTTATTTATCTTAACTTTATTAATAAGGCTCTTCACTTGTAGCATTCTGCAGAATATTAGCAGGCTTCTTCTCTCAATTTGCTGTTAGCCAAGGTCATCCTGCAGATTGCATTGTTATCACTGAGGCCTCTGTCTTGGAAACTGCTACTGACTCCTTAGTCTGAAAACTTGCAACATGCATGTTCCAACACAGTCCTTCAAGGAGACAAATTCTGAAGTGACAGGACATATTACATAGTTAATAGTTTCCATTGGTAATAGACCATCACTCCTGTTTTGGACATGTGGCCTACTGTTAACTACCTGGATTGCAATACAGGTGCACAGGAAGGTTCTTCAAAGAACCAGAATGTCTTCTTCTAAGTTTGAGATGATCCATATGCAGGATATGACTGATACCAACTTTTAATATAATGAAATCCAGCCAGAAACCGATGGACTCTGACAACAAGAAAAAATTATAACACACTGAAATCATGACAGACCACCTTCAGACATATCGTGGTGGTTGCTGGACTGGCAAACCCTGATGGGGAAGTCTGCTATTCATACTGAATTAAATAAACTTATACAATCACTGGAATATTTTGTAATGTCTTATGTACTCAAAAGGTTACCAGAAGCACTCTCAGATTTCTTTAACTGGATGTTATGGTTTAGTGCCAGCTGGCAGCTAAGTACCATGCAGACACACTCACTCACTCCCCCCACCCCTCAATGGGTTGGGCAGAATTGGAAAAAAACAGTAAAAACAATGGGTTAAGAACAATTTCATAATTAAAATAAAGTAAAATATAATTATGATGGTGATGATAATAATAGTAATTAGCATTAGTATAGAGAGATGAATAAAACCTGAGAAACACAAGTGACACACAATACAATTGCTGATCACCCATCAACCTATGTCCAGCGATCCCTGAGCAGCAGCTGGTCCCTTCCAGCCAATTCCACCAGTTTCTGTACTGAGCATGACATTCTGTACTATAGAATATCCCTTTCGCCAATTCAGGTCACCTGTCCTGGTCAAACTCCCTGCAGCCTTTTTGTGCAGCTCCTCAGTGCTCTCCTCAGTGGCAGAGCAAAGAAAACTGAACAGTCCCAGACTTAGGCTAAGCACTACTTAGTGACAGTCAAAATATAAACCTGTTATCAACATTATTCTCATACTAAACCCAAAACCCAGCACTGTACCAGCTACTAAGAAGAAAATTAACTCTATCCCAGCTGGAACTAGAACACTGAATCTAACTGTCCTCCTATGAACTATATTAGTCGTAATTTATTCTTCGCACCTCTTCCATGTTGTGTTGTCTCCTGTTAGAAACCTGGTCTGGCACTACCTGTGTTCACACACAATCTACATGACTTGTTAAAAGGGAGGGCATTTCTTGATGACCTGTGCTTTCGTTTATGATTGTTAAGAATGCAAAGAATTGAATACAATACGATCTTAAGTGGTGTGGCCATTTACCCCTGGCTGTGGTCCTGACAGTGGACAGGAAGGAACACAAGATCACTCCTTTTCACTGCAAGATAGTTAGGCTTGAGCTAATTGCTAAACCACGGTTTCAGATTTCTATTGGTAGTCATTCAGTCTACACAAGAATACTGCTGTATCTTCAGCAGTGAACAAACTTCATGGGCTGTCAGCTTTCTTTCTGCTATTTCACAGAACACCTGAACAGCACTCACAGTGGGTTTGTGGTTGGAATTGATCTATTACTATTGTTTCACTTTAGCCATTAATTGTCTTTAAATGTGGTATCTTGTTGTCTCTTCCATGCTAGAATTTTTCTTTGAAAAGTACATTGCAATAATGAGGAACCCTTGTCTTCTTTATAAATTACACTGAAAGTTTTGGTTTAAAGCAAATAATGTTTGGGTCTGGGATGTTTCAAAAGAGGTTAAGACATAAATTAAAAAAATGTATTTTATAATCATAGCCATTGGACCATAGTTGGACCATTCACTTTTTATTTCCTCGATTTATTTGTGAGTAAACTAATCACACCTAAAAAGGATATCCATTTGATTTGCAAATCTAATTGTGTCTCATAATTACATGTATGTGGATTCAACCATATGAAAGAATCTCATCATCACATCTCTCATCTGGTCTAGAATCACAGTGGAAGAGAACAATTATTTTGCCTCTTTACATGGACCATCTTACTGGCATTATACTGGAGGACATTCTTGTAGTATTTATTTATTATCTATTTTCCAGTAGAAAGTATACCAACTTTCAACATTTGTCCATAATCTTATATTCTGCCTATCACATGTCGTTCATTAGCCCCAAGTGCATGAACCCAGTGGTTTCCCTTATTTGTGGATATTATTATTCCACATGAATAATTCCATTTATTCTGTTGACTTCTGGTGACTCAAATAAACAATATCACCATCACTGTAAGGCAAATGCATTCCTGTGCAAAAACAGCATCTTGAACACAACACAGCAACAGGACATATGGTCTCTCAAAGAGTTTGCTTTTTAAATTTACAATCCAAATCTCCATTTCTGTCCTAAAAAGCTCTCCTTAAAAACTTCCACTGACTAGCTTTACAAAACAGAGCAGTTCATGCCTGTCTGCCAGGTGAAGGTAGTTAGAGGCACTGCTAGAGATCAGGGCAAGCAGACCCTAGGCATGGAGCCCTCTAGGACTGAGAAATTTTCACTATCTAATGGAAAGTGTGGCAGATCCTCCTATGGGAGGAAAAAAGGAAGAAAATACCCTTTCTCTAGGAACCCTGCTTGCAGTTTTCTCAACTTTTAGTTATTTTTTAAAACATGCTGATAAGGAAGTCAATATGGGGATCGTGTAGATGTAAACACTGTGTTCTGCTAATGGAACTTCAAGGATCTTGTTTAGCATCTTGCCTAAGAAGGCAAATACATCTATTTTATAATATACTCAATCCATAAAAGCGTTTGTCCTTAAAACTCCAGTCTCCTCACAAAGACAGGTCTCCTACTAATGGAATCAATTAGTGAAGTTCAACATACCAGCAAATGAGAGCAGACAAAGCCAAACAAAATCCTTTTTTGCTTTAGATTTTAATTTTTTTCTTTTTTATGAAACCTGTTGGTTCTTGCCTTTCAAGCCCATCCCTCTTTACTTGCTGCTTGTTTCTCTGCCATTATGTCTAAATTAATGATGTCTTTGGCAGTCCAACAACTGATCCAATTGGCTTCAATATCACAGTTTGAAAATGCTCATCAGTCCTGCAGCCTACTTGTTTTTTGACTGCCGTGAACACTGCCATGGAACAGTGTGCATGCTTCCACTCCTCACACACTCAGCACACAGACCATGTTTGCATTAATTTGGTGAATATGCAGTCATGCTCATTGACTGTGGGTAGTTTCATTGTAGGGGAGTGGGGAGGGAATCATTGCTGGTTGAAAAGTGACTCTGCAGCTGACTCTGGGAGCCCAGGTTAGGGCTTCTAGAATAAGACGGGATACATTTTTTAGAGGAGGAGCTCTCATAAGTGGGCAAGCTAGCATAGTCTAACTACTTGGTTGCAGCAAGAAAGCAGAAAAAAATAAAGCTATTCGTATGTGTCTCTCTGGCAGAGACTCATTGACAGTATTTGCATGCCTTGCAGTGTTAAAATGGTCATTCCCCTCTCTGTTCCACTGTCCAGATTATTGATGACGGTATCTGACAGTATCCAGGATAGACTTCTGTGCAAGTCCTTATAATTTAGCCTTCCATTTTGGCAGAGAAACATCACTGGCTACTCTCTTAGTACACCTTTCTAACTCATTTTATACATGTCCATTAATTTGTTTATACATTTTTTCCTCTGTTTGTTTATACAAATGTCATGAGAGACATTGTCAGTTTTTAAAAGATCTGGAAAGATAATACCTGCTTTATCTCCTCAGTGAGCAAGGTCTGTTACCCACTTTGAGAAAGAAATTGTATTTGTTTCATGTTATCTGTTCTTGGCAAATCAGTGGTGACTGCTTCTCATCTCTTTACTTCCCAGGTACTTAGAAATATTTTATTTGATTGCTCATTTCTTTTAGAAATTGATGTTACTCAGGTGGTCTGTAATTTCTCAATATATTTTCTTTTTAAAATAGAAAACATAGCTATCCATAGACAATTTCCTGGCAATTCATTCACTCTTCCAAGCTTTCAAAGATAACTGTGAACAGTCATATGATTCATCTGTCACTTCTTCAAGTAACCTCAGAAAAAATTCACTAGGTTTTGCTGATTGAAAAGTTCTCATTTATGTTTCTTCTCTTTAAGAGGCTGAAATCCTGCTTACTCTCTTGCAACTGGAATTAGTTGACTACTTGCCACCTCAAAACTGATCTCTTTAATGAATGGTAATGTAGAAAAACTTATGTCAGTGTATTTTCCTAGAAGGAATCTCTAATACTTAAGTGCTGATGTCAAAGAAATCACAGCTAAAACCATTTTCCCCTAGGTGAAGAGGAAAAAATCTTGGGAAAACAACAAATGAACATTTTGCTTTTTGCAGTATTTATCCTGCATTCTGCACTGTTTTTTCCCTTAAATTTTCAGTGTGGATACAATTTACAGCACTATTTTCAAGAATGTTGAATTCCAATTAGTCTCACCACATCACTCTGGATTGTAGGTGAAAAAATTTCTTTTCCCCAGCCAAGACAACACGAACAATTAAAGCGCTCTCAGTACAATTTTTATCTATATATCAACAGAAAAATGTACAAACAATCATTTTAAGCACAGAACACTGCTATCCTCTGAACCAATAAGTCCAAAGATATTCAATAATACTACAAGGATGTAGCAGATTAAAGACAATGAGTATCTTTCTCTGAAGCATTTACTATTAGTTTCTTTTAGATGTGTAATTGATTGGCTCCTCCAATATACCAATTCCTTCTACACTGTTGGCAACAACATCTGATCAAATATTCTTTGCTTCAGGCTGCAGCTATACTAACCATCTCATTGCAAGACTGAAAAGTTCTCTGACAACTGCTTCACAAGACAAGGAAAAGGCTGAGAATAGCAAAGGAGACCACCCATGCTTCACGCTCAAGTTTGAGAGCTCTGTAACAACAAAGCTTACTTTCTTACTTTAAACCTTTCATTGTCACTCAGTTTTACTATGCAAATTAGGGCTTATAGAGGACAAGAAGAAACTAATATGAGAATGAAATGCATTAATTCTAAGACAATCTTTACTACTTTACATGTCTACTCATTTAGAATGTATGTCAAATTACAATTATGCATGTGAACCAATGTCTGAGTTTAATGCCTGAAAGGTTTTTTAATTGCAAAAAAGTCATCAGATTTCTGTTTCACATAAAAAGGTGCATGCTTTACAGGCCTCTGGCAGAAATATTTTAGCCTTCTTTTAGAAAATAATTATTTTGTTCCTTCCAAGCTTAGTCAATATGTATTTTTTCTATAACTAATTGTATTTTTCAAAATAGGCATTTTTTTTTTTTTTTTTTTTAAATTCAGGGCACTTACTTGAAGTAGGTTTTCCTGGGTAAGCAACTGCTGAGAAAAGAAGTGCAAATGATCTGGCAGCTATTGAAAAAGGTGACATGAAAAGCACAACAGCAAAAAATACCAGTGGAAGGCAGTGTGGAAGGAAGCAGGAAGTAGAGCAAGATGAAAATATAGAGTCCTGTGAAAATCAAAAGATAAGTAGGAAAAGCAAGATACCAGTTGGATGGTAATGAAGAGTAAGGGGCTCTTTCAAACAGTCCAGTAAAATAGAGCTCCTCCATCACTACCCATAGGATGTGTATTACAAGGCAAAGTAAGGAAGGAAGATAAAATTAGGAGTGTTAAAGTGCAAAATTAATTCATACCAATATGGACATGCATTTGAAATCAGAGGAAGATAAAAGAAAATATAGGTTCATCATTTAATGGGAAAGGACAGCAAAAAATAGGCATAAAGCTGAATCTTCCCATTTTGCTTCAGTTATGAAAAAGATTAATGAAGAGCAAGTGTTACTGCAATTCATTAACAAGAGAAGGGGTAGGTTTAGTAGTACTCAGTTATTTAAAGTGTTTTTAAGCTAGTTCCTGACAAAATTCACCACTGAGCACTGAAAGAATCACCCGAAGCAATCCCTGAGGCATTAGAACTGCCTCTGACTTTTTCAGGAGGGGAGGGAAAGAATTCAAAAGACTACAGAGAAGTCAGCTGAGTATCAATCATTAAAAAGGGAAAATAGAACCATAGCCTAATTCAGTGTCAGTATAAATACTAGGCAAAGAATTAAATAACCAATTTATAAACATATTTATGATATTAAGGTGATTAAAACAGCCACCATAGATTTTTCAGGAGTAAATCATGTTAAATGAATCTACTCTCTCCTTTCGGAAGGACAGCTGCTCACCTGCTCTGATGATTGAAAAAGACACAGTAATATCTGTGCTATACCTGCTCTTTGATATGCTTTTTGAGTTTGTTTTCCATATCTTGGTATATACAAATTGCAGGAACATAGTCTAAATAAAATCCTCATAAAATGGATGCAAAACTGGCTGAAAATGCATTTAAACCACAAATGTCCCAAATGCATTATCAGTGTAGGGATAATTCAAGCAAGATTCTGCATGGAATTGTCCTAGATTCAGTTTGATTCACTGGGTTCGTGAATTATTTGGGTGATAGAATAGAGAATACACAAGACATTTGTGTTGACATAACATTAAGCTCACAAGGAAAGACAGTATCAGAAATCTAATTGATCTTGACACATTGGACGTCAAACTTGGAATTCAATAAAGACAAATGCAGAGCACTATACTGAAGGAAAAAAAAAAAGACAGCAGATATAGAGTTACAAATGAAAAACTGAATAGGCAGCAATCCATCAGAAGGGGCTATTGCAGCAGCGTACTGCATGAGTATGAGTTGTGACACTTCAGGAGGAAAAAAAAAAAAAAAGGCAAATCTAATTCCAGACGAAATTCAGAGTAGTGTCACAGGTAAGAAACGCAATGTGCCGAGTTTGCTCCACTTCCAGTCACATCCACTGCACATCGATGCCCCATTTGCTCAACACACTTTACACCAAAAGCAATTTAAGGGGAAGCTAGTGGGCAAAGCCACAGAAATGAAAAAACCAAGCTAAGGAAGAGACACAGCAATCCTTTAACATGTAAAAGTAGAGAGTGCTTCTATGATGGGTGAACAGAGGAGGCTGTAGTGCTGGAGGCAGCTAAATAGCTGTGGGCTACTTACAGTGCTGTGCCAGAGTCCTGGAAAACCAGGCTGCCAGCTACTGTTGCTGCTGCCAAGAAAAGGGTTTGGATGGGTAGAGTTAGGACTGTTCTGGGCAGGAAGAGGAGATCCCAAAAGCAAGAGTCACACTATAGGATTGGGACAGCAGCAACAATGTACATTTTCTACGTTTTTATACTTGGAAGAACATTCTCAATGTAGTCTTTTTCCCTAAAAATGACTGCCATATTTCAGTACTGCCTACACTGTTGAGAGGCCTTGAGCTGTGCTGTAGAAAGTATGTATAAAATGCATGAGAATCAGTTCTTGACGTCCACCAAGGGAAGGACAACAAGAGATTAACAAGTTTACATCAGAATAGGTTTAGTATACATATTAGGGGCAAAGTCTTACAGAGAAGCACTAGAAATCATTGCTCAGAACATTATGGAACTTCCTTTGCTGCAAGAATGAAGAGCTGTTAAGGAAAATATACATTAGCATTTACAAGCAGGTGTGTTTGTTGTCTCCCTGTGAAGGAAGACCAAAAAAGTGGCTCGCTGAGGGGTCTTTCCATCATTACACTTCTGATTAATAACATTTCATTACCTCTTCACGTTTTACTGGGAAAAAACATGAAAGCAGTACATTATACTCCGTGCTGATGGTAACTTTCAGACCTCCTCTTTACAGCCCTGGGACAAATGACTGGTAAGAAGGGCTTCAGCATCATTTTTGCTAGGATTATGTGCTGTGTGACATAAGCCCATAGAAATTGTTTCTGGCTTCACTCTCTGGCATCAGTGAGCAAGTGCTAAGGCATACATCTGGTTGGGAATGCAATCACATTATTATCTCCTGACAGAGAACATAATCAACTAATTTCAGCCCTGGTATAAATGGATAACCATTTATTATAAATGGATAACCATTCTCAGTTACAGTCTGAAGAAGCCTCCTTGTCTCCATTACTGATGTATAGGTAAATTAAACTCCTCAATTTATGTGCTCCAAATTAGTTAAAATAATTTAAAGTAGATGGAGTTAACTGCTTGGAAGTTGTTTCTCAATAACTAAGCTATTAGTAATCATTCCTAGGGCTCTTTATAATCAATGCTGGATTGTTTCTCACTGAATATGTACATCACCTTGCTATTACTTCAGTGGAGTAATACTGGGTTAAATCAGCTGAGGATTTGGCCCACAATATCTCAAGGGTACTTCCTTTTAATTTAGTAATAATTACACACTATGCTAATAGACTAAAAGGTCTTTGGCCTTTGAGTTAATGAAATAATACCAACACAACCCTCAGAATTAATTTATTCAGCAAAGAGGAAAATTATTACTTCACAAACATAAAGTAACCTCAATATATTATAATAAACTTCATTTTGTTTATAAAAAGAGAGGGGGGAAAAAAGGACAAAGGAGATTAATAAGTAAGAGGATAACTTATAATACGATTTTCTATGGTTCTTGTCTCCCTAGTATCCCATAACCCAAACCAAAAGTGTAAACCATGGTTGCACACACACATACACACATACATACATGCATTTGCACATACAAACAAATTAAATGGATCCAGAATTCCTCACCTGCTAAAGGCCTCACAGGCTTATGACAAATGCTACAGAGGGATGAGAATCCATAAGTTCTGTCATCCACAAGAAGAATTGTATCTCAGACTAGATTAACAATAACCTGATAATGTATGTCTTCCATTCCCACAGTTAACCAGTAAGCAGATCAAAGTCTCAGAATAAGAACCTAAATAAAGAGGTGACAGCAGCTCTTCTAAATTTCTCAAAGGAAAAATGTTTCTCTCTCCCATGCCCCATTTTTCTGGAGAAAAACTGCCTGGAAGGGCAAGCAGAGAAAAATAAAATAGCCTTTAGTGCTCATTTTCTTACACAGAGCTAATTCTATCACTCAATTATACTCACATAATCTTACAGTTTCACAAAGAGGGAATCAGGTCCTGCCAAAACCAAAGAACTCTACTGGAGTCTTGCTCATTACACACTTTATTTAAAAGGAGAGTTGTAGGGGATGGATTTTTAACTTTTTAGTCAAAATAATTGTTTCATATAGTAAGTTAAATCCCCCATAGCAGGGGGATTGGAAATAGATGATCTTCAAGGTCCCCTTCCAACTCAAGCCATTCTGTGATTTTGTGACCCCTCAGGTGACTATTTATACTTCACATCCTAAAAGCACCAGCCATGCATGCAGCTCAGACTTACGCATCTACAGTAAAATAAAGTCCTTTATCCAGATGCTCAAAGAATATAGAGGTAATACAGTTCTGTGAACTCTTCTTAACTGATTGCACAAATTGTAAAGGTACAGAGTCACACCAGGTCATTTCATTGCTGTGTGTTGCTTTTCTTCTGAGGCAGTGAACTTTGTGGTTTTTCCTACAAAATGGCTTCATGAACACTTGCTCCTTTCTCCTTTCCCTCCATTCCACTCAGCTCTAGGTATTAGGGCACTTACCTAAAGGGTCACTGAGGAGAGACAGAACCCTCTCAGAGTGTGGCAGTATCTGCCATGAGGCTCTTAGTTTTGCGGAAGAACCTGCCACTACTCTAAAAGTTACTTGAGCTCATGACCGATAGACCTTGCCTTGACTTCCTGCAGGTAATGCTGACTTTTCAAACCCTCTCCATAATGCACTTTGGACTCTGATTTGGAAACTGTGCGATTGAACTTTAAACACTGTCACTAGCTTATCCTGGGAGTTGGTTCTTCTCCTGTAAAATAGCAACATCTTATTGCAAATCATAGGGACACTTGAGCTCTGGGGAAAAGGGAATAAAACTTTATAATAGAAAATTTAGACACACTAAATATGTGGCTTGGCAAAATTCTTCTTTCTTTATGAATCAAACTTGAATAGTTTCTTCCCATTCTCGTTAAGAGACAATTCTTTTCTTGTGCTGCTTCAGAGGTAGCTTACAGAACATTACAGAAGTTACATAATTAAATTGTTGTGAATGAATAATCTAGAAAATATTGTGAAAATACTGTTTCATTGTTACAGACCCCAGGAGTCAGTTTATCAGGGAAAATGTTTCCTCTAGAAACAGTGCAGAGTGATGCGAGTATTTCACCTTATTTTAAAAGCCCTCTGTAGAATTTCAGACCATATGACATTTGTAATTCTCCTATTACAAACAAGTGGAGCTCTACTCTGAGTTAGTCTCACTGGGAAATAGTGAAGTAGAAACTGTTAGTTACAATCCATTTCTAATAGACTTGTGTTGTCTTCAAGGCATTTTTGAAATAATATATATGAGGTTACATTTGTGTATTGCTTGTGTAAAGGCATTCACTGATTAGCTTTAACATTGTTACAGTCTCCTTTAACAATGTTTCAAAATAACTGTGATTAACAGGTCACTATAAGCATTTTGATAAGTGAAATAATGTCTCTTCATTTAAAAAGGAAATAGTTATTGGACTCTAAAATTTTGTTTTAATTACTTTAGTGTAGATTTCAATCTTGTCTGAAAACAGTCTTCATGCAGTGACCTAAGAAGTCAGTTTCCTCTACCCAAACATTTAGGAACCTTGACTCCATTTCCTTTCCTTCTGCCATTATTTCATTTGATTTCATATAGTTTTACTCAGTAATTGTTTTTGAGCATTTCAGTCAGCAATTTTTCATTCTGGAATAAAAGCTAATGATCTGTAAATTTGCAATGCCTTATTTTTGTAGCTAGTAAATTAATCTTAAATAAGTTAAGTAAATTAACTGATATATGTCATTAATTGTTAATGGTGTTTTAACTAGGTAATTCTTGTAAAAGGTTGTTTATCATCACCATGGTTGGGTGACTGTTCCTTACAATCTGTCCACGCTGGTGTGGCTGAACTTACTCTATCTATCATTGTGCGCCGCTCCGAGATCAGGAGACTGTGAAGCATAGTTTAAATATCAAATTCAAACATGTCCAGTAAACAATGAACCTAAAGACCATCAGACTTAGTAAGGTCAGATTACTTTTTGTTTTTCAAACAAAAACACATGTGTATCATATCCTAGTTCTCTTTACACATGGCATAAAGGAGTTATAGACCAGTCCTGACTAAGTAGTAAAAATGGCTAAGCTTAGATCCAAGCCAATTCAGGCATTAAATTACCCAAAGATTATGCTATCCAGTGACTTGGTGACATGAGTAGCAAGTGAAGCTTGGATACTCATTAGTGGTTTCTCTTTAGGATAAAGAGGTAGTATTACCTTAATCACATGCAGTAATTAGAGGAAAAGTTCATCAAGTGCCAAGCAAAGTGAACTTTTCAATACATAAGAGTAAGTCAGTAAAAGTTAATTGAATCTCATCTTTGGACTTGAATCCTTAGCCAATATTCTGTCTTCATAGGCTGTTGCCACCAAGTTAATTATCAAGCAAACAGATATCTCTGGTAAGGTCAGATCCAGCTACAAAGAATAGGAATAAAAAATCTTGTTTCAGCAAATATAAGGGGCACTAAGTATCCTGAGGCAAGGCCTCTGCTTGCTATTCCAAGTCTGCTGGTTGTCCTCATTCCTAAAAATACACATGATCTGTTGTCCTTGCTCTCACAAGTGAATTTTCTTAGAGTATTGCTACAGATATTGCACTTTGATGTCTTTGGGTCTTCTTTTCACATTTTCTCTGTGATTCTTTGTCCTCCTTGCTATTTTTTTTCTAACCCACAGCTCCCTCAGAGGAGTACTGGCCCATTACTTCTTCTTTCCAGTGGTGGCCAGCTGCATAGTTCGAGTCCTAACTGGTTGTTGCATGGCCTTTTCATCAGATCCAATTTGTTCACTCTCCAGTCCGTGCAGCTTTTATATAGGTTTAATCTAAATGAGAGGTTGAGTAAAACTATTAGCATAGTATTTGCTCAATCCTGAGGAGAACAATGCAGGAAGAATCAACTGCAGACTGAGGCCAGTCCCTGGGTTATACCTGCTGTTCTTTCTACTCATGTCCTCTTTTGCCTGAAGTTACATGGAGGCCCATGGACAGTACAAGCAGACACTGCAGTTTGAGTGTGTAACTATGGGCTAGTGGAAAGCTATTACATGCCAGATCTAAATCCTCCCAAGAATTATTAGTTGTTTCTTAGGAGAGAGTGCCTAACACTGACAACTTTTCTCCATAATATCTGCTATGGCAGGGGGATCATAAGGGTTGAGACTGCCTTGTTTGTCCCACTCCTGTGTGTAACTAACATGTGTGAGCCACACCATGCAGAATGAACAAATGCAAATTATTGTGACTTGTTTGGCATGCAACAGGATAACGAGGCTGGAGTGCTGTAGTCTGCCAAGAAATTCAGCTCCAAAGACATATGTTGTGCTCATGCTGCATATCAAAATATTTTACCCATCTCATTCGCAGTTATACCTACTTAATCCCCCAATTTCTTTATGCCCTTTAACTAGTAACATGCTGTAACCTTTTGCCAGCCTTACATGACTGAAAGAGCCTGCCAGACACAGCCTCCTGTAAGGAGTTAATAAAGGTTGTCAGGTAGCTCACAAAGAGAAGTGAGGACAAGTTTTTCTCCCCCAGAATATTAGTGTCCTGAAGGCAGGCAGGATGCACCATCCTCAGCAAAGCAGTGCTGATGACAGTCTGGCTCAGTGTGCTGGCATCACTGTCTAGAAACCTCTTGCTCTTTCATCACTGTGACCACATCTCCCAGCAATGCTCTGTCCAGCAGCATCCTTTGCTCATCCAAAATGCTTTCCTCTACTCCCATGTTCTTCACACCCACTGTAAGAACAAGTAGACACAAGTTTTGAGGCACCCCAATCAGAAACAAGTGCCCTTTCCAGCTCACTCAGGGATTGTCCTACTTCCTCCTTTAAAAGAGTCTGAAAAACAGGAAGGATCACACTCATTCTTTAAAATATGGAGTCATTACCACTACAATGAAAAACAGTGGTGGTTAAAGCGTGCACCTCAAAATGTGCCAAAAGCCAGTCTCCTGAAAAAGGGTCACACCATGGGAATACAAGTATCTGTAGAGTGGATATAGATAGTGGGAGGAATTCGCTCTAGTTTTCCAGTTGAAGCAGCTCCTTTGCACGTGTAATATTAAAGGATTAACTGAGAAGGAGTGTAGAAATAAGCAAGGAATGTTCTAAGAGGCAGAAAATTTGATTGCTAGTCCCTAATCTTCCACATTCTTGCACACACAGTCTTATATGTTACCTACACCTAGTATTGGATAAGAGGCACCAGCAAATCTTGGGACCTTGGGATTTAGCCTGCTCAAGAGCAAGCTGTACCTATGAGGTCAGAAAACCATTCTCAGTCCCATTCCTTCTGTTCTGACAAGAAGGCATTCCACGGAAGTAAAGAAAAGCTTCCGCAAACTGGATGGGAGAGGGAGGAAGTGAAACAGCCATACCTCACAAGATGAAATGGATTTCAAGTGCTTCAGGTAGCAAAGGGAATTGGCAAGTGATAGGTCATGATAGGTCATGATAGGCCAACCTTCAAACTACCCAGGTGTTGCACAAAACCTCAGAAGCACCATCTCCCTCTTTAGGGATTGTAACGATCTGTGCGGAGGCAACATCAGTCCTGAGACTGGCTGCCAGACCAATGTGTATCATGCCGATGAGAGAAAATATGCACATTTAAGGAATCAGTAGGGTTTATATATGAGGGGTGATAAACTACTAGCTTTTGGAAATTCACAAATAAATGAAAATTTTCTGAAACTCTCAGCCTGAAAAAGAATGTGAAGGTCTGTTTTTTTAGGACCTGAATTTGCATCAGTTTCCTCTCATTTTATATTAAATGTTATGGCAGTGTCAACTAATGTTTCTGCCTGTACTGGGAGTGACACTACATAAAAATCACTTATCTGAGTTGCATTATGAAATATTTTTAAGAACTTCAATGGTTCTTCAGATTACTGAAATGAAATAATTGCAAAAATTGAGTTAAACTCCTTTGGGGTGACTTTCTTTGGATATCAGGGGTGTTATTTGTAAAATCTATTATTTCACTGTGCATAAATCTATAGCAATAAGTCAGCCATTATTTCTGCCCAGGACTACAGTTTCCACTCCTGCTTTTACTCCTCTCACATGAGCTTATCATAATCCTCTTAATAACTATGTGTTCTGTTTACAATTCTTTGGGCAATATCAACCCTAAGCCCNTTTAATGATGATTAGATTAATTTCTTTAACAATCGAAGGGTGCTCTTTTCTGGTGTTCAGTCATAGTTCTGCTGCGATTTTGATAAAGGCCTAAGGGAGGTGGTTTTCCAAACACCAATGGATTTCCACAAAAACAGGCTACATAGCACAGGCCATTGGAGAATCCTACCTTTAATTATATTTCCAGTACTCAGGTCAGCTTTTGAAACACATTGTGTATATCTGAATACTTGCTTGTCATACTATCAAAAAAAAAATAAAAAGAGACACTGGAGTGATTGATTGATTAATAAAAGGAAAAAAAGTCTCAAGCCTCACAGGGTATCATTTAAGGGCTGAGGGTAACATGTTATGTTAGCATAAAGGGATTTGGACAATACATGCCTTGTTAGTGCTGCTTCAGGACCTCAGAAGCAGAGTTTTGACTCAACACCTTTCATCTTGTCCGTTTTCTTCTCTTTATCCCACTCTAAACTTTCATACTGAACCAGATCCTTAAGATCCAGCTAGTGGGAAGGTTCACGTTTCCAAGGATTTCTCCCCTACGAACATGTTTTATTTCCATCCATTAACTGTTTAAAATTGGCAGAAATCTCTTTACAGAGACGATTATAATAATTTCAGGCCCCTATAGAGCTTACAGAGACATCAGCATCAAAGAACCCAGACTTAGAGAACACATTAAATAAAATGCTTCTCAGTTTAGCAAAAAGTGCACCTGACATAGATGGTTGAGCTAAATACCTGATGAGATGTTTCCTAGCCCTGTGGTTCCACAATTGGTTGGGAATCACTGGGTTTCATGTAAAGGAGATGAATGAATACAAACTTTCTCAGAAACACTGACTTTAAACAATGTTTGGCTACACTGGCTATTGCTCCTCTATTTCACAGGTGACTATTAACACCGCTCTTGTCCTGCTCTGTTCCCCATGGAGGGTCTGCTCAGGAAGTCACTGATGTTTCCACATGCTGAGAAGGTGGGAGAAACTGCACTTTCCCAAAGCACTCTTGACAGGGAGGACAGAAAAAGAAAGACCTAGAGTGCTCTGGCTTCTTTTAATCACTGAATACAAATGACCTAAAAATGACCCTAAGTTAATCCACCTCCAAAAAAAAAAAAAAAAAAAACAAGAGACAAGCAGGGAGAAGGGTGGATTATGAAGACATCCCTTTGATAAACTCTGCCCCTGTTCAAAGGCTGGAGGGCAGAATTTAAAGATACAAGTGGTGATGGTAAAGGTGGCAGCTTTCCAATATCCATGTTGTCAGTTTATCCTGAAAAGTTGACCTTTTTAAACTAGCGCTGAATCTTTTCTTTTTCTATATTGACAGCATTTTGCCTTTTTGTGGAAACAGTTCTCTAATAGGCTTTCTTGTGGCCATTTATTACACATTGGGCACTAGGTTTGGTTTCTAATAGTTCCTTTTCATTTAGCTGCCTACTGCTGACTGTGGAAAGTGTAGGTTTGGCTCCACTGATGGCTCTCTGTAATGGCTGTGATTACACCCTCTGCATCTTCTTCACAGCCAGCCTTTCAATTGAACAGCACATTATGCCTGGATAAAACTCAAAGAGCAGCCTAATATCAGGGTTCTCTAGAGCTATAATAACTGGTTCAAGATCGAGCAGATAAAACCACATCAATATTTCTGTATGGTCCATGACGTAAAACACAACAATCCTGCATATGCCTATCTATGAGTTAAAGCTGTATTTTACCACTGCTCTGGGGAAAGAGGGATGAAAATAAACCAATGTCATCAGAAGGTCCAGAGAGTAGCAAGTAAACAGCAACCTGTCACCTGCTGCATGCATCAGCAGCATGGTCTCATTATGGCAGATTCAGCAGATTGCTTTTCAAATCACCATTCTTAAGCAGGTATTCCTTTAAATTTGAGAAAATGTGTTTCTGCAAAATATTTCGTTCTAGCTGAAGACAGGTATTTCCAGGGAATCTACTGAAATATTGCTGTAAGTACAAACAGAATGATGCCTCCATGGAGGGGGGAGGAAGGGGGAACCTGGGAAGAGATTGGACACGACACAGAATTGCTTGTGCGTTTTTAAACTATACAAATTTACTACTCAGTTTTCTGATCCTGAAAAGTCAAGAAAACAGGTCCAGAACACAAAATATAAAAGAATATAAAAGGGAGGTAATTCACTCACTATTGGTTCTTTAGAGTCTACATTTTGAGGGTTTTTTTCTGTGCACAGGTAGAGATTAAAAAAGGAATTATTTAACCAAACTTCAGTTCTGCTGCATTTTACAGATTCTTAAAACTGAGAATCAGATCTCAAAACCACCAAATTTCTCAAGGATTTTCCATGAACGGAGAAAGAACGATGGCAGAGCCATTACCAACACCTGTATTCAAACCTTGCTTCAGCATAAGAATAGATCAGTAAATAGACTTACCCCAAACCTCAGTTATGTCCATAGTGATGCTTGTGGGAAAATCTAAGAAAATGCTTCATGCAGCTTTCAGTGTTGGACTGTGGGGCCATTTTGTCACACCAGTCTTTTGGACCATGTTGTCCACAGGACCATACTCATACAGGTTGTGCCCTTTAAGCAAGCAGTGTAGATGAGCAGGATGGGCCTTTGTGGACTAAAGTAATTAATCTTGAGGGTCAGAGTGGGGTTTTTTAGGTTATGTCACTTCAGGCTGGCTGTTTACTGCCTATTTGTGGCTAGAGACCTCTAGGTGCATATCAAGCAGATATTGCAGTTTAGTTTCATCTGAAAGGAATGCAGTTAATTTCCTCTGAGAGTGCTTCATGATGCAAAACAATGTGCAAGTGGAAGTAACTGGGACATTTACTTCAGTAACATCCTACTGCTCTGAACTCAGATGTGAATGTAGACAAATCCTTAACATCCAAGAAAAACGACTCTCTGAGTGGCTTGATGTTGTAAAGTGCTGAAGCTATGCAGGATACTGGACTTCATTAAAATAGGTTCATCAGTTTATAGATTCACCAAAGTGTCTTGGTTCTTAGCTTTCCACTGTAAAACAACTCATTAAAACAGATTTTTTCAAAATACCAAGTATTACTGTGAGGAAACCAAGTCCTGATATTTATGCACTAAAGCTGCACGTGCCATATAGGTAGACTTGTTAAGATACTGTGTATTTTATATAACAAATTTTCCACTGTTTTTCCAAACAATTGATATTCCCATTTCAATACAAAGTTTAACTCCACTTAGATCTTTACAAGGCTTCACCTCCACTGAAATAACTACGGGTGTGTGGAACCACAGAGGGGCACTGTGATTGTTCAGCAGAGCCAACGCCATCTCATTTTTCTATCTGCCACCAGCAAAGACCTGGATTTGACAACAGCCAGAGAAACCACACAAGTGTTGTTCCTCTCAGGCTGTTCTGTTCCCTGGGGTTTGCTATCTCACCGAGGCAGGCACTTAGTAAAACTACCTTCAGAGACATCAGGAGCCACAGGCACAAATTTCCAAGGATCCCTACAAGTCTTGTTTCACTTTTAAGCAAAACTCGTTGAGAATTTTTTTTTTAAGAGGCTCTGACAATCTTACTAGAACTGACTTGAAATACCCAACTGAAGCCTGAGATTTATAGTGCAAGTGAAAGAGCTCCCATGAAAAATACACTGGTGTTATGTGTCTAGTTCCCAGAACTCTGATGCCTCCTTTGCCTCCACCATCAGCAACGCAATCATTCAAATAAGTTGAAATCAATCATATAATGAGTCCCACCATATGATAGTTATCTTTGAGGGGAATGAATAAATCATTGTGCCTTTGACAGCGTATTTATGCCATAAATTGACCTAGGAAGTGGGATGGCAACACTTTGATAGTTATGGCTGTGATAGTGACAATTTAGGAATGAATGCATCTTTGTACTTTGACCAGTTCTAATCCTGGCACCTGTTGAAACTAAAACTGTGGAGGGAAAAAATCCTGCCAGTAATAGAGATGTTGGAAACAAAACGGTGAGCTGTCAGAGGAAAATGCAGAGGAGGCCTGATGCATAATTCCCCTGCCAGGAGGAAACATACCTGGGAGTAACAGGAAACTGATAAGCTCCTTTCTCGTCTGCGACAGAGCAAAGCTTGCAGGTCTGAACCAAGAGCAATCACCAGCATTCACCTTTCAGCACCAAGCCATGCTCTGTAACAAGGAGTGCTCTGAAACTGATCACATTCCTCCTTTGGGCATCTCGCCATTTCTCACTGCTTTCTGTTCACACTCCACAGGTTTCTCATTTATAATTAATATTTTCATAAATAATGCAGTCAGAAAAGCATAGCTTTGCCTTAAATGGTCAAGTCTGTCCATTCAGGCCAGTATCAGCTAGTCTCTTTACACATGACTATTATGAAGGATCAGAATCAAGATTTATTTGCTGAGAATAAACTAAAACTGAACGTGAAGGAAGCTCCCATTAGTTTTAGATTTGTTTTTCTTTTGTATCTACCACCTGCAAGCTTTATGTCCTGAACATTATGACACTGAAGACATTGAATGTTGAGTGACATCAGCCTGTCCATCTTTATTCTTGCTGTAATGATTTTTTGTGTTAAATCCAACACTTTTAAAAGAGTAGTGTAGGTGTGAACAAATTGTTACATTAGATTTTCAGGAGTTATGAAAACTGTAGTCAGCATAAGTATTTATGGGGCACAAAGGAGACAACAGTTTACAAACAAAGCTGTTATAGAGAAATTTATAACTATTACAGTATACACAGAAAATCTTATAGATTCTTTATATAAACAGAATTCAAAATATAATGTATTATCAAATTATAAAAATAAGGCATTGAATTAAATGTTAACAGGTCATCAGTTTTAGCCCTGGATTCAAAGAGGCCTTCATCAAATCAAATTTTCTTTTCTCATAGTTGATTGTGTTGCAAATTTTATTTCATGATCTGGTCTGTCTCAGTCTGGAAAGTAGTTGGGACTTTTTGCCCATACAGCCTTTTTGAAAGATGGTTCCCAACCCCTATGGTTCTGATGTTTGCAAATGTTTTCTAATTTCTAGTCTAAGTGTATTCCTAGCGAGTTTACTGCCTTTTATACTTATGTCAATATTGTTCTTTATTTAAATACTTTCCCTCTTCTCTGGTACTTATTCTCTTGACATATCTGTAGAGTACAATAATTCCCTCTCTCAACCTTTGTTTTCTTTGGCTAAACAAACGTAGCTCTTTGTTTCTGCTTGCAAAGTAGACTGTCCTTTCCCCTGACTACTGTAGGAAACCTCTGTAGCTGCTGAAACTTGAACCCACCTCATTTAACATAGGTTCTTTATCATAGAAGTATCATGTTCAATGACATTTGTCATTTCCATCTCTACGGGAAACACATAACCTAACAGGTAGAATAATATTTACTTTTTTTTGTTTGTTTGTTTTCATCAGAAAGGTGACTTGGAGATTTTCCATATACTCTACTTTCTACATCCTCTCCTTTACCTAAATAGACATCACCTCTTCTTGTAACAGATCTGACTCCTTGTTATACAGCTAAGAACATCTGCATTGTGCACACGCTCTGGTACTTCTCCGATTAGACTGCATCCTGTCCCTGGGAATTAATCTGATTTATACTGTAAACTACTATGCAAATTTTCTCCCTGACATTGTTTCCACACACTTTTGTGTCAATAAATACAGACAACTTGCTCCCACTTCTTGTGATTGTTCATAAAAAAAAAAAACTTCACACATTCTTGTCTATCCTGAAGAATTCTGCCTATAACCTCTCTTCAGCCTTATACTTCTGAGTGGGTTAGGACCACCATGTTCTCTTAGATAACCTGTTATGTTAGGCATTGTCTCCCTCTGAATTTTTTCCCCTTTTCCTTTATTTCCAAGTCTTTCTTGAAAGACTTTCCTGCAAGCAAAAATGACAGTTCAAGCTACTCTTCAAAGAATATCCTGCGTGGCCTTTTGTTGAGCCATCCTTCAAGCAGTCTTTGCCATCTCCACAGCTCTTACCACTGTATCTGCCTAAGGACAACATCCCCTCAGTTCTCATTACTTCTGGATTTGATAAGAAGAGCCAGTGTCAGTGTTTAGCTTCCTAACTGCTGGAATTCCTATTTTTAATTCTTCGTACCCCACCTAAACAGTTGATAAATAAATTCATAGAAAAGCACTGTGGCTAATCTGCTGATAGCAGTTTGTACCCTCAGTCATGTGACCTTCTTCCTGGTCAAACTGGATGCTCATGTGTTCACAAATGAACCAGTGAGACCATTTGTGTTCCTGGACTGAACTGGCTTTCCAGGTGAGTGTATTACATTTTTATTCCTTTGCAGACCTGTCAAAATTTCACAAATTATGGGAACTTCTGATTTTGAAATGTACTAACTTTACCTCCTTTCTAACATGATTTATGATCTCAGATAATAGAGCATTAGGAAAAGTAGGACCTTCCTTCAGATTTGCTTTCATCCTTTTTTAATGTCTATTCTCTGGTCCAACTGAGCACACTGCATCTTGGTGGTTAAATGTTTCAGAGATACTCAGGTTTACACACATGAGCAATAAATACGGAATGATTAATGCTGTGAATGACTTCATTCTTTTTCATTCTTTCTTTAGCATGTTTCTTAATGACCCCTTCTCACTGCACAAAAGGAAATCCTCTAAGATGTGAAGAAGCTAGTATAGCTTCCCATGATGGAAATAATTTTGAACATTATACCAGTGGATCTTTGCACAATGGATAAACCAGGTAATATATCCTCAGTGATTAAAGAAGGCACTGCCTTGTTTTCAGTGACCAGATCTGCATGTTAGCAGTCTCAAAGGATAGATGTGGGGACTCTAGATGAAACATGCCTTGTTTTCTTGGTATATTCTTTATTCATGCATTTCTTATGTTGAATTGCTGAACAAGGAGAGCATTGCCTGCTATCCTGCCTTCAGTAGAAGAAGGTACACTGTGATCAAATCCATGGAGCCCACTGCTTTAGTATCCTACTGTGAATACAAAACTATAGAAACTACAGTTTATAACTGGTGGGGAAATTATGAATTACAGGAGATCTTCTGGTTCCCTGAGTTGCATACAAGCACTCTTCTGTTGTTCATTAGAATTAGTACTGTTTCCTTGTACATCAGCAACTTAAAATCACATTTTTGCGGTCCAATATTTCTGGGATTATATTGCAGCTGACTCCGCAATTTACCTAGATTCAAACTGGTGCTTGACAAAAGAGACCATCTGAAAATTTTCAGCCTTCTTCTAAAGACTTCTGTCCTCAGAATCTAATTTAACATTTTTTTCTTCCACTGCTGCTCTTAATTTATTGCTTAAAAAAAACCCCAAGCAAACAAGCAGGCACAGTGTTTCAAACGCTCTTCCTTCTAGGCATGTCTGTTTTACTTTCTACGTCCCCTCCTCTTGTGACGATGAAATATCTATAGATTCTTTTTCTCAATCTCCTCCTTCATATCCAGTTCAGTGTGCAGAAATGATTCCTGATTCTTAGCTTCCAGAAGGATTTAAGTCTATAACTTCCAGTGGTCTAGCTACTTCCATTCTCTTAGGCAAGCTTCCGTCTTTGCTGAAAAAAGTCTAATGGATGAGGCAAGCAAATGATCATTCATACAGCAACCATAAAATGGTGACCACCGGATCCAGACCTCCTTCCTCTCCTCCTTTTTAATGCTGCATCCACTTGTGTTTTGCATGGCAGTGTCAGCCTTATGCAAGTTACTGGTAGTCAACCATTCCTTGTCAAAGGTATCTCTTCATCTATTCATGGGAAGCCACCTCTGCTTAGGACATTCTGCACATTTTAAATCAAGGACCTTCACCTTCTCTAGCCTGTTTCTCTGTGTTGCTCCATTTTTAACTACCTGAGCCGCTGACATCTCCAGGACAGGCTACTTTACTGCTTCCAGCTGCATTAATGCGCTATAGTAAAGATGTAAAATGATGAAAAGCCAGAGCTTTTGCCATACTTACCTGAGTTATTACCCATGAAAAAACACTGAGGGACAGCCATGTTTCCCATGGACTTGGAACTCCCCTTCTGGTTCCAAAGGGCAGATGTTTGCTGATGCCACCTGTTCTGAAGCAGGAGCTGGAGCATGGTCTCTGACTTGGATAGGGACTCAACCATAATCTAACAACCCTGGTCTTGCCTTGCCAGAGTAACGTAAAAGGAGACTTGGCCTGCTGGAGGATTCTTGTGCTGTGAGCAAGCTTAGCAACCACTTTTTGGCCCTTTTGATGCTAACATAAAAAGGGATCATGAGGCAGTGGTGAGAAGGATTAAAGCACTGGCCTCCTCACTGAGATTTGCTTCCATGCAGAGAAGGTGTCAAATGCTCACAGGTCAGAAAACAGCATTTTATACCCAGGAGACTTCAGAAAACAATTAAGATTCAGGTCCTACAGTCTCCAATCAGTCCTTGTTTGACTCCAGTCTATGCCAGAGTAATTTCACTAAAATCAGGTGCATTTCCTCAGTACTATGTTGCATGAGCAAGTCTACCATTTTAAATGGAATTATGCTGGCATAGAAGTGGTGTAATGTGGGTGGCATGAATCAGGCCTTGTGTTTGCAGCAGCCTTGAATACACCAGTATTGAGAGGACCTTTGGAGCTGGGCCCAAAGCACTCACAAAGGGAGCTCCTGCTGTTATTCCAACCCATAGGCAGTTCCCTGAACAAAGACCAATTATCTGAGCTTTGTGTGAAGGGGGTAGGGGACATGCACCAATATTCATAAATTAGGCAAGCCTGGTGTTTACTAAAGTGGAGCGCCTCCATTTCAATTAAAGTCTGTCTTCATTCCTTCTGTAAACTCATAATTTCATTTCCATGTGATATTCGTCAGTCTTCATCTGTATATTATGACTTCACAGATGAAATGAAATATCATCATTTCCCATTCACAGATAGGGAAACCACAGCATAAAAATGTAAAATGACTTGCCCAAGAGAATAGCCCCAAGGTCATCTGCTGCCTAAGGTAAGGTTTTGCCCACATGCTGCCTCCTATTAACAATTCTGTTCACTTCTTCAAGTGGTATACAATAAAAAGAATGGAAATTAGACTTTTCAAAGGCTTTCTCGCACCACACCTTAAAAAGAGTTGCTGCATTTTTTTTTTATTTTTGTTAAAAAAAAAACAAAGCAATAATATTACCAAGGCTTTTAGAAGGCTTTAAACGCATACGTTAGATTGTAAAGGATTCACACAGAATATTATAAAACATTTTAAATAATTTCTTTTATATGAAAAAGCCAATTAAAGATGGAGAAAACTTCAGAAGGAATTTTGATAATGTCATTATACACAGTATGATAACAAGATCATTGTAAGTTGTAAATATCATGTCATTACCCATTGTAAGTATCTGATTACATTCACTTACATTAACTTTGTAATTAGATAGAATTTCACACTGATCAAGTAAAATAATTTTTAACATACATGGCAATACAGCTCCATCTTTCTGTGCATCCCTGGCTTGATCCCTGACAATAGGAGGATGGAGAAGTTCTCAGTAAATGGTCCTTTCTCAGGATACCAACAGGAACACATGTTTCTATATGCAAAGAAAAAAAAATATTTCTTTTTATCCAGGATAAGGACCTTGAGAATTAACTCAGGGAAAGCAGAGATAAATGATCCTGTGATACAAGGAAAAAAAAAAAAGAAAACACCACAAAACATAGAGTAGAACAGATATATCATTTTAACAGAAGAGTGAGCCTACATTACATCATCGAGTAAAATGACACATTTTATTTATGACTGTATTATTTAAATAATGTAAAGCTATGCTTAAAGTGGTAGTGCCACCTTTCAGCTACAGCCCTAAATTCCCTTGATTCTTTGTCTTTTCTGACAAACTTTCATGACTCCTTTTCTGCTTTCCTGAAGGTACCTCATCACTATATCAAAAGCCCCACAGTCAGAGCAGTGCCAGTGCAGGTCCAGAGACTAAGAATAGCTGTACTGGATCAGCCTGAGGGACTCTGGGGTCCAGGACCCTGCTTCCAACAGTGACCATCTTTCTGAAGCACTTACCTTTCAGAGACCAAACATGTCCCCAGGACTATCTCATCACCTCCTCCTGGCCCCAGCCAAGTTGGCCTTTCACACCATCCACAGGAGGAAGTTTGGGAAGGGCTGATTCTTGTTCCCTTTTCTTACTGGGCCTCTGGAAAGGGTGACATCCGCTTGCACCTCAGATATTTTCAGCGAGCAGTATGAATTGTCAGGGTCCCCAATATTCCCTCTAGTTTCCCAGCTGCACGCTTTTGAACCTGTGATCTTCACCTTCCATTTTTCTCATCTGTTATTCTCTTTGTTTTCTTCCTATTTTCCTTTTCCTGCACCCCTTCCTTTCTAAGACCAGGGGAACCTATGCAGGGTCCCCATCCTCTTACCTGTCAGAAATCACAGCCTCAGAGACAGGTTAAGCCAGAGACGATATCCTCAAACGTAATTCCCCATGAAAAACTATTCTCTCATTATGTTGTCTAATCCTTGAAGTCAAGCACCTTTTGCTTACTGACATTTTCTGTGCATTCCACTCTTTCACTCTATTAATTCATTCCACAATGTATTTCCTTCTTGTTTACTTTGAATTTATTCCCTGATCTCCTAATTGCTTTCCCCTAGTTCTTGTATAAAGAGAAATGGAAAATAATAATTTTCTGTTCAGCTTCTTTATTCCACTCAGTATCTATAAACCTCTTGAATCATGTCTTTCTTAAGCAAAAGAGCTCAAGTCTATTTAACCTCTCATTGCACAGAGCCATGCTCCTATCATCTTTGTCCATTTTCCCTCTCTTTCCTGTTCCTACAAGATCCTTTGGGAAAGCAGTTTTTCACTACTCATGCGTTGCAGTGAGGTAGTTCTGCTTCTTCATTTGGCTTCCCTATTCACTTATCTAACCTCTCGAGAACTTTCAAGGAAAGGTCTGGAGTGAGAAGTCCCTAGTCCTGGAATCTACAGAAAACAGTTACACAGTTCAGTCTCAGACACAATGAGCATAACTGGTCAAGTGTAAGCACTTTGTGGATGTTAGTCTCACTGAAAACCTAGAGTTTCCTTCTCCCTCTCTGATGAAACCATGGACATTTGGGGCAACCCAGATGCCTGTCTCATCTCTGCATACATCAGACCTTCCTGCTTTTTCTGAGCAATTCAAGAAAACAGAGATTAAACACAGACACAGATCAAGCCCTTTATAACAGTGAGATGATTTCTAGAAAAAAATGTAGGAAAAATCATGGCAAAATGGTTTACCCTTTAAACTATCTTGCAACAATATTAAATAGTGTAAAAGTAAGTGGCAAAATTATTTTAAATTTCAAATAATAAATTCCCTTCAGTTAGAGAAATTTCTTCATGTAAGTGAGCCACTTGGAAATTTGTTGTGTGTCATCTGTCTTTCAGAGTCCAAAGGGGAAATGATTCAGGCTGTCTACATGGAGACGTGGAGAGAGCCTAAGACATGACCAGATCTTAAATGTAACTTAATGGCATCTTTCCCTCTACCTTTGCACCTATCTATCCATTATTCTCCACGATTTTGTAACCACTTTCATTTCCCTGGTACACCTGTTTTGGAATCTCACTCGGGCTGAGGTATGTTTGGGATGATGTAGGCTGAGTCTTCTTATATCACAGGAAATAAAACCTCTTTATAGGGCTTCAGTCCAAAGCAATTACATAGAGCTTTAAACTTATGAATCTGAATTGTCTCAACAAAGTAGGTAAAAAAATTAAAATACATGAAGTAAAGCACCTACTTAAGTGGTTTGGTAGTGCAAGTGTGCAGCCTGTGTAGGCTGATGATACCAGCTAATGTGTCTATTTGCAAGAAATTTGCCAACACACTGGTCTAGGAGCCTTTTCATTCTTTTGTCAAATGAAATTGAAATGCACTGATTGTTTAAATGAATCATTTCCCCTCCTTGTTTTGGATTACGCATTCTTTTTTTTTTCACCCCACATCTTCCTTGCTGTCGATGACAAAGCTAACGTCAGAGCAGACAGAACTAGCCCAAGATTTCCCTAAGTGATATTTCTGAAGCGGAGCAGGTGCAGATAAGGAAAAAGGATCAGCCAATTTTTAAGAAGTCAGATGGCATTGTGCAGCAAACAGGAGGCAAAGGACTGATTTCAAAGCACAAAATCAGGTCCTTTTATTTACACAGAATGCACCAATTCACAGAATTTGAAATGGCTGGTTATAGAAACGTATACATTTGATCGTAGTTTAATCTTCCATGGACTGTAATACCTAAATCAGGAGAGCTGTGAACATGGTGTACAGGTTGATTCATTTCAGAAGTGTCACCTGGAGTTTCCTACATGGAAGATATCAAAGATGTAATTTATACTATCCAGTAAAGAATCTTATCAAGAACTTTATTCTTAAAGCATTGTCTCTAGCTGGTGGAGCTGGGGGTGGGGGTGTAGAGTGCGATACAAGTAATTTTGTCATCAGCATTTTTTATATATTTTGCAATGAGTTGAGGACTCTGCCTCCCTGTAACTTTATCAAAGTACACAGAAATGAGATACCAGGTCTTTACTTCTTTTGTAGTAACTGTCCTAAAAGATCTATGGAAAAGAAGCCTTGCTAAAATGAAAATGTCAGTAACAGTAATATATTAAGCTTCTAGCTTGTTTAGGACCCTATAGAGTGGTTTCACAAAAATCTTGTGTTTTAATTACTATATGAGTGAGATCACACAAAGATCCAAAATTGCTCCAAATTTTCACACAATCCTTTACGCTTCAGTACTAATCAGGCAACACTAATTAAATACCAATTAAAAAATTTCAAGATTTTTTGGTAAAACGACCAGCTTTTTAATAGAATGCCTTTTCAGCTCTGCACGGCTCACCAAAATACTATGATTGTACAGAAAACCAGTTTAGATGCATATATATGTGCATATGTGTGAATATACAGGAATAATCTTCTAATTAATTCCTCAAGGCATAACTACTCTCAAAAAATACAGAGACAAGCAGGTCATGGTAAATACATGTACTGAACAACTGCAATTGGAAATTTTCTAAATTTATCAAAAACCCTTAACTTCCACAACTTTTATCAAAGTAGAACCATAAGATAACGACCAGATACTAGGGAGGAGATCCTATCACGATGATGTCAATGGTTAAGCTACTGCATAAACTAGTACCATGCAATCAGCTCAGCCTCCCAAATCCCCTGAACAGCTTCTGAGAGCAGAACTTGCCTTCATCAGCTGCCAGTGAGGTCTGCTCAAGACACCACTTGCTCCAGTGTTCCTTTCTCCATCAGCTCCCTTGCCTGGTGGATACTTCATCCATGTATAACCTGTGAGAGAAATTTCCCTGACAGTGGCATTTCTTCAGTATAACACAATGGGACATTATGCCTGACTCTCTTGGAGGTAAACTTGGCACTGTTGTGAACCCTCTGCCACACATATCCACATATTTATTGTTCAGCTTCTACTTAATATTACAGTCGTTTCTACCTGAAGAGTGGATGCAAACTGCTATCCCTAAGATAACGCCAGAGAATTCTGAAAAGCAGAGAGAAAACTGTATTGTTGCATGAAATAACCACAATGATGACAATTTCACTGTTCAGCAGACCACATATACAAGTGTTTAAAATCCAATCTTATCACAAGATTTTGATGACAAAAGGTTACCAAAATATGCCATCAATTCAAATGTATTTTTCTTCTTATTCAGTGAGTGCCACTTCCACTGAAAAAAGTTCTTTTAGTTTTTCTGCCTTTTTTTTTTTTCCATAAGCTGAAGACAGCTGCTCCTTTTTGTTTTTCACTGTCTATGAATTGCTTCTCTCCACCACTTGGGAAGCCTCAAACACAGGCATGCTAGACAATTTTACTGTCACCTTTCTTTTGCATTTTCAAGCAAGTCTTCCTGTAATGTTCCCACTTCCAGTCTCAGGATGAGCTATTCAAAGATGAGCAATGTGGGGTTTAGGTGTGTTCCCATGAGCTTTTTGGCAGCAATAATCTCTAGCAATATCAGAGACTATTGCATCCACAGGAGAAAATCTACAAAAATAAGTATTCAGAAAGGAATTCACTCTCTTCCAAAAAGAGGATGGCAAGGAGTCTTCTCCTTCAGTAGACTGATTAAAATTCTCACCTGAAGATTTAAATACTGGCAAGCTTAAATACATGAAATAGTACGTGCATTCACCTACAAAAATTTGTCTCCACACAGAGACATGAGAACACTTCTAACAGAAATGTTGCTTTCCATTTCAGTCTGATCTTTTTTAACAGACAGGTTCAGGCATCAAACCCTTTTGACTATGTATCATTTCAGAAGCAGAAATTAAGTGTTATCAGAGAAGGGTCATGGCATCAAAAAAATATTAACTCAACGTTTCCCAAGTACAAGAATGCTCTCTCATGCAGAAATAATATCATTCTGGTTAAGAGGTAGTCAAGATTTAGGCAGGAAAGAGAAGAAACTAGCTCCCAGGTTTTAGCTCTGTCAACCCACTTCTATTCCCATTGGCAGTTTTTAAACTGACTCCACACCCACAGCTTTTACAGTGGTATCCCATGCCTTCCAATACTGTGGAGTCTCCTTGTGTTCCAGCTCTTAGAGTAATAAGATTATCTGAGGATCTCATTTGACCTCATAGTACAAGTAGAAAGAAAAAAAAATAACATTCCAAAAAGACATTTTTAGCTTGGTAAAGCCACTCTCCTTTAGATTGCTTTAGAGAATTCCATAGATAAAAGCCTAATTTTGGCTGCAATAAATTTGGATCAGCAGCACATTTTGGAAACTGTCTGTCAGCAAGCTATTGCCATAAGGTTGGAAATACTAGGAGGAGTATATCAGACTTTGCCTTGCTGGGATGGGATGAAGATGTGCAGATATGGAAAGCAGCTGGTCTGTTTCTAATAGGAAAACTTTATAATTTCTCCTGTTGTTTTTGTTGGTTTGGGGGTTTTTTTGTTTTGTTTTGGAGTTTTTTGTGTGTGTGTGGCTTTTTTTGTTTGGTTTGGTTTGGGGTTTTTTGGTTTTGTTTTGTTTTGTTTTGTTTGGGGTTTTTTGTTTGTGGGGTTTTTTGGTCTTTTTTGTGGGTTTTTTTGGGTTTTTTTTTCAGATGTCTGATATACACAAGTAAAAGTGGGGAAGGGGTGAAGGAAAGGAAAAAACCCTACTTTGTCAACAATTATCTCTCAAAATAAACAGTGAAATTTTTTTTCTACAGCATTTCCATCAGACTTTGATTACTAAGTATTTAAAATGAGTATCTTATTTGAAAACTCATGATAGTAGAAAATTGTAATTCTTGCAGACATATCTTTCTTTTTAAAAATAAATAATAATGGCATTTTCTACTTAAACAGTGCAATCTTTTTCATACTTTAGAGACATGACAACAAGCAGAAGCTGCACTTAAATATTTTAGCTTTCAACTGAAGACAAAACCGGTGCTAGATACATTTGTCACTGCTTTAAAAAAATTGCATGCGTATAGAGAGTTCATAAATATACATGGCACTACTTCCTATGTGTTACCTAAATGACATATAATACAGTTTTTGCTATGAAAAAGGTAAATAAATTCAGCTTGAAGTAAATTGCTAAGTTGGTTGATGTCCCTTTCTCCCTGATCTCCTTTTTCCTTCTCAAGAAAACAAAAAATCCCAAACAAACAACATAAAAACCCACAAAATAAACATAGGGGGAGCCGAGGGAAACAAGGGAAAGAAGGGGAAACAATCGCTTTTAATTTTACATTTTACCTGTGGGGACAGAGTCAAACTGAAAACCCAAGCAAAAGTAAGTTGCTTTGCAGAAGAAAAGTTAAAATTAAAAGTAGGAGATAACCTTCAAGTGGAAATTAAGATCTTCAAGTTTTTATGTACTGCCTGTTTTCCTTCACGGGATCTCTTGGGGTCTGTTTTCCATAGTAAATCCCAGGGACTGCCTAGATACCATGCTGGTAGACAGGTTGCTGAGAACCACAGTTCCACAGACAAATATGCCTTTTTGTCCATTATACCAGATTCTTGACTCTGCTTGAAAGGTGCCCATGTAACCTATTATAAAGCAGACACACCACCTTATGATGTACAGTAAAACCTTTTTACACTGCTTTGTCAACATAAGATACTCCTGAAATGGATATAATTTCCTCTCATTTGATGACTGTGTTACTCTGCAAAGTGGCAAGCAAATGCCATATTTATTACAGGAGGAAAGGACCCAGATTTGTCTGTAAAATAGGGCAATTCTGGTATGAACTGAAGGAGAAACTGACTAAACTCCATCAAATGACATTTCAGTGATGGTTCCTCAGAAAGCAGTCTCTTGCCTAAGCAGTATTTACAGGGCCATACTGGAGATGGTGTTGGAAATGATTACCCAGAATAAGTTAAAAGGGGAAAAAAAAAAAGATGGGGAAAAAATAAGTGGAAAATAACTGTAAGATAGGGTGGGCAATGAAAGCAAAATGAGCTGCCAGCATATGACAGTGTCATCTTTGGAAAACTGGGTAGGAGTGCATAGAGCATGTTATTCCTGAAGCTGGCATTAGCTTACCTCTCCTGGAATGCTGCGCCCAATTTTGTTGCTCAGGAATTACTCAATAGGTGAAAAACGCATCTTAAGAGTAAGAATCTCCATCCAAACAGGCCCTTGATGTGCCTTTCCAAACCAGGTGCAATCACATGGACTCCAAAAAGCAGAAGTAACCAACCTGCAGACACAGGTGTTGTGTGTGAGGACCAAGAGAAAAGGTCTCCTCTGGCAAACTGTCCTCCGGTTATCTGCAGCATCTAAGGGAAAAGGTACAAAACTGATGGAGACCAGCATAGGTTAGTAAGAGATGAAAAGAAAACACATTTTGTTCTTTTCCTCCCTATATACCTTTTTCAGTTAACGGCACAATTGGATGATTCCTGTGGGAGCCGCTGCTCTCTCCCCAGGGCTGGGCTCTGGAATTTCGGTGGCCAGGACACCTATGTGTGTACACATGACGGGGACAGTGAGCTTTCTAGCTGCAAAGACAGTTGCTGGGTGAGACAGCAGTGGAGGGGAGGAAGGGGGGCTTATTACATTCACTTTAGTCTCTTGGCTAGTTGCCAGTGGTACAGAAGTTGAGAAATCATTTGTCACGAGGATAAAAGCCAAATACATTGCTCCGGGTGAGATGTAACCTGACAAACAGTCTCCTGTGACTGACGCATTTGAACTACTAATACACTCTATATAAATGACTTTTTTCTGACAGCTAGTAGTCATATTTCTTCTGTTAGTTTTTCTGCTAGTTCATGCTGAGCTTTCTGGGTTCCTATATATCAGATTGCTTGGCAAGGAGCCAGAGGACAGTTCTGTGTCATGCTAATTCCATACAGAATTTCAGGAGGAAACAAATCCCAAAAAAATTACTGTCAGCTAGTATCCTAGTAGCTCTTTTTTTTTTTTTTTTTTTTTTTTTTTTTTTT
>VXAU01001810.1:42563-105830 GCA_013399695.1 Formicarius rufipectus
AAAAAAAAAAAAAAAAGCACCATAAAATCGGAGTTCTATGGCAAAAGAAGTCTGCATTCAGCTGAGGCATTTCCTAGTTAACCCTATTTTAGATGCAAGAGCCTGTTTTCTCTGTTGGTGATAGATGTACAAACCTTGCAATATCAAAAACAAAAGCAAAACTAACAAAAAACCCACAGCCAAAACAACTATTTTAGAATTTTAGTGTTTTATTCAGCAAAGAGAAAGTTATCTATTGCTAAGATTATCCAAAATGATGGTTGTTAGTTTAAGTGACTGCTAAAAGCACCTTGGTTGTTGCTTTCAGCAGTCCCAGACTGTGTTTCATGGCTGTGAATAAATGGGATGGAGGTACATAATTTTAACCGCTAACTATAACTGCAATCCAATCCTTGGCCTTCTTCTCAAGGAGATGGTCAGCTTATAGGATGAAATTTTTTAAATCTCAGGGAGAAATTTCAAGCACACCATCCTCTGTTGCTCTTCAGTGGACACCTATGGAGCAATACTGCAGTCCTAACTCTGGTTTTCCCCCCACTCAGCTCAAGGGGGGTGCTGCCTCTTCACTGAGCAGAGCAGGAACGTGAAACAAACATGAGTCTTCATAAGTAACCTGAAATGTTAAAATGAAAATGTATGCAAAACATGGGTTCCCTTCAAACAATGTTTTGGTGATTATTGGAATCTCTCTGGGCCGCTCTAAGTAGTCAGGCTGAGCCTCACTGGTAGAACATTTGCCTACTCTGTAACAATGATGCAAATTCCAGCAGTGGTATTTCTGCAATAGGGAATGCTTTGGAGCAATGCTGGCGTATTTCTATTTCTAAGGCAGTTTTGGGAGAACGAGAGCTTTGATACCTGGGGTACTCCACTAAAAAAGTAAAAGGCTTCTTAAAAAAATTATTCTTCTTTCAAAACGAAAGAGAATTATAACGCTTCTGTCCTAATGATAGGGAAAGGGTTTTAAATTCCTAAGTGTTCCCTCCCTCTAGCCCCAAAATTTTTGTAGCTGTGGCACTGAATGCAGTCTCATTATTTTTAATGATATATCAGGACTGGGTAGAAGAATAGCATACCATATATCAAAAGCTACACCCTTGGAAATCACAGAGCTCTTCAAGAAGCCACCAACGGGTTAAATGGTGACCTGACCAATTTGCTATGGTTCATTTGGTCTATGCTAATTGTTTTAAATGCTCACTTTGTGGCATATTCTTTACTGTGCTGATGGGAAGTGAGGCATATTTCTTTAGAGTGGAGATTCAAGGATTCATTTATATTGGAAAGACTTTTCCAGAAAAGTACAGGCACACCTGAATAGGACCATGTAAATAATAATTAAGCTTCATCTTTTATTCAGTTTAAGAAAATACATGAAATAAATACTTTTCAAATCCTTTTGCTTTGTTTGATTTTTCACAATATCACAGTTTTTTCTCTATTTTTCTGCAATGCTTAAAGTCAGATTGTTTCTTTCCCATTACCAGGCTTTTAAGTCTGCCTGTCTGGTGAGTGGCTTTTTTTTTTATCCCCTTGGATCCTGACCTGGTAGTTATTATTTCATCTTTTCATCTTTTTTTTTTCTTTTTTTATTAGACTAGTCAGCCTTGATATTAGTCTTCCCAAAGCTACTATCCATTACACTGTCAGCAAAGCAAGCTGCCTTACCGTAGGCCAAGTGTCAACAGAAGGTGAGGCAGAAAATCAGCCACAATCTAAAGCTAATTACCCTGCCTAGAAGTTAATTAAATACTTGTTAGGAGCAGCAGGGTAGATCCTAATTAAACTTGTCTAATAACAGTATGCTGACATAGTCTGACACTGGGAATTCCTACAGGGTTTAAATAATTGTACAAAGGGCAATAATACCTGTCACATCATGGTGTGCAGGCAAACCCTGAAGATGCACATTTCTCCGTATTTTCTGAACTAATTTGCCACATATTGTGCACTTCACATGTGTTTAATTTACACATGTTTTAATTTTGGTGCCCTGGATCTTTCTAAATGACTTTGCTTTTGGTGATCTAAGTGTAAACCACTGCAAAGGGAGATGGTCATTAGTATTTCATTGTATCATTTAATAAACTAAATCTGATAAAATCCTGATGATGATGATACCCCCAGGGTTACTCAAGTACAGCTGTGGCCCCTTCTTTCAGATTTCAAGACAGCAGTGATTTTACCTGGAAATGAGGAGGAGAGAACCTGGCACACCTTGCCAGCCTTCCCACAATCTCAAAGGGCCAAATTCTGCACCCACCGACAGACTGGAAATTTTACCCATTACATTTTTAATTCACAAGAATGCTACTGACAGAGATTTTTTGCCTCCATTGCTAAGTGTGTCTTAAACCAACATCTCTTTAAACCAGTCAGAAATTCATTTACATTCAAAACAAAAGGAAGGGGAAGCTCCTAATAGGCGTAACTGCCAGATGAATGTAAGGGAAGAGGAGAGGGGACATGAAATGCAGGAGAAGGGACTGATAACAAAAAAAAGAAAAACCAAAAACAAAACAAAACAAAAAACCTCTGTCTTCTGCTTATTTCCAACCTTTTGACAGGCTGGAAATACTTTTGTTTCCAAACAGGAAAACACAATTTGCCATCATTTCAAATAAATAAGGGCTCCCCACAAACCACAGAAGGGCTTTTGTCTAGATGTTTTTAAGGGATCCTCTATGCCAGCGGTTTTAATGCTGATTTAAAAGCTGCCGTTTGACCAGGTTCTGTTTTTCAACTGATGAGTTGTCACACTGCCTTGCGTGAGGGTTAATCCCTCATTGTGTTGCCTATGCCACCGCAAAGAAGGACTGCGACAGCATTTGCTGATAAAGCTTGTCTCTTCTCGAAAAGCCCAGAGAGGCTGTGTCGCATGCTGATGGTTGTTTACCGCAGCAAAACGCTGAATGTCAATTTTAAGAGGGTGATGTTTCAAAACTTTTTTTCCTCTTCTCACAGTAAGTCAGTGCAATTTTTCACCATTCCTTTACTACCCTTGACTCGAGCATCCTTTTTAATAAGGGGTTAGGGCTCTTGGGTGGTAACCAGCGATAGATGCTTGACAGTAGATTTGATGTTCCCATCATTAGACCATACTTGAAGTGCCATGTCAGTGAAACTAATGAAATGGAATGCCGTGACGTGAAACTAATCGGACATGATACAGCTTGAGAGGGGGGGAATAAGAGACCTGCAAAGATTTAAGCCAATCGTGGTACTCTCATTTTGCACCCTCTCCCTGAACAGCAAAGATTAATGGAAAGATGTAAAAGCTCTGATCTTTTCTGGCAGGATTGTTGTAGAAATAATCAATTAACCTCGGGAGATCAAATTGACAGAGCTTAAGCATGAAGTTCTTTAAAATGCCAGATTATCTAGGCAGATGAATAAATTTGTTGCAATACTAAAAGCAAAATGAAAGTATTTTTCCAAATTTCATTTTTCTGAACTGATTTAACATTATTTCCCCAGGAGTCAACTCTGCCTTTTTCAGTGTGCACTTTAACACATTAGAACAAAATGAGATTTGATGTACTCCATAAAGAGACTAGTGATTTTTCTCTCTTCCTTCATGGAGTGGGAGGGTTATTATAGAAAATAGCTTATAGTAACCTCATGCTTTTAGCTCTTTACTTTTGTTTATTTGACAATTTGATTATTTGGGTTTCTGTCCTTTGTGGTGATTTTGGTTGTTTGGCATTCAGGCTAAATCATCTGCTGCTTCATCTATGGAGCAAGAATTCCTTTTGTCCTTAAACATACAAAGAATGTAAAATATTTTATAATATCAGTTATTTTTATCAAATACAAGAATATAGTCAGATGTTCTTTAAACAATCAATTTAACTTCATTTGATTTGAAGATATAGTAATTTTATTTTATTAAAATTCTTTAGGCTATGTTATTCAGACTAATAACCTCTCTACTATTTTATCCCCTTGTAATAAGATGAGGACAATATAAAGTTCTAGCAGCATCGGGCTGTAATTCTGGGCTCAGTGCTGCATGTATAAATATGCCTAATGTAAGCATGCAAGCAATGGCAATGTTTGTATGCTTGAAGATAAGCATGCATTCGCATACAGGCTTAAGTCCTTCCTTTAAAGAGAATTTGTGATCAACCCCATTGACTAAATTGGTACAGATCTGTAATTACAAGAAAGGCACATACTCTACCACATGAATTTTAAATCAATTTTTTTTTTGTTAAATTGGAAAAGATGTTTTCATTTCTTTCCCTCATTCGGATTTTCACTTAATTACTTTGTTACTTTTTCTTTCTTCATTTATTTGCAATGCTGTATGAGTTTATATAAAATTTAGCACTTTAGTTTGAGAACACACTGAAGCTTAACCTGATTTTTATTAGCTGAATGTATACATTTAATGCCAAACTACACCAAAAGCACAAATACTTTTATGCCAGTAAAGAAACATTTGCACACAAAGATACATAGGCTGAATCATATGGGTATACTGTGTGAATCAGTTCAGGTTTACCAAATACATCCAGCTGCACTTTGTCAGCAGCCACAGCAGTTTCAGAAATTGCCATCCCCAACCTTTTGTTTCCACGGCAGCACTGGAGGTCACATAGTGAAATCAAGTACTATATGTGGACCCCAATCCCAGGCAAACTGAGACAGGTTATTTTAGCCAGTGCTAACTGTGACTTGAGCTAACTTTGCTGTCTTTGCCTGCAGCAGAGCAGAACATCCCCTGAGTTCTGCTCCTGAGCTGCGTTTCAGCTGGTGGTGACAAGCTGTTTACAGTGCTGATGTGATTAATCACTTCAGCTGGCTCCAGAAGGGCATCTGTCCATGCTCTCCTTCTTCCATTCCTTGACTCTCTCGTAACTCAGTCTTTCTCCAGTCCATGATGCTATCAAACTAAGGACAGCGAGGACAGAAAGCAGAAGAAGCTCTTGTTGGAACTGGCACTTGAGACAGAAGACAAAAGGCATGGGAACCAGCTAGAACCAAAACCAATGTATGACGAAGGTGTTAGTTATGAAGGAGATGTTTGGGGAAATTATTCTTTGGTCTTGGAAGAACTGAGAGGAAAAGTCATTTGGAAGGTCTTGAGCTTTTACATATAGGCAGAAGGGTTAGGAACTGCCAGAAAAGGGATCGCTTTTGTGGATAATGAGTCATTAAATTTGATGACTACCTGTCGCAAAAGTCACAAATAAATTATTGGCTGATCTCTGATTAAAGATACTCAACTCTCAGTAAAATGCTTTCTTAATATGTTTGTCAGTGAGCATACATTCTTTTTCAAAGCTCAAGACAATGCATCAAATATGAATGACACTTTCTCAAGTCCTTCAAATAGTAGGATTCTTTCCAAACATAGTCTGGCAAGGACGATTCATGGCAGCAGAAAATTACTGGATGTCTTAAAATTGTAAAAAGTCTCCTTTGAAGATCCAAATGGGTCAGTAGCAAATGACATTTCTTCCAGAAGATATTGTTGGAAGACCATCTGAAAATTAGAACTCCCCATACTTAGAAAAACTATCATGGAAAATACTTAATGGGTATTTTCTTAATACATAATAATATGTACTTAATACATGATGGGTAGCAAATGGAACATAAACTCTCAGTCTACTACTGAGGTAAAGTACTAATACATCTCTTCAATTCATAGAGCAGTAGGAGCAGAAAGTAGGATTGCTGAGATTGCTGTTCAGATTCTCTACATGGTTGTCATATCCTCAATTCAAGAACAAGGAGAACAAATTAGAAGGAAATTAAAGAACTACAAGAATGTTTTAAAAGTTGGAAACATGATTTAGAGTAAGGGACATTTAACTAGTTTAACTGAAAAAATAACCAACTTGATGACAATTGGAAAGTACAGACACTGTGAGACAAAATAGTTTAATGGAGGACTCTCCTGATCAGAATACCATGGTAAAAAGTTAAAAGATGACAAATAGTTTAGGAATAATGTGTTGTCCTTAAAAGTAAACATAGTTAGTCCCTCAAACAACCTATGGCTGATTCTCCATTGCTGGATATTTTCACTAGAGACTTGACACTTCATGAAATATTATCTCTGATACCAAATAAAACCTACTCTATAATGCCTACATCCTAGGTTGCATCAGTAGTCATAACACCTCACTGTAATACCTCTTTCTGGCTTTACAATGCATGCTGCTTCTAATCAGTGACAAACGAATTGTGGCAAAGGTAAACTTTACAAAACGTATTCGAGAAAGAAAAAAGCAATTACATAACCTTTTTTTTAGAAGTCTTTTATTGACATCATTTGCCCCTTGTTTTTGAAGTTCACTTGCCTACCAACCACAGCCACTTGTATACTGAAGCACTGTTGCATAGTAAATGGTACTAATGTAGATTTTTCTTTTCAAGGTCCAGCTTTAAGATAATATAACATAAATAAAGGTTCTTGTGCCTCTCCTGGATAACCTACATTAAACAATCTTCAGTCACTGCCAACATGGCAGCAGAAAGGGAGAGAATTGCAGCGAGTCCATGGTGAGTCAATGGCAAAAAGTATCTGAGTGTTGTATGTGATTTGTCCACTGGTTCTTACTCGGCAAAACCAGTAATGCGTAGCCCACCTTTACAGGAACCCTTAGTCTTCACTATTCTTGATAACCACTATAGGCAGGTGCCAAAGGGTGTGCCAGAAAGAATAGCAATTACTCAGAGAACTCTGCAAATTTTTAAAGCAAAAATGCATACCTCTAGCACATCCCATAGTCTTATACAGGGAATTCCAAGTAGCATACATTCCAGAGTTTGAAGCCCCACAACTTGAAAGTAATGACTTTCTTCCATGCATATCAAGGGAAAAACAATATATGTCCTGAAAGTGCACCCTTGCTTTGAAAGGGATGCTTGCCACTCCCTTTTCTATGCAAAGATGAGACAAGACAGACTATGGTAAGAAACCACTGTTTTCTCTGCAAGACTTCACTCTAAATGCACCACAGCAGACCTTAAACTGCACACACAGTCTCAGCAAAATGAGTGATAGCCTTGCTAAAGCCATCAACTTTTACTTTGCTTTACTGTATACACTGATTAACTGCAATCAAATCCATAGATGCATTAGGATCAAACTGGCTTCTATACCAGGGAAGAATGACTCTGCTGCCTTTCTTTCTTTGACTACTACCATCTCTTACGGACTCAGGGAAGTGTAACCTTCCATTACATTTGTATAGTGCAAGACTGATGGGTTTTGTCCCAGCATATTCCTCTGGGATTGTAGTTAACAATTTAATACTTCTACCACTGTGAAGTGATTATTTTTCCCAAAGTAAGTAGAGCTTAAGGAGATGGAGAATTATACAATTGGTCTGTGTCCCCATGAAAATATCTGACAGCATTTTTACCTCAGATTTTCTGTTATTGTAGCCCTAGAGTAGGAGGTCTGTAAGAGAGAAAGTCCTTATTCTAGAAAAGACAACATAAAAAGCAAAGGAAGTAATTAAAGAAAACAGCCACAGAATTAATTTACAAGAATACATCATTCCATGGTTCTGTGAAACACACAAATATAAACATGCTACTCACTGCCCTTGGGCACTAAAGGACAAGTTGTGCAAGTCCAACCTGTCTAGCAATGGCTGCAATTCCAAATATTAAGTACCTACTCCTGAGGACCTTCCTGTTTAGGCCAAGTGACATCTCCCATAAGACCAAATCTTCAACTCACATGTAGATGCATCTAAAACCAGAAAAATGACACAGAAATGCAATAAACTAAGGAGCTGCTACCTGTGGCAGCTCTGGTTTTTCTTTTAAGATCTATATGGGGTTATATGGTCTATATGGTCTATGTTAAAGTCTATATGGAGTTCACAGTTAGAATGGGAATTTAGGAAAGAAAATGCCCTCCTGTTAGACTCTTATACAACCTAAGTTTTCATGTCAAGAAAGGTAATACTTGTAGCACTTACTTTTATTCATCTACATGGAGAAAAAAGTATCTTATAAGTTCAAAATGTTATCATCCTTGGTTTAATTTACAGTTATTAATTTGCTTTACTTTTGCATTGTAGGAAGTAAGCAATCAACCTTCTTGTGGAAGAGAGAGATTTGAAAACTTGCTCATGTTAATTTAGCAGCTGGTAGCATTCAGATATTTTGGAAACAAACAACTTTCTTTCAAACAAAAAATCAGCAAATAGAGCATACAAATAGCAATAATGTTTTACCTGTCAGACTTCTACTACAGGAAACAGGGCTTGGATGACGAGGACAGAATACAGAAGACTAAAGGATAAAAGAGAGAAATAAAAACATGGAAAAATAGGATCAGGAGGAGAAAACAGATGGTTAAAAGAGAAAAATGCTTTGCAAGAATATAAAATGAAAGTAAGGTAAGAGCTACTTACCGAATAAAAGGGCAGGAATCCACATTCTGTAATAAAGAAGGGATGAATTGAGGCAGCAATAGAAAGGATTAGAACAGAGATGCTTTAATATAATGTAGCTAGGAAAGAAGACTTTAAAAAATTGTAAAGCATAAAACAGTATCAGAGAGAAGGGAATTAGGGGAGAGACAAGAGATGAAAACTGAAAGAAAAAAAATTCACGAAGCAGTCCACTGAAAGATGGAGGACTGAGCAATAAGTAAAACACAGTTTTCCTTTCTTATTGTTCTGTTTTACTGGAGGACAATAAATGGTGAAGACAGAGTTGAAATTGGGTGAGAAACAGATGGATAGAAGTTGGCACACTTAATAGTCTTAAATCTACCTAAGTGATCTACCTAATAAGCATATTTTACCCTGGATTCCTAAAAAGAGTGGCCTTCTGCATTTCTGCTCTTCAAATATCCAGCTCCCTCTCATCTTTACTAGCTTTTGCCAAGTCCAACTAAGAGTGTCTCAGAGATATATAATTTTTCTTGATTCAAGGAAAGCAGCCACTATGAAGAGGCAAGAAACCCAAATCAATCCCTACCCACCAATGACTGAATATTGCAGTACATGCACAGATGTTGTCTATTCAGCAAGCAGTAAATAAATGCTGTGCAGTTAATAAGCACAGATGCAGCACAGAATCACCCACAAGACTCACTGCCTGTAGTTCAGCTGGTAGTTGGAGACAGAAGAGGGAACTGAGGAAACTGGTGATCTGTAGGAGGCTAATCAGCGACCTTAAAAATTCTGGGACATTGTGTGGCATTGTAAGAAATGTTGGAGGGACGTAAAAATTAGTAAAAGTGAGTCAGTGGAGAAGAAGTGCATGAGGACATGGGGAAGGAGATCCCTTGAGGACCTGGAGAGGAGTTAAGTCTATTGTGGAGGGGAAGTCACAGGACACAGGGAGTAGAAGCATGGTGCTGTAGGTGCTGTAGGAACATAGGATACAAATCCGTGGGAAGCCAGCCTTGCACCACTCCTATTGAAACTATTTGTTTCCTCAGTGACTTGACTTGTGTGCTGACAAAAGGTATATAGAATGAGATGCCATTAGACTATTTAATTAAGTAATTAAATTACTTAGAACAGTGTTTGAGGGAATTGTTCATAAAGTACAAATTTGCAAAGGAAAGCAAGTGGAAGCTGTAGCCCTCTGAGGTTAAAAGACACTTTTCCAATCCTAGTTACACTGTCATAAATCAGAAATAATACCAGATTGACCTGATGTGACAGGTTTTATAATCACTGGCAAAAGATAAAGCTCACTTCTTCTGTACAAGGATGTCCACAATTTATGATGTTAGCTATGTCAGGAATTCTGGATATTCCTTTTTAAATAGTTTTCACTAGCACTGTTAAAAAAAAAAAAAAANCCAGAAGGTCATCAACAAGGGAGCTGAGAGAATAATATATCATGAATAATGTATTAAATTATTTCAGTCTTTATCTATTAATGAACTATCTTCAATCATCTTATAATTTTCTTGAATGTATTTGTAATTCAAAAGTACTCCCCATGCAATTTCTCCAAAAAATTGTTTCTCTAAATTTTCCATGGTCTTTTTGTGGATAGAAAGTAGCTGAAATTTGAATTCAATTATTGTGTTTTTAATAGGACACAGAGAGTAGGTGTTTCTGTTTCTGCTCCCTGATAAACACATTTCTAAAAACCATGTTACCTATACAGCATTAAAATTTTAACCACGAAATCTCTTCCTCTAATATATTTCTCTAAATGTTACATTTCCACCAGTACCCCAATAAGATGTGCAGTGTCCTGGTGCTGTCACTGAAATTCAACATCTAGAGTCTACTGCCTGTTCTTGGCACAATATTTTCTTCCTAAAAGAACAACTTCTAATATGGGTGTTCACTCACCTCTTGAAGAATTTAAGTGCTAGAAAGTCATAAAAATAATCTTCTCTTTCAGAACATATTGAATGGTAGTGATGGAGTAGCTGACCAGACATGTTTTCTTAACATGTATCAGGTTATAAATAATTCTTAGTTATCTTAATAGGAAACTTTGGTGGTGTCTATACATTAAAAAAACCAAACCAAACCAAAACAAACAAACAAACCACAAATTTTCATTCTCTTTTCCAGAACACCAAAAAATAACTTGTACCCACTGACACTTTTATAAATTGTGAGTTGACCTTACCTTTACTTCTAATATTTGAACTTATAATAGTGATGACCATACCTGCATTGGAATCCTGTGGTCATAATATGAATGACCAAAAAAGAGATTAATTTTTCATTTTCATGGCATATATAATGTCATATAATGCCATAACCAATATATACTAACATGCTAAAAATACTAAAAATAACATACTTTTATAGACACTTCACTTATATTTATTCCTTCCAGTGTGCAGAGATGTGCAGATGTTCCTTCCATGTGTAGGCCCAGAAGCCTTTTCTGAATATCTAGGGATGAGAGAGTCTCACTGATTTGGAAAATATCAGCAAAGGCTGGCTCAGCTTGAAATTTAATTTTTCACCACTAACTGTAATAAGTGTCTGACAGGTCTCTATTACCTGTCTAAATTCTATGACCTCTAAAGATGCATCTGAGTCTTTGGCCTTAACTTTTTTGGCCTTCGTTTAGTGATGTCCAATTGGCAACTGCGCATCTTTAATAATCTCTAAGTGTCCTAGTTGCAGCTGGGATAGAGTTAATTTTCTTCCTAGTACCTTGTACAGTGCTGGGGTTTGGATTCAGCATGAGAATAATGTTGGTAACATGCTGATGTTTTGGTTGTTGCTAAGTAGTGTTCAGTCTCCCATGCTCTGCCAGTGACACGCTGCACAAGAAGCCAGGAGGGAGCATAGCCAGGACAAAACTGACCAAAGGGATAGTCCAGAGAACATCATGCTCAGTATATAAAAGAGTTGGCTGAGAGCCACTGACTCTTGCTTCAGGATAGGCTGCACATTGGTCAGTGAGTGGCAAGTAATTGTATTGTACACCACCTTTCTGTCTTGAGTTTTATTCCTCTTTCTTATTGCTATCTTCCTTTTCATTACAATTAGTAGTAGTTACTATTGCATATTTTACTTTATTTCAATTTTTAATCTGTTCTTATCTCAAGCTGTGAGTGCCTTTTCTCCACTTCTCCTCCCCATGTCATGGGGCGTGGGCAGTAGTGAACAAGAGGCTGTGCAGTGTTTAGTTGCCAACTGTTGCTAAACCACAACACTCAGGAATGAAAATATGTGTGCCTACCTGAGGCACTGAGTAAAGAACATTCAAAAAATTGTGAATTTCCATATCCATGTCATTGCTGTATGTTTTGAACGTCATCAAAGTGGGCTCCATGAAAAATGTTTCCACCTGCATCTCAAATTTATAGCACAAAATTATGTAATTTTTATCAAATTGAGGAGAGAACATACCTTCTCAATAATTGCAAGTCTGTCCAGGTCTTCTTCCAAGTTCTAAGTTCTTCTCTTTTGGTCACTCACCCAATCATTTTGTTGGCACAGTGTTTTTTTTTCCCATTCCTTCAGCCATATGCAGTGCCACTAGCTTCTCTGCCTAAGGCTCTGCCCAGGACCTGGTGTTGTGCAAGGCAATTCATGAAGTCCATTGACAGACTTTGGATCAAGCTCAGACCATGGTACTACAACAGCTGCAGACTTTTCCAGCTGTCCCTATTGCTAAATCAATCCCTATGGAGAACACCCTTAGTTAGATGATGAAAACATCTGTAACCAGTGCTGACATCTAGAGAGTCACTAAAATATTTTGGGTTTCTCGGCATCAGTTCTGGCAGGCAGCAGCTCGCAATGAAAACATAGTATTAGTTGTGGTTTTTCCTTGGTAACATCAAACATACTTTAATCCAAGTACTATTTTCTTGTGAACAGAATCAAAGAACTTAGGAAAGTGCTCAGAGACACAGAGTATCCAGATTCTATAATTAAAGGTTATAAATACTCATAAAGAGAGGCCGGCACTCAGCTTCAACGATCAAGCTGAGTAATCCTCATCTAGAATGCTTTCTTGTATTTATGTGATCATGTTAGATCTTGATAAGACAGTGACTTATCTAAGTCAGAAACTTGCAAAATCTCCATCACATCAGAACAAAGCAAATTCTTCCAGGCCTTCCAATACCAGAACAGGTCAGGCAGGCTCATCTCCAGACAGCTCCCATACTACTTGGTACACTCCCTCAGCTCTCAAAGGACATCATTCTCCAGTGACTTCAAACAGGTGTGAAATCCTGCCTATCCCCAGCTGTACTGAGTCCAAAACAGCAGTCAGACAACACCAAACAAGCTATTCCTAGTCTGGTTGCTGAAACTCAGTCAATGATCACTCATGTGAGCAAGGAGCAAATGCAACAGGACCAACAGAATGGGGGCGGGGGGAGGGGGAAAGATTATTTAAAAAAGAAAACAAAGGGGAAAAAAAAGAAAAAAAAGAAAAAAAAAAAGAAAAGGCACTCTGGTCCCTTAGCACTACTTGCACAAATCCAACCAAGGAGTGTGATGAGCAGCAGATATGCTGTATCACACAGACACAGGTATGCCTGCACGAATCCGAAAGACTGAATTCAGTGAGTAATGTTTTAGCATGTGAGCCTTTACATGACAGCAGAAAATATACAGACAGGGAGAGGAGCTAGTGTTCATAAAACTTCCTGGCATCAGCTGACACAGCAAGGGCAGAAAGGGCACACCTAGTTTTAATATTTCCTCCACATAAGCGGTTTTTCCTTCCCTTCAAACACAGTGAAGGTGCTTTTGCTGTCCATAAACTGTTCAGCAGGAACAATGACTGACTTAGTAAAGGCAATTTATGCTCAACTGGCAAAGTCGCCAATCTTCTTTTGCAGGCTCAAACAGTCTTTGCTGGCTAACAAATGGGATGCAATGGTGGGAAAAAAAGGAATAGACTTCAGTGCATACAAAGAGTGTCCCTTCCAATAGCACATCTTTTTCCAAGTGGGTTGGATCCTGAGCACCTCAGCCTCCTTGCCAGCTTTTGCTACTGCTAGTTTAGGCCATTTTGGCTCTATGCATCAAATGCCCACCTTCACAGCCAACACACAAACCGTCTTTCAGCTAGTCTTCTCCAGAGGCTACTTAATCCCATTGGGAATAATCTCCAAAACTTGACAGCAATCCCTACTGTAGATTGCTTTAAAGATCACTTTTCCACAGAAGTGTACAAAATTACTACCAGATCTGTGTTTTACATATATATAAATTGTTAGCCTAACCCAAAACGTGTTCACTGGATTTGAAGAGAGAACTCCCATTCCATTTTACCTTCACAATGGTGCTGGAATGGTTGAATAAAGTGTGGCCCTGCTGCCCATATGCCATTCAGCTTCTGTCTGTCTTTTTGTTTACACTGGGAATACAATAGGAACTATAGTCCTTCCAATGCATCATTTATAAGTGTATTCTACCTCTGAATGTACAGACAGAACTGGCTCTGTGAATGAGCTCTGTGAATATTGCCAAGACACTGTGCTTTGTTCAGCATTATTCTTCACAATAGATACCACACTTTGGAAGTAATTTTAAAAAGGGAATCAAAATAGTGGTACTTTTAGCCTTTGTTTCTTTTATACCACACTGCATTCTCTGTCTCTCACTCAGCTGCTTCTATTATACTGACAAATTAAATAAACCACTCCATTGCTAAAGAGGCTTGGGCGGGCTGGGCTTCGGTACACTGCTGCACTAGGAAGTCGAAATAAACATTTATGCCGGTTTTATTCTTAACAAATTTAAGCTAACTTTAGTTAAGCTTTTTTTTTTTTTTTTTTTTAATTTAAGAATGTCTGAAAGAAAGAGAAAGGGAAAGGAGGGGGGGAATGGAAGGAGTACTTCAAATTTTTAAGCGGATCTGCAGCATCAAGGGATCTGAAGCAATGAAGTAATGAGAAGCCATGTGTCCAGGTAATGAGCCTGCTTTTTTGGTGCTCCAAATTTCAGAAGTGCTGCAAGTTCACTCCTGCTGTGGGGCCTCCAGGAGCATGACTTGGTGAGTTACGGGCAGAGTGGTGTGGTACAGACAGGGTCCCTTGCAGATGCTTGCTGTAAGCAGCTCGCAAACTTCCACAGCAAACTTTCCACTCAATCCGGGCATTTACCTCTCCTGCTGCAGGAGTAGCTCTGTTTTGGAAGGTGTTTTGTTCGCATGATCTTCAGCGTACAGAAATAAGGGCAGGTGGGGGAGCGCTGAGAAAAAGTGTGCTGGATGGAAAGGGCAGGTCTGGTTGCTTACAGATGTGTATTTGTAGACAGATGGATAGGTAGAAAAGTGTGTTGGTTTGTATTTTGGCTTTGGAATTGTATTCCCACTGCATCGGTCGTAAAGAAAGAAAGAAGAAACTGAAGATAGAGTGGCCGTGTGGACTTGATCGGCATGAAGGGTCTTTCTGGCTTTTGCCTCTTCTCTTCAGCAGGCAGTAAACAGAGAGGAGAACTGGGGAGAAACATGTGGTGGTCTGCTTGTGTGTAGATTAGGTGTGAAAAGCCATCCTTTGCATTTGCAAGCACTGGTGCAGTGGTGGGGATGTACTGTTTACAGAGGCTTGTCCCTATAGTCCAGTATTCTCAAAAATGTTATGTAATAAACAGCGTTATTTCCCCAAATGAGATCAGAGTAATGAGCGCAATGTTGTTTGGGTTAGGTCTGAAAGCTCCTCCTGTCCTCCTGGACCAGCAGTGTGTGGTAATGCAGGACTAGTCTCATCCTGATGTGCCTTTCCCCTCTTCTCCCAACAAAGGAAATGGACTACAGTCATGAGTTTGAGCTAGGGAGAGGGAATGTTTTTGTTTTCTTTTGGGCTTGTGTTTGTTTTAGGGGACCACAGAAGTGGTCTGAAATCGGTACTAAATGCCAGCCACGGCCTGTGAGACCCTGAGGTTCCCCTCGGAGGCGGCAACATCGGCTGGGATGGCTCCGGCAGAGATGGCCCTTTGGTGGCCTGGCCAGGCAGGGAGCAGTTGGCAGGGAGCGATCAGGCCTCATGTTTTATTACTAAAGGACGGCTTAAAAAAATCAAAAAAAAAAAAAAGAGAAAGAGGAAAAAAATAAAAGCCTCATGTGAAATTTCCTTCTATTGTCTAGCAAAATTCCCTTTAATTTGTCCCCAGGGCCATCCAGTTGCCTTTGGACCCCTCGCTCTCACCTCTGTCAACGCCAGCAATTGGGGGGGCTCCCCGGAGGAGGGAGCGGGAAGCCGAAGGTCAGGGTTACCCACTGTGGCATGACTTTTAAGCTAAAGAGGGTTTTATTTCTCTTGTTGCCGTGTCAGGTTTAATTTGGCCTGCATTATTCCGAAAGGGTGGGCCTGCTCATGACAGGAGGGGGTTAAATGGGATTACAAGCTTTAGAGGTTGTCAGCAGCCACTGCTGCCTGGGGATGTAAAATTGCGATTTAATGGTCAGCTCTATCTGTATAGTATCAGTGGAAATCTGCTGTTTTCAGCAACTTAATAGGCACTGTTTTTTCAGGAGGGGCCGGTTTTCAGGGGGAAGGGGGCCGGCGGCAGGAGCTGCCCGAGGAGGGCGCGGGGCCGGGGCGGCGGTCGGGACCGGGACCGGGACCGGGCTGCCCCATTCCCGCACGGGCTCAGCTCCCCAGAGGGCCCGGGGAGCCCCGCGCCTCGGCACGGGTCGAGGATACAGCCATGGCTGGGTGGAGGGGCGGCGGGGAGGCGGCCGGGGGGGCGGCGGGGGGGGCGGGGGAGCCNGCGGCGGGGCGAGCAGGGCAGCCCGTGGGCCGGGGGTGCCCCGTGAGGGCTGTGCGTGTGCCGAGGGCGGGCGGGAAGCATGCTGAGGGCAGGCGGAGAGGCCCGGCCCGCAGACACCGGCATTGTCTGCTCGCGAGTGAGAGGTCAGCCCGGAAAGTTCAGGATTAGTAAATCTAATATCCTGTCAAAATTCTCATGGTAATGAGCCCAGGCCCCGCCGCTCCCCGCCAGCCATTGATGAGCGGGGATTGTGCTGCGCTGGCACGGCCGGGCAGGGGGAGCGGCCGGGGAACCGCGTCTGGGTCCCTTCCAGGGGCTCTCGCTCATTCCCAAGCCCTCCTGGCGCCTCCAGCAGCAGCCTGGCCGCCGGGACACAAGTGGTGTGCCTTTGGTTTTCGTCTCTCTTGCAGGAATTCCCCCGACCTCGGGATTTTTGGCATTAAAAATTACTAAGGAAGAGGGAAGCGAGGCAAAATTATGATTAGCCATATATATTGCATTATAAGCTGTTTTTCAAAGGGCTCTTCTCTAATTTACATGGCTGGTAAGTTTAAAACGGCAGACAGGAGTAGGTGGGAAGAAGTGGCAGTGCAAACCAGTAGGATCACAATAAACAGTAAACTGTGGCCCCAACAGTATTTTTTGAGCTGATGGATAATATTAAAATACAATTCCTAAGCGAGTAACAAAAAAAGATGGGGGGAGGAGGGAGGGAAGGGGGGGNGTGCACTTTGTTCAAGGTTCTGCACCTCTCTAAGCAGCTGTCACATCCGTACATTATGGTACATTGAATCTGAATGAGGCTCTCCACATCAAAACCTTGCATCCATTATGATATCATCTCCTGCTCTAAGCTGTAATGCTTATTAATTCTGCACCCATACTCTCCAAGCTTCAGCAAATGTATTCCATCAGCCTAGCATTTAATTTAATTAGTACAGCTGGGCTCTCATTCTCCTTTCTGTGTCAGAGGTATTGTCAGCACGTTCTGCTATAACACAATTACTGATTGCTTTTAGATAGGCAGAAATATGATTAGGGTATTGGGTGACTGTATCATAAGCCTTATTAGATTCATTTGAAATCTGGAGATAAATAGGAAACTTTTATTTGCAATGTAATGAGATTATGCTTATTAGGCCAAGGCCTCACAACCTTTTGCAAAGAACATAGTGTATCGCTAGGATTATACTTTGGAACCACACTTTCTGCTCATAGCATCCAAGCAATTTCTCAGCAGCTTTGAGATTTAACTGTTGTAGCCCTGTACACATTTTAGAATTGTTTTCTGGCTCAGTGGGTTTCTCCTATGATGGATTGCGTACACTTTCCACCATGTGTTTTCTTCTGCTTAAACCCAGAAATCGGGGGAAGATGTTTTGTTCAACAGAGAAAAGATGTTTGGGTGAGCCATGGACGTGTGTAGAGAAGTAAACATACCAATACATTGGACAGAAGAGTTTTTGACAATGCCAGTGGGGGTTTTTTAAACTCTTTTTCCCTCAGTAGAAAACTTCAAAAACATTTTAGAATCAGCAGTTTTCAGAAGGTAAAAAACATTGCTCTGAGATACTTCCAAGGCTGAATCTTGAGATAGAAATAATGAGTTCATTTTCTTGTGTAAAAAACGATAGATTGCACATTTCATGTCACTTCCAAAGAGAGTGCATTTAAATCTTAATGTATACATCACAACCTTTTGTGTTACACTAGCCTGACAAAACATATGACAAAGTGTTTGAGGAGCAAGTGTTACAATTTTAAAAGTTCATTTATTATAAGGATTCAGAATTTTGATCTGGTAATTTCCCTTTAACAATCAAAGGTACAAACAACCTATCACTGACTTGACAGGCTATAGAAAGGAGTCCGTCAGTTTTAAGATTGGTGTCAAATTTAGGTTTCATTCTGTTTCTGTGTAAGTTTTGCTGCATTCTCCAATGGGAGCAAGATTAGGTTCTTGATGGATTCCTTTCCTTTCTGAGTGGCATCACCCAGCATGGAAGCATTTTGCAACTGAGAGTGGCAAAACCCTAAACCTACATGTGTATTCCTTACTGTATTGCTTGCTCTACAGTTAAGAGAAGAGAATTTGTCAGAGTGTAGGTCTCTCAGGCTAACTTTAGGAGGAAAGTGTGGATTGATACGATCACAGTATTTGCCTAGCACTGAAAGCATGTTGCCAAGGCTGGCTGAGCTTTGTCATTTGTAAGCTCCATGTTGCATAGTTTATCTCAAACATTTGTAATATTTTAAAACCAGCATGGGAATAAGCTTTGAAGAGGTCAGGTGAAAGATCTCTAAAGACAAAATTTCTGTATTTCTCATCTAGTTACTAAGGGAGTGTCCAGAGAGTAACACTATTGCCACAGCCCAGTGGACTCCTGAGTCTGGCATTCACAGCCCTGCCTTCACCAGTACTTTTCTAGGAACATCATTGCACAGTTGTTTGTGATTCTCTATGATGTAGCTACACTTTTTACTTCTGTGGAGGGGAATGTGTGTCCGTTTGCAATGGCTACTGAGTAGCCTCCGAAGCCACAGTATGTATGTCTAAGAACAATAGCAAAAAGTAGAAGAATGCTTCTATAATGGGGAGACCTCATTGCTTTGGAAAAAGAGAGGAATTGTGCTCTCCATGTTAAGTTCAGGCAAGCTCAAACAAAAAACAGTGTATCAATTCTAGTTGCATATCTAAGAGCAGCGGCCTCACTAGTGCTGAGTCTGCTAAAAAGTCAAACATTGCAAATCTTCCGTTTGCACTATACGTAAGAAACAATTTTATTATTGTATAGCTTTATAAAGAGAGGTGCCACTTTAAATCAGGTGTGTTTTGGAAGGAAATGATTTTTCGTGTAGTGTTAGAGGAGTGATTATCTATCTAGTTTATTTCTGCCAACCAACAAAAAAAAGATGAACAGCAACTCTGGTTTATACTGGTTCCAAAAGGAGCAGAGATGACAAATGCCTCCATTTTCCACTGTGTTGCTTCATCAAGAAGATACTTTAAAGTGTGGTGTAATTGCTGTATGTGAGGATAAACTGGTGGTCCTGTTCATTTGTCTTCCATCACTATCATTCTGGTTTGCAGTGAGCAACAAGGTTATTCATATGCTCAGATTACACACATGCTTCGGTGCTCCGCTGGATCAAGGCCTAATTGACACCCTAATTGACAGGCTCAGTTGAGAGACTGAAGACTAAATTGGGCTTGGAAGCTGAAATGTGATGTATGTTTTTACCCTCAGAGGTGGTTTGTCCAGGCTGTGTTTGAGAACTGTTACCAAATAATGTGTTCCACCTTCTGCTGTAGCTTTTGTTGTGTTTCTTTTGTGGTTAGATAGAGGACTTCGGTTGCTGGGCAAAAAATCCAAATAAATATGTTAGTCCAAACTAAATGACATGTTGGATGCTAAATCGAAAGAAACAATTTTGTCTTTGGTCTTTCTAAAAGAACAAGTTTGTTAAAAGAAATACTAACAGCTGTTTATTCAAAACCAGTTGATTAAATGAAAGTGTAACTAATTGTTAGATGTTTGTTTCATGTAGACTCAAAGGTAGAATCACAACAGAAATAATTAGGGTAATTATTAAGGTCTGTATTTAATTCAAACCCTGAGAGATATTGCATATTCATTCAAGTGAGCTATATTTCCTATTAAAAAGGTAGAATTCTCTCAGAGCTTTCATTTGCAGGTATGTTTTAGGTAGTGTCATTTTATATGTTATCATGTAATCTTGCTCTCTTTCTACCCTGACAGTGTTTGTTATTCAGAATGATGGCAATCAAAGGGGAAATGTTACTGGTAATTTCTGTGTGCACTTCTAACCCCCAAATATTTGTAGCAGTCATTTTCCTACGGCATTAAAGAATTTGAAGATAGGGGCATGAACTTGCCTTGATCTCTTGGCAAAATGTACTGTGTACATTAAGATATGAAAGCTAGGCAGTTTTATATACTCCTAAAGAAAATGCAATGAGACATTATTTATAGAATAACTGAAAAATTGAGGTAGTACTTGTACCCTCTTACTGACAATGAAGAAAAGTCTAACTCTGCTTCACATATTTTTTTCTTTTTAAAACTAGTCTTTATAAAGTGAAAAGAAAATCTACAAAACAAATGTTCATGAGCTTTACTGTGGAGAGGTTCTCAAAGGGCTGTTACAGGCTGTAAACTGAAGATGCATTTGTATGAGAGTATTTTGGGGGAAAAACAAAAACTGGCTTCATGGATCCAGTTCTTACATGTTACTAATCACACAGGACACAGAATGGCAGGATGTCTTCCAATATTTGTTGCTGGCAGATGACACACACCGTCTTTACAGGGCAGTTGGACTGGTGCAGTCTCCTCCTGGATGGATTTAGTGCTTGGCCTTAAATCCAGATTCTTGTCTCGGTAAAGCCAGGTGTTTCTCTTGAATTCCTAAAATGCAAAATTGTGTTGTTCAGACAGAAAATAATGTTGCTTGCTAAATGAGCAAGTGCCATTTTCCCCCCTTGTGTTTCAATACTTCTGTAGCATTCAAAAAGTATGCATTATGTGTATTTGGTAGAAACAAACACAAGTAGCATCAAAGCTCACCCAGCCAAATTCCTTAGCCATATCACTTAAATGATAAGCTATTGGAATATTGTTAGTGCCATTGTTCAAATAGATACATTACACACTAAAATTAAGAACAGCAACAATAATAGATTTTTAATTCTCTTTTTTCTTTACTGAAAAAGTGCTGTAGTGATCATAGTAATACCTAATTAACCTAATTTACTTGTACAATAGCACATGTGTAAGGCCTTAGAATGGAGCCAACTATTATGGTCTGATTATGACCTGCCTTTTAAGTTACAAAAAATTGGTGCGTTATGGAACTGGCCAAACAACTGAATAGAGAGAAAAAAGTTTACATAATCATAAAAAGAGAAGTGAACACAGGTTATAGGTAGTAGCATTACAATTAGGATAAATAAAGTTCTGCATTTAAAATTTGTATCTGCATACGAAATGTAGTTCACATTCTACTCCCTTGGACATAATTTTTTTTTCACCAAATGTAATAATCCTTCTTATTTGTGGCCATTTAAGTGCACATTGTTGAATGGGAAAAAATACAGGCTCATTACTGAACTGCTGAAAGTATTGAGTTAGTGTAGGTGTCTGCTAGAAGACAGAAAACAAGGGGTTACTCACTGCTGAAACCTTTTGATCAAACAACTGCACTAGCACTATGCTCTTGTGTTAGGATTCAGCATTTCATTGTCCACGTTTCCAGAAGCTAATTAGAGAAAAGGTAAAGCTTCCATTTTGTCCCTCATCCAATTGAGTTAGATAAGCCTTTCTCTCTCTGTAATACTCTTCCATCCTTCTAGCAATGTCCTAGGACAGCCAAGTAGGACTAACTCTGCTAATGTTAATAGAGAATTTCCATGTAGATGCTGTTTCTCCCACCCTTCCTTCCAAAGAGGGTGCACTTTGTCCACATTTAAAATTACCAGTAGCTTTATGAAAAGGTACTGTGAGAAGCTGCAGTGGAGCAGAACTGAATCCCCTCATCATCAGCTTGCAGTATAGTCAGGATCTCATACAGCTTTAGAGTGAGCAATTCCCAACCCAGCAGTTCATTATTTCACACATTTATATAAAACTGATTTCAGAAGAAAGGTCTTGCTTGTCTTTTAAGAAAGGCAGACTTGACCTTCTCTGTCATATCATAGCACTCAGTTGATAAACTGTGTCACAGAAGTTCTATAAAGTTATCTATTAGAGCCATTTCAAGTAGTGAAGGAGTTATTTGGTCAGGTCCATAATATAAAATGCCTTTGCCTTCAGGCACTTTTGATATCCATGCCCCTTACAATGGGCAGAGAAAACAAGAAAACTTGGTTTAAAAAGGATGAAATTTTGTAAAATTACTAAAAACACTTACTTTGTGTTGGTTTCCATTATACACCAGCTGACACTCAAAGAATGCATGATAACTTGGTTTTTTCCCTTTCAAAATCCTTTTCTAACTATTATCTTCTCTGCAGTGTTTTTGTTGGCATGGACTGTGCCATTAATATTCCTACAAGCCCTCTGGGGGTTAAAGCTCAGTGTATTTGATGCCCTACAGAAAGACTTTTTTCTTGCCCAATGCAGCAGCAGCAACCTGAAAATCTATGTTGATGGAGGTCATTAGTTATGTTATATGCATTTTCTATGTTTCTTCAGTATTTAAATATATTCATTTTTTTCCTGTTCTCTGCCACAATTTTTTATACTTGCAGAGCATTGTGAGGGCTGATGATGAACACTTCTCTTCCCCACTGCTTTCCTGTGTGCTGTATGGAAAATAAACAGGAGGTTTAAGATTGTATTTCTCACTTTCCAGCAACTGAGTTCTGGATTCAGTTCCTGAGACTGAATATAAGAGGGTACATGGTGAGTTTAATTCTTAGCACAGAGAGCTGCAGTAGCAGTACACCTTGATTAAGAAATGCCTCTAAAAGCCAAAAGAGTTGGATTTTATTCCAATCTCTGTTATTTATCTTGTGTTTAACCTGGATTGGAGTTTTGAAATGTTCTGGTTTGTTTAGAAATCTTACCAACACTCAAATGGGTCTTCTGGGATGGATGTTCTGGTGAGTTCTGTTGCAAAGCTGAGCGTAGCTGCTGCTTATGTTACCCAGTGTTCATAAACCAATTCCCAAGACAAAATATACTTTATTAAAGTAAATATGGTTTTGTAGGTATAAATGTACCTATGCATAGAAACAAGATCCTGCTTCAGTAAACAATTAATGTCTGCTATATACATAAATGTATAGAAGCATGCATCTTCTGAAAAGGGGTAGTCTCTGCCCAGTGACCTGTAAACCTACAGGTCTCACTTTGGAAAGTGTCAAATGTCTAAAATTCCCACCACTAAAACACTGTCTGTTTCATCACCCTATTCTGAGACTAAACAAATTGGTTTTAACATAGCACGAAAGTGTTTCAGAGTTTCTGTGTTACTATTGGTCAAAATTACCCCAAATTTACAATTTTCAAAAGTTTGCAATTAAAGTTCTATTTTCATTACAAAACTTTTAAAACCTGCAATGACAAATACAATAATTCTGTCACACGTGTGATTGGAACATTTTTATAATGAAAAAACAGAACACACTGGTGTTTTTCAGAACAAGGTAATACAGAATTTTCTGTGGTGTATTTTCAGTGCTTTTTACAGGAATAATTATTGCTTCAGGTGCCTCATGTTATTTGCCATAATTGTGGTCATTTTTTAAAAAAAAATATTGATTGATGAAAATCAGATAGTAGATAAAATGTTGGAAGGTACGGGGAATCAAATGGTAAGAATAGTGATCAACATGATGCATAGTGCTGTGCAGAATAGTGGAACAGATATGGCACAAATGTAGAGTTTTGCTGGAATAAAGTCAGTGAGAAGAAGAAAAATACACAGAAGTGGGAAAGGACACAGCAAAAGCAAAAAGGGACAAAAAGGATGTTTTGAGATATGGTTGGGCAGTAGAAAATGATATGATTGGGAGATGATGGGATAGAAAAAGGATAAAGATCAGAAACCACTATGCCTTGTTCCTTGAACACAAGAGGACAGAAACAGGAATCTGAATTTCATAGCTTGATTCTCAACCATGTTACATTCTACTGCATCATCATAACTCTATCACCTTCATGTAAGCCAACAACATGAGGAAACTTGATCACTGGAGCATCTGCTGCTTATCTAGGGAGGCAGTGTTGGAGTTAACATCCCTTATGTTCTTATGACACATCAAAAGGTGTTGGAACTAGTCCAGAGGAGGGACACCAAGATGATTTGAGGAAAGGCTGAGAGAATTGGGATTGTTCACCCTGGAAAAGAGATGGCTTGAGAGTGACCTAATTGTGGTATTCCAGTACCTGAAGGGAGCCTGCAAGAAAGATAGAGAGGAACTTTTTACAAGAGCATGTAGTGACTGGACAAAGGGGAATAGATGAAAACTGAACGCAGGTAGTTTAGATTAGGTATTAGGAAGAAATTCTTTACTATGAAGGTGGCAAGGTACTGGAACAGATTGCTCAGAGAAGCTGTGGATGCCCCAACCTTGGAAGTGTTCAAGGCCTGGATGGAGGGAGCTTGGAGCAATCTGTTCTAGTGAAAGGTGTCCCTGCCCACAGCAGGGGTGTTGGAATGAGATGATCTTTAAGGTCCCTTCCAACCTAAACCATTATGTGACTCTGATTCTCTGACCTGTAACACAAGGAACTAAAATAGAGTTCTCACTGACATTTGCTTCAGTAGCTATCCCTTGTCATTGTGAAGAAGAAACCCAAAAAGTCTGAAAAGTTTTCCTGTGATTTCCTACTGACCAAATAAATCTGAATTCTGCTTAGAGGAAGGTGGGACAAGGAAAGACCATTAAAACTTAGAGTGAATTAGACCATGTCTTTATTATCAGATTCTGAAGTGTTCTCAGGTTCTTGAATTCCATCTGCATGCTGGCCATGTCCAGACTCCACCCTGAAGGACAACCAGGTATACACCAAACATCGTTGTATCTCTGCATACAGGTGGCCGTTCAACTGCATGACCTTACCTAGCTGGTAGGGGATTGACTCCAGGGTTTATGTCAGTAGGTATGTCAAATGCAGCTGTAAGCAGAGAATAAAAGTCAGATCCCTACAACCTTTGGAGTTGCTTTTTTATTTTTCTGTCAGGAATGCTAAACAGTAGTAATTTCTAATACTTGTCTGATGTCTCTTAGGACATACTTCTGGTTTCACTGCCATCAGACAATAAGTTTGGCTTCTTACACATATCTAAATTTCAACTAGTAATACAGCAGCAAGAATTTGTACAGTTTTCAAGCTGATATGGATAAGACCCTGATTTAATTAATTTATCTGAGTATTTTGTGACAAAAATTACAGTATGGTACCTGTTTTTCCCTGCTTTAAATGTGATTTATACCTAAGGCCATAGCAGGATCTAGTAGTAAACAAAATGTAGTCTTGAAATTTTTCTAAGTATTTTTGGTAGGACTTACTTCATGGGGAAAAAAAAAATGGATTTTCTTTTAATTCAGACAGGATATATGGCATAGTGGCAGCTTTAGGATATGAGTTGGGTACTGGGTCAAAAATAATGCTCTGAAATTACCAACTAATAAAATGCCAATTTTAAGGTCATGTATACGATTTAAGGCCACAATTCCCATGTGGCCTTAAATTCTTAACAGTATTTTCCAAGTTAAGCAGAGACTCCTGGGATTGTGTACTGTGACCTTCTGAATAACACCAGACACAAAACCTCCCTAGCAATTGCTGTTTTCATTCCAGTGATATATTGAACCTGCTACACACAATTTTTTAAATTTTTTTTTCTTTTATATTTATATATATGCATCAATTTTATGAAGTTACGCAGTACTGAATTTAAAAGTCCGGGCTGTTTCCTGAAGGGAGGTAGCATGATCACTGGGTCATACAGTGAATCTCTAACTCAATTACTAATGATAATAATGAGAGTAAATATTATGTTTTATTAGGTGTGTAGGCCTAACAGAAGCAACACCACTCAGCCTCTACTCGTTTGCCATTTTCAGCCCCTGAAAGAGAAAACACAAATTAAAATTGATGACAAATGCATTCATTGGGGTATATCTCACACAGCTGCAATAGGGATAATTGGAAGCTTAAACCCTAATCCTGCAACACTTAAGCGGTGCTTAACTTCAGTACATGCAGGTTGACTCAAATGCAATTATTCATTTTTTCAAAAGTGCACTTGCTAAATCTTATGATAGAGAGGGGCAGAAATGGGGCTTTATTTAGCAATGATCTGCTGAAACTCTGTGCAAAGAAACAGGCCTGTAGAATTGCAGTTGAGTCCTACATTTTCACATAGCACACAAGCATGGATATACAGTATTTTCTTCTCCAATATGCTTTGAGGATGTTGAATTATAGTTGAAGAAATGCATTTCTTTTCAAAAAGAACAATATAAGTAGAAAAATAGAAATCCCACAGCAAGTAGCAGTATGTTTAAGTTAATCTATATGCATGCGCCTGTAGTGTAGTGATTTGTCAGTGAGGAATATGCTGTATGGATGTAGATATTAGTGTTTGTGCCTGTCATGAACTCACTCACCCTCAGCAACCTCTGAGTTTTTTAATGTTATGATATTATTTAATTTTATTCTTTAATCTGTAAAAGCGGCCTGAGATCAGTAAGGGGATGGTTTTATCTTAATAATCACTCCTTTCTTCATAAACATGCAGATGTTCAGCCTTCTTGTAACTCCAGTGATGATTTTTTGATGCATGAGGACAATGGAATGAAGTAGTTTCACCTTAAGCACTATTAAAATTGGTAGTCTGGTTATATTAATATCAGAACGACATATTGCTTGTGCCTTTTTAGAAGCCTGGAAAACATTATGGTAGAACTTAGAGTGAGGTTGGTTTTTTCTCCTTTTACTCTCTAGTGACAGAGTAACACTGACGGGAATGTTGCTGGGCTTTTTTAGAAATATGTGTTTGAATATACTTTTCTTAACTCCACTATCATCAACAGAATTGGCATTTTCAGATATCCTCATATTTCCTAGTGAAAAACTCTTAACCAACACTGCTTTTTCCAGGAAAACACTGTTAGAATTTTTTAAGCATTTATCTTTCATGTATGTAGAAGGCTTTAGTGGTTGAAAGTGATTCTAATTCAATGAACCTTCACTGTCTCTGGTAGAAAATGTGAATTTTATATCCTTTTGAAGTATGGGGGGATTTATCTTATGTTTGGTTTTTTAATTTCTCTCCCTGGGATGCCAGAGGAAATCAGTATGTCAGGTTAAGAATAGAGTGCAGAGGAAGCTTGTTGACTGAGAAGTGAGTAGGCAGAAAAAACAATTTCACCTGGCCTGTATTTGAGACCCGGAGGTATTCCGCCATTTCTGCATCTGGGTGCATCTTCTGGCTGTATCTCACTCCTAGGGGTAGGTGAGAAGATGTCACGTTTCATGTGAGGTCTCATGAAATTCTCTTGATCTCTGATGGCAAAGTGTGACACTGGAATTAACGTTACTGTGGTTTGGTTTTTTTAAACAGGTGTTTACAGAGATTTGTCTTAGCTCATATCAGTAGCTTATCTCTGTCATGTTCTGGTTTTCACTGGAAGGAAGGACAGTCATGCAACTGGCTGAGTATCACTGCATGATCTGGCCAGGCCTCTATCTGGATGACTTGAGGGCACCAGAGCTGTATGGTACAATGTGGAGCACACATTCCAATGGCAAGAAAAGCCTGTGTGCACAGGTGAGACACTGTTCTTTTTGTGTGTTGAGTCTCCACAGAGTGAGACAGAAAAGAAAAAGCTTAAAGCATGCCCATAGAATATACCAGACAATGGCATCTTTTGGGATCAATGTGAGTTGTGACAGAAAGGCAGATACACCTAGATTATGCCCTCTTCTATGGTATGGAATGACTGGGCTTTAGTGCACAAAGAAAGTTTTTCCTAGTACAAGAGCTAAAGGATGTTTTTTTACCATATGCTGTGTCCCTGTGTTTTGCCAAGCTGGAGTCACCCTAAATGTTCTTCTAAAATATAAACAGAAATTGTTAAGGTGAAGTATGGTTACACGCATTCCTTTATTCATATACATATAGTTATGATGTACGTTATACGTGTAAGAAATTGCTTTGGCATTCAATGTGATGGTAACCCACAGCAAAAGGCCAGTAAATAGCTGACATTGTTAGTGTACCTGGAAATCTAGTAGAGTTTCTCTATGACAGTATGCATACACCTTCATAAATATCGTATAGAAAATTTGAATTATTCATTGTTTGTATTGCATTGCAAGTATCTTTGGGCTGCTTAAATGATCTTGTCATAGTTTCATGTGTGCTAAGATTTTACAGCTTTTGTCTTTTAGTAAGGATATAGCTATAGAATTTCTGTCATGACTGCTCTGAAATTAAATTAAATACATTTGTAGCCAAATGGCTAGTAAAGATTTTCTGAAAACTTTTAGGAATGTGTGAGCAAAATGTTTGGTGCTAGTGACACCGTAATGTGTGTGAATTGTGTGTTATACATACATAAATAAATAAATACATATGTGTATGTATATATGCACATACAATGTATATGAACACATATATATGTGAATATTCATTCATGCATTTTGTGATTTGCTGATCTAAAAATCTTCAAGATTACTTTAATACAGGGATTTTTGAATTCTGGAATTATATTTTATAGTCAGCAGGAAACATGATCATTCCTAATGGGAATTCTTTCCATGATGAGATTGCATTTGTATCTGAAGGAGTCTATCTAATACTTTTTCAGGTTAAAGCAGACAAAGCTACTACTGTTATAATTATTTTGTTTTCATGAAAAGAGACAAAAAAGAAGCAGGGATACTTGCCAAACTAATAATGAAAGTCTGTAGAAATTCAATCTGATTCATCCATGAATACTTTATGTATTTACCTGATGAGGGAGGGAAATTTTCACACCTGTTGCTCAAGTAGATACATGAGTTTGAGATTTTTTTTCTTTCTTTTTTTTNTTTCTGTTTTTCCCTAGATTTTAATTTAGATGAAGAGGAATGGGAGTGTCTTTGTGGTGTCTGTGTAGTGTATTGATTTCAGTGTTGTACTTTAAAGGGCTAATTTACCATGTGTATCTTATCTATATGAGTATGTCCTTCATGTCCAGTCTAATAAATGTTAAGTTCCTGGGGTTTTTTAGTGGGACTGGGATAAATCAATCTTTTTATTTTATCCCCAGGGCATTCTTCTCTGTATCACAGAGTTGCCCTTTTACCTGTTCAGTGTAATTTAACCTGAGTCAGGAAATCAGTTGAATCTATGTCTGGTAAACAAACAAATCTAAGAAATAGATGTTCCCCTGATCCCTGGGGATTTAATATTTTCCATCAGAGTCATATAGTATAATAAAGTTCCAAAATCCTAAGTAGAGAAGTCATTCTGTTCCCAATCCTCAGTGATTAACTAGATGCTTAAAACCAGTTTGGTGAATGTCTGTCCAGTGAAGTTGCCTTTTTTCCTATCTACGTGTGTTTGATAGTTCTGCAAATCTTTCTTTGGTCTCTAGTTACACAAATCTTGGTGAATTAGAGGTATGAAAGACAATAGAGTAAATCCTGAGTTCTCCACTCTTCCATGAACACACTCTAAAGTCTCAAAGTGCAGCATGGCCAACAAACAGGTTTTTGTCTCTAAACTTCAAATTTCAGCCAAGTATGGAGGAACTTTGACTCTTATTCTTCATAAAAGACTTGGTTTCAGTATATACCAGAGTCTTTAGGAAAAACATACTTGGAAAGGCGATACTGGCGTAATATCTAGACAAAACAGCTGCAAATTCCAGTTGCTTTAGCCTAGTTGTAGTTACTCTTCTGAACTACTCATGCACAATGAAAGCACAGCTAAGCAAATGTGTCATCTTAAACTTCGAAAATTTTAACCATTGCTAATTTGTAGGGTTGGGAATAAGGAAGGGTTACCTATAGATTTCTTTGCATTTCAGTCGGCTTTGACATTCAAGTTTATGCTGTTACTTGTAGCAATAGCAACAATAGCAATTAGAGTTCAACAGATTTCATCTATAAGTGCCACATTTGCATTTCAAGGGTAGTGAGTGCATTTTGCACAGTCACTCCTCAGTGAAAACAGCAGTGTTGGTGGCAGCATTAACGTGGTTAGCAAAGATGCCTCTGCCCAGGCCACCACGTAGCAACCGCTATGTTTCCAAGGACAAATAGCTCTTGCCTGCCCTAAGCAACTGGATGAGAACATCAAAACATGCCTTGTGAGAGACCTCTAGTACCCATTAGTGTTAGCAACTCTTACCTCAATCAGGAATGACACAGCCCTCATTATTAAGGTAATTAGAAGTTATAACAGTGGCAATATTAAAGAGAGAACTTCTAAAGCCCATTAACAATGTTACTTTAAGTGATCTAGCTGTGAACTGTTCAAATGTCTGATTACATTATATGTCTGTCTTAAAGGGTGATGTAATTAAGTGATGGGAGAAGGAATGAATATATAGTGACTACTGTACTATACTTTGTAAGTACTATTTTCACAGAAACCAGCCTCAGTAATATCATTATGTCATTTAGGAGCAGAGTTTTTTGCTCGATTGTATACCACATGTAGCTAAAAAACATTTAGAATATATAAAAATTATATGTCATGGGTTATTATAATGATAATTTGAAAATGAATTAGAATTGGATACATTATTCATACATGAAAAAAACATCAATGCAATGGCTTTGTTCATGCCACCTCAAACATCACTGCACTTCAACATGATCAGTGTAAGTGGGTAAATACCCATATCCTGTATATCCTACATGGAGGAAACTATTCTAAATGTTCTAGAAGAAAACACAAAATGTTACAAAAAAATTTATCAAAAGCTAGAAACAGTTATGCTTCAATAAGAACTCAGGGCAGACTTCTGCACTGTGGCCTTAGGTGTTCACATCATGAATTTTAATTGAGGACTGGAGAACAGAGGAAGCTCAGCACCAGTCCCTTCTTTTCAGATTGGAAAGAAAGGTGGAAGAAAATGGGAATGCAGTGGAAAACAGAGTTGGATGAATAGAGAACACTGTAATTCTCCAGTTATCTTTGGTGAGTTTTCAAAATTGTTTTTCATGAAATACAAAAAGTAGAGAATTAGTACCTCCTATGTTCAGTAAAATATTCATTAGCTCAGCAAAGAGAAACAAAGTCAAATAATTCTCTCTTTTCAGTTCTTTTTATTCAGAAATTGGCTACTTTTTCTAAGCATGAAACCTCCAAGTTCTAAAGGACAATGGGATCCAAGTGCTAAAGTTTGGTTTTGCTTCTGCTTTTGACAAAACCTCACCATCTGTATGCATATGGAGTCACAGTAGCAAAGCTTGTTTTCCTGTTAGGTGATTATATTTTTGAAAGATTTCTTCTAAATTCAGTGAAAATACTAAAATACAGTAAAAATATACAACATGGCAAATTAAATTCTGTGTTGCTTTTCTTTTTCACATTTGATAGGCCATCATGAGCTGAGAATTCTGTTTTTCATATTTTTGTAGATGTATTATTTTAGTGGATGATCCTTTTACCCTTCCTTCAAATTCTGTGGGGTGACTGAAGTGAGTAAAATTTGTCAGCATACTCAAACAAGCATCACGAGGTCTGACTGTCACTGAGTTGTGTGGGGACATTGACCCACATTCAGTGCCGTGTAAATGCTGCCCTGCTTGCAAAGACACATAATTGTAGAACTGACCTTTTACAAAACCAGATTTTAAAATCTTTATAACAAAAGAAAAGGCAAAATGTATATTTTCCTTCTTCAAATAAGAAAAACACAAGAGGACAGAGTTTTGCTGGTTTAAAAAAACAGGTCACTGTTAAGTCATGCATAGAAAAAGTGTAGCTTAATGGGCTTTGGCTTCTCAGAAAACTGCAATGTGAAATTAAGAACTAAAGTGAACTTTTTCAGATGATCTTAGCTTTCATTCTTTCCCTAGCAAAAGAGCTGATGTGCACAGAGGCCCTTGTCAGGAAAGCACTCAAGCTCTTTCTTAAATATATTCCTGAATTGGATGTGAACTATACACAAGGATAAACTGTATGTTCATAAACAGTAGTTGTAAAATTTCTCTTGACTACCACTTTATGAAACCACTGGTGTTGCCAGGGTGCAGAGAAAGGTAGAATATGATCCACTGATCTTGTTTCTTCTTACTACCTCAAAGCAAGAAACATTTTTAAATGTATTACATTAGGTCTTGCTTCACATACTAACAGTTTTCTCAAAGACTTGGAGCAGGCATTTTTGAACATATGATGAAAAAATAGTTCCACAATTTGAGGATATTGTGTGAGTCGACTCTCTGTCAGGGTAAAATGTCTTTGGTGCATCCATTCCTGGCTAAGTCCCTGTGAGGTAACATATTAATATAGGGTTTCATTTGAACTAATACCTGTCTGTTGTCAAGGTGCTTGCTGCTGTTGGCGAGTCAATTTCTGGCATTAGCAAGGGTCACAGGTTAATGGCTAGGCACATCTTTATCACTCCATATTTAAGCGCCAAATCTGAGATATGCAACTTCATCCTGCAAAAAAGAGAAGTATCCCTGTCTCAAATACAAAGAACAGATCATTCCTATCTCAGTTTGAAAGCAGAGAGTTATATTCCTGGTGAAGCAAAAAGAAAGAATGAAAGTAAGAACAAAATTTATCTTCTTTGGAGACTTTAGCAAGTAATCAATACCTTAATCAGTATCTAGCTAGAGTTAGGTGTAGAGCCAAATCAATAGAAAGAGCAAGGCAAGTCAAAGTCAGGCATTAGAAGAGTAAAGATATACAAGGTGAGCATCTGGGCAAAACCTGGGATCAGAAGCCATGCCAAAGGACAGAAAACTAGATACTGTTGTAAGAAGTTTTGAAGGGCAAAACAAGAGGGAGGGCAGAGGCAACAGTCATAAATCTAAAAAATTAGAGTGCAAAGCAAAGCATGGGAAGAGGACCAAGACGCAAGAGGAGCCAAAGGCAGAGTAAACAAGTTAGGGTGTTATTATTCCTTTGACACCCCAGACAAAGGACCAGCCAAGTTCAGCTGGTTGTGTTTATCAGGGCTTCAGGAATCAAGAAAAGCTGGAAAAGAGTGGCCTGGCAAGTCCCTGGAGCTAGAGGGTTATCTCTGCTTTCTAGTACTCAGTCAAACTTAATGCTTAAAACATTTCGCCCTGCAAATAGATATTTTTAAACAACTATTCTGAGATGAGCAAGGAAAGTCCTGAAATAAACACTATGCATATGTGCCTGATTTATTCAGCTGCACATATGGAGACATGGCTGTTGAAATAAGCAGTGACCTTTGTCCCCAGACTTTACAGGACATGGCAGGCAGAGGCATTTGCATCAGTAGTAACTATAGACTAAATATTTCTATGAAAATATGCTAGAACAGTAGGGATAAATGATAAAATGTGGTGAGATACCTTGCTTTGGTTGGTTTGAGGTTTGTGAAAGTAGGTTTTTAAGGTTACAGGAAAGGAGATACCTTCAGCAGGTGGTATAATGAGGCATAGGAAGGTGTATGTTCACAAAGCCTATTCTAATTTTTCTGTATTTTAGAATACATTTTGAAAGGAAAAGTCATGGCAAGAAGTTACATTGCAACAATATTATGATGATGCTTCAATTGTACGTAAATTGATGTTTAAAGTCTGGAAATTATATGGAGAAGGATTTTTCCCCAGAGAAGGAGACATCTAGGTTCCCAGGTCTCACTAAGAGTCAGAAGCAATCAGGCCTTTTATTTTCGGTTTTGTCTTAGTCCTTACTGTCTTTCATGATCCTGAGGTGCTGATACTGAGAGGGGCTCCACATGACCTTACAATTTAAGTTTTTTCCTACCTTCCATACACATTGTAATACAGCCCTTAATTTCATGATTACCTACCTAGTCTCAAATCCAACTACATAAGTAATATTACATCTTTAATAATTTAGAAGTGCTCGAACATTCTTTTCTCCTTTGGGCTTCCAAGTGGAGAGAAATATGAACGTTACTCTTGATGTGTGGGTTTTTTTTTTTAATTAAGGTTTGTCAAGGATGATGAGAACATTGTATTACAAGAAGCTCAAAATGCTCTACTTAAATGAAATACACACAACATGGGTGTTTTGACAGTATTGCTAATCAAGAGTTGTGTAATAAATTGATTTGGGGAAGAGAGGGGGAAGGCAACAGATGAGTATACTTCTGACACAAAGGTAATGCAGAACTGCTGTTTGCCAAATTCCATATTATGAGAAGTAGAAGCTACTCAGAGAAAATAATAGGAGTCTGAATTAAGGCAAAGAAGCAGTCAATCATTTTACCCACTGGATAGTGAATTTCCAGAACTTGCTGCCACAAGATGTTGCAGAGGCAGACACTAAGAGCATCTTCAAAACAAGAACCAGAAAAATTCACTGACAAGTCCATAAAGAGGTATAGAAGGACTAGACAGGGAAGTGTGCTGTGAAATCCCCAGTGTTGCTATTTGTGTGCCAAGGGAATGCAAAAGAAATGGACTGCAAATAATGTCTAGGCTCACGTGCTGTCTGTGAATGACATCTTTAGCCATTGAGACAAAATACTGGGCTAGATGGACAACTAGTACAACCCAGTAGCTTCTCATGTTACCATGCATTTTGCTGATTGTGGCTTTGGGTCACCTTACCAACATACTGTCTGCTAATTCATTCTTTTTGGAGCAGCTTCAGCAGCTCATTTCAACCATACATTAAGGATTGCTGACTGGCCATTGGGTATCTCTTGTAAAACAGTTTCTTGGATATAGGTGGTGACGTGGTTATTTGACTAAATTAATCTGGGAAGATGGACTACACATCAAGACTAAATGGTGCTCTGTACAAAGTGTGAACAGCTTGTCAGAGAGATAAAGATGTGGAAAGGAAAAGGCCATTTACTGAACCCTGGGATAACTACATTAAACCTGATTTTATTCTGCCTCCAAGGGTCTCCATTATCCTTTGTAACTATGTGGCCAAGTTTGGATCATGTAACAAAACATACAAACACACAAACAGAACAATTGTATTTGTTTCTACACTAGCCAATCTTGTAGTAAAGGGTAAGTATAAGACTAACTGGTACACAGCAATGCACAGCATTCCTAATGGTAAGGTGGCAACAAAAGCTGAAATACTGAAGCATTTCTGAAGTTCCCAGAAATGGGGACCATTTGTTGCACAGGCTGGCTTGGGCACTGATACTGCCAGCAGCTATGTGAAAGAGGCACCTTCCTGCAAACATATTTTGACAAATAAAATCATTTAACTATAGTAGGATAGTGGAACAGTGACTTAGTGGGATTTGAAACAGCAGCATGCCAAGTGTGTGAATTTTTAATGTTGTCCTTAGCTGGCTGTTTTGTCCCAGTTCCAATCTTCTCATGTTTTTAATCATTCAGGGTGATCTGTATCATCATATTGGACATACATTCCTGGTTGGGAATTATTTGGCATCATTTAACTAAGAGAATTCAGTTACAGGTCTTCTGTAAATTGAACAAAGTCTATAGGAGTGAGCAAAGAATGTAACTCACTACAGATGATGCTTGAGTGGGAAGCTGGGACTCTTAATCCCAGAACTGGTTTTTTTTGGTTTTTTTACCAGTGTGGCAAGTCACTTCACTACCAGCTTCAGTCCTGCTTGTTTTCTCCAGACTAGAAGAGGAAGATTATAAGACAAAAAGTGTGACTAGATGTTGCCTTTTATACTTTAGAGTATGGCTCAGAACCTTGTCTGATTCAGAATTCAAATTCTTTTGTTAAGATACATGGTTAACATGCAATGTTTCTGTCACCTGATAGGAATAGGGAAGGATTCAGGAAAAGGTGAATTTCTGCTTACCAAGAGCTCATTCTAGTGAATATTATGCAATGTGTATTTAATCATATTTATTTAATTAATTATAATCTTACCCATAAATTTTTTTAAGGTTTTTAGAAGAAAAAGTGGATAAGCCTTAAAACATATAAGAAGGAAAGTCACTGAGTGCATGAATATTTGTGGATATCTTCTGTAGCTATAGCGTTTAGTTTTCATTACAATCCGATTCTTGGGAAGCATGCAAAATTTGGGACTGCAAACTTCAAAATTAGAGTACCTTTCGGTTAAAACAATATCTGTAAGATGGAGCCCATGATCTGGTGTGCACTGATGGACCAGTCATCACAATGTAATGTGGCCAATTTGTTTTGGTGAGTGAAAAATCTTATATTTATGTAACGCTGACTCTCATTTTTTGATTAATGTGACTCCAGCTCCTGGTTTTTTTATTAAACAGCATTCTGTGATAGCAAACACAATATAAACTGTTTCTTAGAGCCATGGCAAAAACTACTTGAACTACTTCTTGTAGATGTTGTCCTTGTATGTTTTATTTTATTAGAATTTTAGATAAGTTTAATATTAAACATTTATCAGAAGACTGTACAGTTTGCATAAAATAGTATACCCTCTTGCTAAGACCTCCATTCATCTGAAGAGTTCTGATAACATGTATAAACCACTCAAGTTACATTTTTGTTTGGTTATTACAATATCAGATCCTCAGTTGAACCAAACCTGCTTCTGCATTATTCCATATTAAATTTTTAAGCTTCCAGCTTAATATTGTTCCTCCTTACTATTCATCAAGTAGATAACTGAAAAAGTGTTCCCATTTTTATTGTGATTTATATGCACTGTAAATACTTCAATCCATTTTCTCCCAAACTTTCCTGCAATACTAAGTTGAAAGCCAATTGAAATTCACTCGCTGAAGGTCTGTGTTGAACTGCCTCAGCTTTTCCCCTAAATCATGTGTTGCTTCTCTTTGGAATCACTGCAACAAACTTCTTTAGGGTAAGTGCTACACACAATAAACTGGCAAATTCCATAAAAGTAAAGAAAGGAATTTCATATCATCTGATGGAGCACAGCAATTCCTCTTTCTCCTCGAAGATCACCTTAATTATTTCCCTTACTATCGTACATAAAACATGCTAGCCTTGCCTCTGACCTTCAGAGACTCCTTTGCATGCACTCCCTTACCATGGCAGGTTCTTTGTTGGTTTGGGGTTGGGTTTTTGTTTTCTCTTTTTTTTTTTTTTTATCCTATAATTAGTGGGTGCAGACATTTTCTGAAGTCACTGGTTATGCTGCAAAAAGTGTAATTTGCTGAAGGGGCATTTGCACAAACGAGAAAATGGAAGGCTGATTTCAGTAGTAGGGGATTGAATGATTATGGGGCAGAAAGAGTTTGTGTTAGTTACAAAACAGCGTAAGATCTAACAAAAAACAAACAAACCAAAACAAACCAAAACAAGCAAACAAACAAAAAGGAAAAAAAAACCCAAACACATTATTACTCCAGAATAGTGTCTGTGTAGGAACACAGAGAGTCACACAAGCTTCTGCAGCATTATAATTACATTGCCATAGTTCTGCCAGTTAATTTCCTCACATGGACAAGCCTTCAAATTTTTACTTGCAAGGTCTCTCCCAGAATTCTCATTCTGGATTACCTTCTTGAATACCTGGCCTCTTCTTAAAAAATAATTGCTTTTTAAAACATCAATTGCTATAAGAGCTATGAATCCTCCCCCATACATCACAATGTCTTTGAAGCACAGTGCAGATTTTATAATGTCCAAAAAAATTATTGCATTTTGTCATTGAAATACTATGCAGACATTATAAACCCCTGAGATGGATGGACCTGATAGCATTAATAACAAGAGCCAGTCCCCTTTGCAAAAATTACATGGCTGCTAATGGCTCTTTAGGCACCAGTCCCATTAAAGTAACAGAGTAAGGGGTATGCAACAGCAAAATGAAAGTGTAAGGTAAGAACAGGGGTCTGAATGATGAAACAATGCTTAGACAGCCAGACTACCAGTTGCTTGGAAAATCAACTTTATGTACCTGTGTAGGGAACATTGAATGAATGTCTTCCTGAGCCCAAAAGGACAGAAGGGAAGAATAGGAGAGCACCGCATCACCACTCTTTTAGCTACACAGGGATCTACTATTCTTCCAGGTAGGGCAGCAATATGTAATCACCCATGAAGGTGAAAGCTGTCTTTCATGCAAACCACGGCTAAGAGACTGGCAGTATTGATGTACTTATTCAAATGAGTAAGTTTGACTTAGGTAGTGGTAGGCAATGACTGGAATTATTGGAAGAGGACACTTTTCTGGGGGTGTATACAAACTGTAATGAATCTCTGCATTAGTTTCTAATATACACTATGGGCACCTTCATTTCCTTGTTGCTGTTAGTCATTTTGTTTGCTTGCATATTTAAATATTGTGAGTGTTTTATTCTATTAATGAAAGAAAGACTGAGCACAGCCTTGTTAAAAGCATGCATAATTTCAAATAATTTACTATGGAAGACAGTTGTTAAAAACCTGGGCCCAAGAGGGAAAATCATGAAGTTCTATTGTCAACATCCTAAACAAACTCGAGTAAATGCCATATAATGCTGACAGTACAACTGTAAGAAATATTTTCACAGTATTCTCAGGAGACTTCACAGGCAAAAAAGTGCCTCCCTTTTTCCTACTTTACTGGGTTTTCTTACATTCCAAAAGACAGTGTTATTTGCTCCACATAAAACTCTGATGCATTCTTCTGTTACATTAGGACTGAGTTTTCAATTGGAAACAGCCTTTATATTAGAGACAATTAGCTCAAGAGCCTTCAGAGACCTTCAGTGTCAGAAGATGAGTTCTCAGGCCCTTTCAGACACCTTACTTACCATCACCAACTACCAACCTCAGGTGTCATTGCCCATAGAAGCTATATTTGAGTTTTCAGATTTATTTTTCAGAAATACTTAGCTTTATCCAAGCTTTCCGCTTCCACCAGCCTCTTTGGTAAGAAGATTCATTGTATTGTTAGTGATCACTTACCCTATCCTGACCCACTAGTTATTACTGTGGCTCTGGGCAGAGGAGAAGAATGAACTTTTCCTTGAAATTGTGTCTCCTTATGTTTAGAAATAGGATCATATGCATAGAGTCAGCTACACAGAATAATGAATCTGATGGTAAACTAAAAGGTCACTTCAAGTGCTGTTACTACAAAGAGAATCAGAAGACACCTGGAACTATACTAGTTTCAATCTGTGATCCCCAAAGAAGGGTTGAGGACAAACTGGTCTGATCTGCTGAAACAAGCTCTGTAAGGTACACTTACTTTGAAGTCTGTTTTGCCTATCTTAGTTTTTGTACTGTATCTCCTCTGCTGGGTGAACAGAGAGTGTTCCCCCAACTGTTTTATCTGATTATTCTGGATAAAATTCAGAAGAATTTAAGTTATTTTGTAATTTGTCTGTCACAAAATAGAAACTGGGAAGTTGGCAGGGGGAAATACAGTTTTCCATTTTAAATTCATGGATAACAAAGTCAGGGTGACCACTGCAGTTATTTACTACCTTGGAGAAGCAGAATAATGGAATTCCTCTGTGTTTAATCAACATGCACTCTATTTAAAATTACCACTCTTGAGCAATCTGTCACAATCCCTTGACCAATAGAATACCCTCCTCTACTTTGCTTCATTGAAAGAAGGAGATGAAAATGGACTTAATTTTGTGAGTTTTACACCTGCTAAAAATACACGTTTTTCCTATTTTTAACAGCATGGTTGGGAGGGAGATGGATTTTTCTTTCTTGTGGTTTTACAGGGGAGGGAGAAGATAGAGTTACATAAAAAATACAAATGGGAAACTATTTATTTTTTAAAGTTGTTTCAGACTCATAACTCACTGATAGGGTGGGAGTTGTAGTGCCAGAGCAAAAGTTTGAGTTTGGCAGTTCACATTTATTTTACTTGCAACCAATGTTCTAGATGAAGACTTCTGGAAAGACAACAAAAATCCCAGTGTGGTGTAAAGCTGACAAAACATGAGAGGAGAATAATATCAGAGCTCATAGGCCTATAGTTCTAACAGCTCTGCTCCTAATGCTTTCTTCCTTCATTTAAGCTTCCAATGAAGTCTCCCTGTGTTTACCTCTAATTTAAGAAACTGTCCCTTAATCCCATCCCTTCCTATTCTCTGTCATCCTCTTGTTACTTCCTTCCCCTTATCTTTTAAAAGCTTGCTCACTCGCTCTCCACCCCCACCCTGGCTTATTTCTTCCATATTAATAATAATCTTAGTACTGAGCACTTATATCGCTCTCTACATGTTCAAAGTGCTGTACAAACCTTAGCTAATTAATCCTCACAACACACTCCCCTCCCTCTGTAAGATAGGTAAGTATTATTATCTCAGTTTTACAGATGGGGAAATTGTCGCAATGACTCAGTGGCAGAGACACGAGCACGGTAACCTTGTTCTCGCAACCTCTATTTTCAAAATACCTTCTCCAACCCAGCTTGCCTCTATAAATACATTCCCATCTCCTTTGTCTCCTAAACCGTCAAGACAAATCCACTGCCTACTCCTGCTGCCACAGCTCCTTTAATTGTTGCCATCTCTTGCTCCCTTAGACACCTCCGGCAGGAGCTTTGCCAGTGCGTTGCTCCGCCATCTCTTTAAATACCTTCCTCTTACATCTGTAGTTTTCATCTCACTTCCACCAAGCAAGATGAAAGTAACCCCTTGCCAACCTGACTGGTTTATGGTTCTCTTTGTTTCTGCCCCAGGACTGCATCAAAATCAAGGCATAGATGCCTGACTCAAAGGCTGCGCATTAGGGATCTGTATCAAAATGGCCTGAGTTCCCTCCACATCTTTTCCTAATATCATGACATTTCTGAAGGCATTCTGTACCAGCAGGAAAACAGCAGACACCACTTTGTTGGTAGAATGTAGGCCCTCTGTATACATGCAGCTCTGAAATGTGCCACAGTGCCCTTTTTAGGATCATGTGTTGGTTGAAGTTCAGTCCACTGCATTGTGTTCTCAGTCAGTGAGCTGCAAAGTCACCCCACCGGCCAGGATGCTGCTTGACCACTGAAGGTGCTGACCTCTCCCACCTGACAGATTTGTGTGCCCTGAACCACCTTCCTAGAATCTGGAATTTGGTACTTAAATAACCTTCTTGAAGTAGTTGTCCTGAATCTGGTCCTGAGAGCAAGTAGATTTATGGAGGATATTAAATTTAGGAATGAAGTGTCCAAGCACATCCAAGGTAACTGCCACTGTGGTTACCTGTGCCTGTTGTGAGACTTCCTTGTTCCTGTACTTTGTAAATGGGTCATCCTTGTTGTCATGTTCCTGTGGTCACAAAATATGTGTGACACTTGAAACACTGAATCCAACTGCTAATTGCTTAGATATTGTCCCAGATATGCTCGCTGGAGGGGTGCTGTAGGTCTTACCTAACCGTGTAACGATAGAGTCCAACAGTGTGTTTCACTGACGATCTTGCTTAACTTCAGCCTTAAGTTTTGTCAGTCTCACTTTTCAGACCCATTAATTAGACATGACTACATGAATTTGCTCTTTAAAAGACTGCCATAATGTCATTCTCTGTCAGGAACAATCTGTTTAATGGATCAGTACTCGTTTTGTCATTTTGTGTTCTGTGTCATATGATACAGTATCCTACCTCTGCAGGTGAGGTATCAGTATCTGTGGTGCTGTACTGAGGATTTATTTTTTTTAAGATGTCTTCAAAGGCTTGTTGTAGTGAGACTCCACAGCAAGTTCTTACTCATGTTCATACTAATGAGAGTCTAACAATGATAAATTGAATGCAAAGGCATGTCTCTTTCTTCATTTGCTATACACATCAGTGTCATAGAGGTCAGAGACTTGGACAAAGAAATTTCTGGCTTCTTGCAGCTAAATTTTGCTGACCTATACCTCCTTCTACTCTGTCTTTTTTGTAATTTGATGTCCATTTAGTTTATGCATATACTATTGGTCCTTTCCTTTGTCATGTATTGGGTCCTCACCTTCTGCAAAGAGTGAGCAAGGAAACTGGCCAACCTAGCAGATGTTCTTAGGGAATTGAATCTCTGTGACAAACTTTATTTGCTTGGTGTTTGGCTTGGTGCCCACAGCCAAGATGATGGGAACAATGTGTACCTGAATGGCCTGCTTACGTCTTAGTTCAGGTTTAATAAGGTCTCTGTCATGCTGGATTTTGGGGGCAAAAGATGTGGCATCACTGCGTAAGTGTTCTCAAAAACACTTGAAATTTTGGATATCCCCTTCCTATGTTGTGCCCTCCTCCTTCTTCTAAAAATGAACGCTAGAGGGTGTAACCTACAAACCTCTCTGCTCTCCAGGGGTCATTCACTCTGGTTAGAATTAGCGCCACTTTCAGATACAGATAGTCTTACCAGTTTACCACCTGTACACTTCTGTGGGTGCTTTGCTTCCTCCTCAGCAACAGCATCCTTTGCACAGAGATCTCTATGTCTCACTGTACCTCCCAGACCAAGTGACCTTGAATACTGACTCTGACTTCATCTCTACCACTCTGTCCTCACCCTATCCTTTTTTCTGACTCTAACTCTTTTCAATGGAAGTAAGAAAATGGCTGCTCAGGATACAGAATACCTGGGTTGTTTGCTTGAGGGATGAGGAAGACTGTTTTTCCTAAGGACTAATATTGGGTTTACATGGCAAAGTTTTGGTATGGGAGGACTACAGGAGTGGCTTCTGTGAGAAGCTGCCAGAAGCTTCTCCCATGTCCAGTAGAGCCAATTTCAGAAGACTGCAAGTCAAAGCATATCAGCAACAGTTGTAGTGCCTCTGTGATAATGTATTTAAGAAGTGGGAAAAGTTACTGCAAATGCAGCAGAATCAGAATATGTGAGAAAAACAGCTCTGCAGGCCCCAAGATCAGTAAAGAAGAAGGAGGAGGGACTCCAGGTACTGAAGCAGAGATTCCCCTGCAGCCTATGGCAAAGATCATGGTGAGACAGGATGTCCTCTTGCAGTTCTTTGAGATCCAGAGTGGAGCAGAGATCCACCTGCAGATCCTGGAGGACTCCATGTTGGAGCAGCCGGTTGCCTGCAGGAGTGGTAAGCCTGCACTGGAGGACACTCCTGGCAGGATGTTTTGACTCATGGAGAGGAGTCCACACTGGAATAGTTTTCTGGCAGGACTTTTGACCCCATGGGGTCCTCACAATGGAGCAGTCTGTTCCTGATGGACTGTACCCCACAAGAGGGACCCACGCTGGAGCAATTCGTGAAGGACTGCAGCCCATGGCAAGGGCTCACACTGGAGAAGTTCATGGAGGACTGTCTCCTATGAGAGCAGGGCAGAGTGTGAGGAGACCTTCCCGCAGAGGAGGAAGGAGCAGCAGAGACCATGTGTGATGAACTGGCCACAATCCCCTTTCCCTGTCCCCCTGCACCACTGGAGGAAAGAGAGAGAAATCGGGAGTGAAGTTGAGCCTGGGAAGAAGAAGGAAGAGAGAAGGTATTTTTAGGTTTTGTTTTATTTCTCATTATCCTATTCTGATTTCTTCGGTAATAAATTACTTTTTTTTTTTCCCCCAGTATGTTTTAGTAACTGATGAGTGATCTCTCCCTGCACTGTCTTGACCCATGAACGTTTCATTATATTTTCTGTCGCCTGTCCATCTGAGGAGGGGAGTGATGGAGTGACTTTGGTGGGCAACTGGCATTCAGCCAGGGTCAACCCACCACAGTTTAGTCGTTGGCCTTAGAGCCTTTCAAGCTTGCAGCATTATTTTCTGGGAGCTGGAACAATCATTTGTAGCTTTGGGAAGTTGTTCTGCCCAGTGAAAAGTGCAAAGATCCTTGGTCTTTCTAAGCCTAGTTCTGACCTCAACATTCAATATGTTCATATTGAATGTACTGTCTGAGTACTCTGTGGAAAACCTAAATATGAAAAGAGCAATCAGGAATCAAACGAGCTCAGCACAAGGCCCAGGAGAAGAGAGTGCTACAAGCATTTGAATGCTGGTTCTGACACCAGACCCCATGCCTTCAGCCACTTTCAATAGACTTTTTTTTTTCTGCCTTGCTTTCCTACCTACCAGAGAATAATAAACAGACTTGTAATATTAACCCATGTGTATGTGCTTACTCATACCTATTTACCATGAGTATAGCTACTGCTGTGTGGCAGAGTGGGTCCAGGGCCTTCTAGATGCTCATTCAGCTAAGTGGCTGTCAAATCCTGTTGGAAAACAGAAACTGGGTGAAACATGTTCATTGCTGGATTTTTTTCAATTCTGTTTTCACAGGGTGTTGTATTTGGTATTTCATGGAAAAGCTCTGTTCCCTAAAGTAGAGCTGATAGAAAATTTAGATTGTCTCTAAAATTTTTCCCTTTTCCTGTTTGAAATTACTATTTTCCTTTTTCATTTAATTTTTTTAAATTCAAATGCTATTTATTTTACCTATGAAAATTATCAGCATAAGCAAACCCCTCTTTGAAGGGAGTCTTTTTTTATTATTTCAAACATGTATATGATACTTCTAGTTAACTCTTTAAAATGTGAGCAAGTTCTTTGAGACCCCCACATAAACAGTTTCAGCAGGAATAATTGTCTATTTAAAAATATTTAGTTATGTTTTTGAAGATGGTCCAAGAATAGTCTTCCTGAATCCACCAAAGCCCAAACCTCTCTTTTGGAGCATGCCTTGAATGAAGGTACAGCATGTATAGCACACAGCCCTCCGTACAGACTTGACACTGATGACTTACTGAAGATCTGAGGAGCTACTTCAGGGAAGTGTACAGGCCAGTGCTTCATATTAAAGTTACATGTGTCAGAGTTAAGATCTAGGCTTTAAACTTTCTAGCTCTTCAGCCCACTGCAACAAGGATGCAGCCACACTAACTGCAGCTGCTCGGGACTGTGCTTTTCACTTGGACAATAACCCTGTATTGCAAAACTTGTTACTAGATCTCGATCACTCTTGGGGCGAGTTTTTTGTGTTTGTATGTGTTGCAGTCAGATTTCTGCCTTCCTCTAATCATGCTTTTAACACCCACTGTTGCCCTTGCTTGCAGAGCAATGCTCAGATCATTCCTCAGCACCTTTTCCTCACATGCAGTGTGGCCATGGAGTCCCGTCAGATTTTTTTTTCTTTCTTTGAGTCGGGTTCATTATTAAGTACTTTGCTGAATCGGAGCTTAATGTTTAGTAAAGCTGAATGTGAAGTAACGGGGATAATCACATGCTTTCAGGGCTGCTGAAGATTACTTGCTTTAAAAGAATAATGAGAGTAGCTACATCTCCTTATTCCACCTGTATTCTGCCTCGGTGTCTGAAAGTACCCTGTGCATTGCTGGTGTTTGTACTGATTTCTTACCCATAGTATTTACCTCTCAAAGTAATGAATGTTTAATTCAAAAAAGTTGCAGTGATAAAGGATTTTGGTCTTTGTCAGCTTCTTTAATAGCAGAAGTATTTTATTATGTAATTTTCTATCAAAGTAGAGAATCTCTACATTTTTGAAAGAGTAATTTCTCTAGAAAGTTATATATTATGACAAAAACATTGATCTTTCATTCAGTTAATTTGTTAGTCTGATTAAGATGTCTTTCAGACTACAAGTGGATGCTTAAGTAGCAAACAAAGGGAAAAAATGTTCTAGTGTGGTCAGTTCTTTGTATCTAATATGCTTTTACAGTTCACTTTTGTTTTGGTAACCAGAGGCTTTGAAAGCTCTTCTGCTGCAGTTCAGGCAAAGATCAAGATCAGGCCAGTCAGTATATAATACAAAGATCCAAATCAATATCCTATGGATGGAGGCTCAGCACCTTCTGCCTAAAAAGTATCTAGAACAGAACTTACTTTACAGGTTCAAGCTGTCCTGGGAGATTTTCTTCTTCTTGTCCCCACTGGAGGAGCCCATCACAATATTCCAGTAATTAGTAGTATTTTAACCACCTGTCCATGTGCTGCATTTTGAGATTGATAACCAGCTTGGGATTTTAGTCCATAAATGTTAGGGTACCGGGCTTATATTTTTTAGATAAAAGTTCAGCAACTATTACCTGCAGAAAGTGGTTATTAGGGTCTAAGACTAGAATTCATCATAGTAAGTATGGTTATTTACTTTATACATTTATGCAGTGTATCAGCCACAGCTTTGACAGTGCTCTGCAATTTATTTTTTTTTCACACAAAGGCATTCAAATCTAAGAAATATATTCATACCTGCTGTCAACAAGTGCAACTCCCTTGGAAAGCTCTGAGCCAATTTCAGCAGTGACGTGAATGGCAGCATAAATTTTAGGTCTAAATTAGTCAGAAAATAAGTGAAAGTGGGCATAATTTGCATGCTGAGGACTGAAAGGGGGAAAGTAGCTAGCGAAAAAAGTGTGCAATTAAGGGGGGCGGGGAGGAGGGGCAATAAGGTATCTACTGGTGTGACTGTAGTGCATCAAATTTGGTTCTGAATTCAGACAACTACAAGCAAATGTAAATGTTATACTTAATGCAACTAGCTATTTATAGTGGAGTGAACGCACTTTACCTATTATGCTCATTGCTTTGCTAAAGAATGGACTGGAGTATGTCATGCCTAGGGTGACAAACATTAAGCACATACCTGTATGTATGTGCTGAATATGTTTCCCAGTTCCTCAGTAAGCTCTGTAGCATGATCACAAATATACTGACTCTTTATGGACGGGAAATCTTGACAAATTAAAACAAATTACCTTGATTACCTTGAACATGACTATGGGGTCTTTTGCTTAAAGCAGAGTTCCTGTATTCCAGGCTACTGAGGTAGGTCATGGAAGGTGAGGGATATTTGGTCCTGAAGCACTACTTCTTTGGCACCTGCTCAGTGGAAATGGCTAAGAACTGTGTCATGAAATGAAGGCAGTATTTGAATTATCAATGGGAACTGCTCAGCTTGGGTGCTGCTGTGCTTCCAGACAGCCCCTGGCCCAGGAGGACGATTCAGTGCATCAGAGGTAGACATCTCAATTCCAAATACAATGAGTGGGGAAACATGACAAGCTCTGAAATCATTCAAAACAGCTAGGAAACTATTTCTCTCCACTGTCTGAGCAGGTCACTGAAACTCCCACCTACCAATCACCTGGGAAACCTCTCAGTTTAGATCTGAACAAGTGTTGAACCTCAATCACCTTCATCCACTTGAAATCCAGAGCATTGAGTCATCTCTTGAGAGTAAGCAGCTAATGATGGAGGAAGAAGAGGCAGCAGCCACTTCAGAATAACTTCATTGTTTGAACACTCTTACAAGAAGTGGGAAACATAGATTTTAAACCTTTCTCAGACTGAAGGGGTTTGAACCACAATTCTCCTTTCCTCAGAGCTTATCCTACCCATCAAGCTAGAGAAGTTCTTCATTCTGTTCACTATGTGAAGCTTTGGAGCAGAGAGAGAATAGGTAAGAGGGAGCTTGATTTTGCAGCCCATTGGTGAGGGCAGGCATGAGAGAGTCCTGCAGCTTGGTCCCAGCTGTCACTGCTGTTTAAGTATTCTTTACTGTTAATTTTTAATACAGACACTCATAGAGTCAAGTAGACATGGTCGTCAGACTGTAGAGACTGTAGTGATTTTTTCAGCTTGAATTTGTATTAAGGACCAAACATGTGTGAACCAGGTACTGCCCTAAGCCCTGACTTTCTCACATCCTCACTCAGGTAAGCACCTGAGACTAGCAGCATAGTTGCCTAGTTAGGAGGGGAGTTGTTCAAGGCCTTCTGCAAAGATAGTTAAGAGAGAAAGGAAATTGACAGAGGAAAAGTGAGACTATTTTTCATCCAAATCACATCCTGGAAGTGCCTTTTCTTCTCTGCTGATTATGAAGTGAGCTTAGGATGATAATGTTCCCCAAACATTTATCATGCTAAATCATAGGAATATAATTTCTTTCTCAATTGTTTTGCAATGTGATGCTGCTAATTTCCACCTCAGAATGGTATGCATCTCTGGAGAAGGATACAGTGAAATTGCCTAAACATGAGCCAAGACTGCTACCTAGCAGTAGTGATTTCAGGGTGAAATGCGGGAGGATTTAAAACTCCCCTTTGCCCCAGGGAATCTGTGTACTGCAAAACTCTCTCTCAGCACACCAAGAACAGATCCCATTGGAAATATGTGCTCCATAGTTCTGAAATGTTATGTCAGACAGTTGTTCTACCTGCTTTTAGGTCATTAAATGCATCTTCTCCATCAAACCACTGTGCAGTTTCAAACTATAAACTAAATTCATCCTGTTGGGGTTTTTTTTCACCTGATAACATTTTCCTTATGCCAAACAGTGGCCCTCCTAAAAAGCAAGGCGGCCTAGAAAGGTAGTGACAGGGTATGCAACATTGCTGTACTGCCAGCATAGCTTGTGGAATGGTCTGTAGTGGAGAATTCCAGAAGTCCTCTTTGTGGTTCCGTCTTACTTATTTTAAGTATTTTTTTGATATAGCAGGAACACTCCTCTTGTTATTAATGTGCTTGTGTAAGAAAAGTTCCTCACACAAGAGAGCAAGAAAGTCCCTGCTGTGAGAGTATAAACTGGTAGAATACCATTTAGCCAAATACATAGAGGAAAGGTACACTCAAGTGCAGATATTTCAAAGGGACCTCTGTATTACAGACTTGGGCCCTGTGGGTAGTTCTGGAACCCTAAGGTCTCTGGCAGAAGGCACTGCATCTTCTTATATGTTTCCAAAAGTTTTTATTTCTGTATGGAGCCTCATGTTGTTATTGTAGCAGTAATGACAGCAAAACTAAAATTAGGCCACTATATATAATTTTCTTTTTTTTTTTTTTTCCTGAGATATGCCTTTTAGGAGCTTTGAGTGGAGGAACAATGTTTTGTAACTGTAATCCAGAATATATACAACTAGGTCCTGTCCCAAACAGAAGACTTTTGTAAATCAGTTGTCTTCAGTCCTCACCACTGGCATAAAAGGCCTGTCCTTCCACAAGTGGAACTAAGGAAAATGTGAAGACTATATTAAATTTTAGTTAGCTAGTTTCAGCAAACTTACAGAGAAGACGTGCCATTTTGGTTTGGGAAAGGTTTCACTAATAATGTCACAGAAATTACTCATCAGCCTTTGTATCTCTCTGCAGTGTTTTTCACCTTTCTCATTCAAAGGGAGTGTTAACTTGTTAGTAAGAATCAGATAAAGGTCACATAACATGAGTTCTCTGATAGTCTCCAGGTATTCATCACCATCTTTCTTAACCGTAAATGATTCTGTCATCCAGAATTAACTATGCACAACCTAATTGACCCAGGGAAACTTCTGGTTACAACAAATCTACCATCTCCCTGCAGGTAGCCTGCCATGTACCAGCACTTTTACTACAGTCTGAACAAAAAATTTGAGTTTTTTTTCCTCTCTAGTGCCTATGGGATTTAGGAGTTGTGCTTTAAACAAATTTTCTGAGCATCATTTGTTACCTTTGTAACATTTAGATGAGACAACTGACTGTGTATCTTCCCCCAAACCATTCATAGTTCTTGTAGTATCCTTTTTGACTGATCAGTTCAAGAACCATGGCAAGGGTCTTTGCTCATTTTACTGTATTAGTTGACTTCACTCCAAAAACAAGTAGCATTGACTGGGGAGGAAGTACTAAGGAAGAAGCAAAAATGTACTTATTTAATCTATGTGTGTGACAAAATATGTCCCACTGTCTTGTGACTCCGTCATGCTTCAACAATTCAGATTATAGGTCCTCCAGTGCTTGGCAACATGTTTTTAATTTTAGGCCTTCTATAATTGTGCATGGACATTTACAAGAATTTTGTCTTTATCTACGTAACAGTGTTTATTGAGCTTTTTTATTTGATGTTGTGATTTTTAGACAATTTTTCCGATATAATCTTAACCATATCACATGCTTTTTAGTTGCTATATGAGCTTTAGAGGGTGACTTTTGTATTTCTCCATCTATCAGTAACTTACATCTTTTACCCTTGAATTTTACCCATTCTAAAAAGTGCTATTACCTTTGAACGTCAAACAGATGTCTTAATAGGACCTAAGTGTTTCTCAACTCCTGTTTCTCCCCACTCCTAGTTTAAGTAAACACACATAATAATTAGTTTTCCAATCCAGTAATCTGATTTTATTTTTGTTAAGCAAAAGTCTACCTTTGCTGTACAGGTGTTGTCTTTAAAGAGAAACCCAAATACCTTACAATATAGTCATGTTCTCTTTCTACCACATTCATGCCTAAAGTGGGGATCTTGACATCACTCCTTGTCATCTCATTTATATGGTCCTTTGTAGAGAACTTTCAGATAAAACTACCTGAAAACCTATAGCATCAGTGTTTGATAACATAAGCACAAGTCCTAGATTTCTGCCTTTGTATCTCTTCACGGACACCTGCTCTGTCTACTAATCTAGACATTGACTGAGATCCATGTCCTGCACAGTGACAGTACTGATATTTCTAAATGACTGAAATCCCTATTTCAAAAACTCATCTTCAGTAGGACTCTCTCTTGGAAAGTTCTCTTCAAGACAGAAGGCGCACTTGCTTTCTCCTACCTGTCCACTCAAGATGGGTTTGTTTCTTGTGTACACCTGTGGTCCTTTTTCACCATGAGAAAAAAAGAGATCTTTAGGGTCAGCAAAACTAAAGCCTTGGTTCTGCCAACAGTGCATCATGGAGAACCCCTGTTAGCCTTACAGGGACTTTTTACAAAGTCAAGGCTTCCAAACTGTGTGGGAATAAATGCTTAGAGTGTGAATATCCCGTAAATTAAGCAGTAAGTTCAATATACCAAGAAGAGATAAACCCCAGTAATTTTCACACGGAAGACTTTTTTAAAGATTCTTTGGCCCAAAGAGAATGTTAAATTATGTAGTTCAAATTTCTTAGACTTGGTTAAAAGTATTTCAGTGCCTATATCAATAGCTCTGTGTTTTCCCAACCTGGGTAAATTTACAATAGCATTACAACCATTCTGTGACATTAGATCATGCAACAGCATGTGTATATGATAAAAATATCAAATTAGCTGAGTTGGACAATAAATGAACTAGATGTAAAAATAATCAAAAGCTGGGCTGAAATATTGACAAGTTTCTTAGATATCTTCTACCATGACACATAGTTAAGGTACCATAAAACAGATGAGCCATACACCAACACCGAATCTATTCTGTGTACTTAAGTAGAGCAGAGAAGGGGGGAATTTCACTTACATATACTGTCAGCATAAAAAATACAGCATTTATCAGCATTTGTTCTCTAGAGAAAATAAAAATAAGACTTTTTCTTACACCAAGACAGCTCTAAAAAAAAAAGGTAGGAGTTGGGTTTTACTGCATGGTGAAGAGCAAAGCAAACCCACCATGTTGGTGGTTTGATGGGGGAAGAGATACTGAAGGGAGGAGGATGAGATATGCTGTCCAGCTGAAGAGAGGCCTAACTTTCTAGCTTGTACTTGCAAAAAAACCTTTTCAATTTTATGATCACAGAATAATTACATGAATATATATCTGAACACCTGCATTTTCAGCTGTTTGCTGATGGCCATAGCCCAGGAAAGCAGATTGGTGCCCAGGGTTAAATTGTGAGTTCAGAACATTAATGTTTCAAATATCCAAATACCTGAAAATCACAGGGGAAACATACTTTGGTAATAATGCAAATTGCAAAGGACAGTATTGCAATGCATTCTCCAGATAAAAGAAGTGCAATAAATACAGCAGGTCATATACACTTCTAAATAAACACCTACAAAGCCTAACTTGAAAACAACTGAAGGTGTCTGGGAGTCTGCGAAGCGAATTTCTCTTCAAGGAAGCCTATCATCAGCCCTAGCTACAGGCAATGGCTTCATCTCAGTGTATATTTTTGAGTTGACAATAAAATAAAATCTAAAGCTTCCTAAGGCCTTAGATTTGTGGTCCTACTCTAATTGCTCCATACATCACTAAGAAGTGTAAGAGAATATACTGCTCCCTGAGAATTCCTCCCTTGAAGATTGCTTTGGTGTAAACTGCCTATTTAGTACTTCATATAGCAAGTTTGATCTAGAAACAGGATTATGAAACAAGAGTCCACTTTCTAGCTTTGGAACCACAATATACAGTCTGTATGTATTCTATAAACCCAAGGACTGGCACAATTGCTAAGTTTATGTAGTGTCATTGGACAGTCTTGAAGTTCCCTGCTGAAGGTCTGGTGTGGCACCAGTTAGTAGGTGTCCAAGGCTGTTACTGCCTGGTCTTCCCTTGTTCCACGTACACTGCTAATGATTTTCCAGCATCACAGGTGCCTTTGGTAGGATTTCCATCGTCTAGTTTTAGATGTCCACATCTGAACTTGTTACCTCCGTCTCTTCATATCCAGTGAAAAAAAATATCTGTAGTTCTAGAGAACTACATTTTGACATGTCCTCTAGGGAGAAACCAATCATACCATTTGTTTCCACTGACTTTACAGAAGGTTCAGATCACCAGCTCAGAAAGACACTTTGAGAACTCAAACTTTTGTTGATGTGCATCCTACTCAGTTTGTCTCTATGTATTTTCAAGTACAGAGCCATCTGCAACTCCAATTATCTGAAAATAAGAAAATGGTCATTTTCCATTTTCTTCAATGCAGGTCACCCAAATGTCCATTCTTTAGCAGCTATTACCATTCCCAGCACTGCCTGCTGTGCTACTGTTAAATTGTGCGCAATTGCTTATTTTTCTCTTCATTGGCCTTCTAGCAATTACCCTGTTCTCTTTATTACACTGTATTTTAATGTCAACAGTTTTATGCTAGAGCTCAATCATTTGGACAGTCAAATGGCTTCACAGTAGACTGAGAAAAAAGTCCCTTTAATATATTTAGATTAAAATTGCATTAGATAATTAATTTGAAAACACATTTTTATGAGTGCAGTTTACTCAGCCCATACACACAAACCAAACATAATTAAAGTTATTCTGTTCATTACTTGAACTGTGCTTTTACTTTCTGTGTTCTCCAAGATATGCCATTGATTTTCATAAGATAACTTTTCAGCTTTTATTTCCAGGCCAGGCCAACAGAAAGAAAAAAAAAAAGGCATTCAGTATGAGAGTCTCTTGAGTTCCTAAAGATTCTCCAGGTACTGCCATGCAGCACATAAAGTGTCTTTGGCAGTGTTGAGAGGGATGGAAGAAGTAGAGATGGAGGTTAAGAATTACCATATTTTGAGTAAGATTCCTTTCTCAGTGCTGGGTATTAGGCATCCCAGGTTAGCCACTTCTGGCTAATTCAAAGGAATTACCGTGATTCAAAGAATCTCAAAGTTTTTGTTATCACAGGGCTTCAGAAAAGTATAATGCAAAGATCATTCTCATTTATTTTGGTGTCTTTAAATAAACATAATGAAAATCATTAACAAGCATAGTGTTCCCCATAATTAATCTAATATCCTTGCACGCTTTTGTATTTTTTCTGGTATTTTTTGAACATAGATTGAATAAGTGGAATCTTTATAAATTTCTGCATGGAGTTTGCCTGAAGCACCAAAGCAGAAAGGTATAAAAAACCCCAAACAAACAAAAAATGTCTAAAAACATTTTGTGGACTGGTGGCATATTAGAGTATCTAGTTTTGACCTTCACCCTCAAGAGAACATTAACTTAATTTTAGATTTGTTCTAGTACACTCTGCATCATCCACTCATGCCATTGTTTTCTCCCATCAAACTCAGTTTTGCATCCAGCAGGAGCTCTGTGGAAGAAAAGACAATGAATCAGAACCATAAAAGCCATTTTAGAATTTGGGAAATATATTTTCTTCTGAAATGTCCATCTTGGATCTTATCCCCAAATATTTTTTTGGGCTAAGTTGTGTTTCTCTCTGCCTCATGGACAAAAGCCAGACTTAGTGACACTGACAGTAGCATTTTGCAGGTATAGCCAGAGGTGGTATTTAATACAGAGGCAGTGTCTTGAGGACATGAATACCTCTTGGTCCTGTTGGAAGTTCAGTTGCCATGATCACCTCTGTAGAAGTTACCATTACTGACCTTCAGAAAGAAATAGGATTCCCTTCTTTGCAGATTAACAGCAGTGCCACTTAGAAGTTTGTTGGTGCTCTTGGTTCAGCAAACAACGTCAATGTTGATACAAAACTACATTGATGCCTCTAAGTTATCGTACATTCACAAAACTAATTTCCTTATAAAAGTCAAGTATGAAATTATATATCTGTTCTTCCACCACTGACAAGAGATGGTATATTGTCCTGGGCTCCTGAACTGAGTCACTTTAGTGACTTAGGCCAGCCACAGAAAGAACACTTTTGGGTTTAAGGAAAAAAAAACCCCACCATTTTCTTTAAAAATCATGTGTACACATCTCACTGAACATTCTGTCATCCAGTAAACATTTCAATAAACAGAAATAGGTATCATCACTTAAAAAAAAATTAAAATATGTTGTTAAATTCACATAAAGCTGCACAACACATCTAAACTTTTGTAATAAAATATATTCTGGGAGAGATAAGACAAAACATAATTAGTTTTCTTCATGGCAGTTTTTGGGGTTGTTTTATAGAGACCAGCTGAGCTGAGATAGTTTATTGAAATCTTATATAGTCACTTAAATTTTTTTATCATATTCATTTCTATGTTTTGAAACATTTTAAGATTATTTTTATGTAAGTTTTTATTTGTCTAAGTAAACATACATTAGTTCTCTACCAATAACTGTTTATGCCCCTGTTAAGCAACTAGCAAGATGTTTTTCTCATGGGAAGAAACAGTTAAGCATCTTAAAAGATATTTCCTAATGTGGTAAAACAGGTGGGCAAGGGAGAACTGTCACTGTTTGTGGCTCTAAAAATCTTATATGATTAGAGTTTAATTAGTGTGATTCATGTTGCACAGAGGTATGCAATAGTCTTGTTAGCCATCATAATTAACAGCCTTGTTGCTTTGTGGCAAATAGTAGTCCAAGGCAGCAGCAGTGGTGGGGAGCAGGAGCAGTACCAGAGACCTTGCTGTACTCCAGGGCCCAGCCCTGCAGACAGGTGGGCTGCAAACTCAACATCTGCCCTCCCTTCTCCTCTCATAAATCTGCCCCCAGGGGAAATGTGGCCAAGGCAGCCCATTGCAGAGAAAAGGTTAGCTACAGACAGCTGTTTGGAGAATTCCCAAATCTTTGATTTACTGTGATCAATTGCATGATTTGGCTGGATGTCATTGAGGATGGTGATAATCTAACAGGGGTACTGTGATATCTATTGCAAAGATACTCTGCTGGGGAGGAAAAATTTACATAAGACATCAATATGCCTTTATACAAAATACCGTAGGGCATCTTTGCAACCAACATACTAAAAGTTAATAGAGATTTTTCCTGGTTAAGCTAGTGGAAGGAAACATGCTTGCATTAAATTTATGTCAGAAAGTGAATCTTAGTGTAAGCAGTTTTCTTTCACCTAATGCATTTAGCCACACTAAGGTATGAGCTTAATCACTGAGCTATTTGGGAGGTATCAAGCACAGGCATTAAACAGGATTATGCAACAGCTGTCTGTGCTTTCTAATTAAAGTGTGGAAAACAACCAGTATCACATTATTTTGTTTAGACAATTCACCTGTGGGTTAGATAGTTCAGCATATATGCAGTGGTTTCACTCTTTAGTAAGACTTGTATGATTTCACAATGAACTGTGTCATTCTAATATACAAACTTTAAGTACAGCCAGTGTCCTTGTGCCCAAAAAGAAACTTCAAATTTTTGTACTGAAGTAGGATTTTTAATAAATAATTGGCATTTTATTTATGTAGTTTGGAAAAAATATTGAACATAATTTATAGAGACTGCACTTTCTAAATTCTGTTCACCAGTAGCTTCAGCTACCAGTTTCATGTACACTTCAACTACATTATGATTGATTCTTGCTTTTAGAACTCTTCTTTAGTTAAAAAACAAAACAAAACAAAACAAAAAACAAACAAACAAACAAACAAAAACAGAACCCAAATTTATTTGAGGTATGATTTTTCTTTTAAATGGACTCGTGTCCAATAGAATTTTCTTTCTAATGATCTCTTATTCAAACAAAATTTACTTTTCAAGACTGATTGTAATCTGGAGTTGTAATGACTTGCTTCACATGTACCCAGCAAGCAAGATCCAGTTCAGAAAAACATTCATTTGATCCTGTAGCCTATTCCCTGTGACCTGCCAGTTTGCTGTGAGAGAGCTGTAATCTGGATGAGTTGTTCTGGCAGTTTGTGTCCTGTAATCTTCTTTCCCCAGTGCCCCTACACACATGCCTGTTGATCCAACAATATGAGCGAAAGTTCATGCCTTGCATGCATGCACTGCCCATAGCCCCTACAAAATGCCATGTACATGTGGGAATGTGCATGTCTGCAACATGCTACCACCTTTCTTTATGTTTTTTTATTGCAGGTTCTCCAACCTCCTTAGGTGACTGCAGCTGTATTCTTTGTTGTAAGGTGCACATGAGCACCAGCACACTCAACAGCCATATGTCTCAATGTTTTAGATCAAGGAACTCCTGGCATACATGCCACAGCTCTTTGCAATCGACTTCCATCATGGAGCTGTCCATGTCTAAGCTGTCTCTCCAGAGCAAAGGGCTAGGAAAGCACACCTACTTTCTAAAGAGTGACACAGCTCATGTTGCCCATTGTAGCCAAAAGTTTGATCGCTGCTTTATTAGTGCTTGAAAGCTCAGTGTGTACCATCTCTCAGTCTTGTCAGTTAAGTGAAACCCCGAAGAAACCCTAATGCAAGAAGACATGTGACCATAGATGGAGTTACCATGAGCACTGTAGTTGCTTCAGTGACCAGTGTAGGAGGTCTGGCACATCTGTTCTTGTCACAGGTGGTTTTGCTGGGTCCCAAGTTCCTTCTTCCTCTAAAGAAAACATCCATTGCAATTACTTTTCTTCTCGAGCATGTCCACCTTTGTCCACCTCAGCATTCAGCCAAGATAAGTAGGTTTGCATGATCATTTGAAACATCACTGAAATGATCAGCGCAGGAGCACATCTTAAACAATAGCATTTGTATTGTCACTACAGTTTAGAGTCAATGTCTGCTACAGGTGAAGAGAACTCCTGCCTCTATTAGACTTCCATCTACACTGCCTCTGTACTACCATCCACAGATGGTTTTGTATCCTTCTGACATTTTGACAGTTACTATTAGCAACCCAAGTGTTAAAAACTTTTAAAGTTAAATCTTGGATATCACAGCACATTTCTGCAGCAGAGTCAATTCAGTGATGAGTCTGCAGCCTCTGCGAAGGAGTAAAAGGAAGCTGGAGTTCTTCAGACTCAGGTGTTAGAAGAAAAGAGAGTTTGAATAACTCTGGGTTATTAAAACAATCTGGGTATTAAGCAACACAGATTCAATAGAGAATCTTAAAATCAACGAGCAGAAAGCTTTAGTAACTTCTCCAATCACTGTTTTCCTCCTTGCATGAAAATGACTCATTAAAAGGACATATCAAATTGTTTTCCATGTCTGAAAGTGAACACCAACACAATTGGAGAACTTGCTAAACTGTTCCATTGAATGTGATATATAACAAGAGGGTTAGGAAACTGCTGCATTAACATGTGCAAGATGTTAAGAGAAAAACACAAATGCCGATGTAAGAATAGGGAGGAAATTTCAATTTGCAATTATGTTTTTGATTTTTTTAACAGACATTGAGGTTTGTAAAACAGAAAGAAGCCTAGTTTGGTAGTTCATGCTCCCAATTTTCAATGTAATTTAATGTAAGTGTACAAAATGTTTGGTTTCATGCTTGAAGTTTAAGTTTTGTTGTAGTATTTTTGTCCTCTGTCCTACGTAGAGCACTCATGACATTCGTCTGCCTCAGCTGAAAATAGAATCACATTTTTAGGTCCACATATAGACATAAAGAGAGGCTTGTTTACATTTAGTGATTACAGACTGCTAAACATAGAGATTTCATAGCAAAGGAGTCCTTTAAGTGAAGTGTCATATTAATCACAGAAAATAACTTCTACCCATCCTTCAGCAGGCAAACCCCTAATAGGGCCAAGAGTCAGAAAACTGGACTGTACAAAGAAGAAGAAATAAAATCTGCCTTTCTCTCAGGAAGTCCCGAAGTCCCAAAATTACAACTGTTTGGTTTGGTTTGGTTTGGTTTGGTTTGGTTTGGTTTGGTTTGGTTTGGTTTGGTTTGGTTGTTTTTTCTGGCTGAAAAGGGCAGTTGCACTGTGCTTTGATCTGAGGCATGGGCAGGAGAATAACAAGCACATCCAAGGATGCCATTGCTTGATAGTCAAATGCTATCAGACAAAGCACATCAAGCTGCTTGTCCTTCAAAAAACTGCCATCTAAATCATCTAGCAGTGCATCAAGCTGAGGTATCACTTTCTCAAGCTAAAAACTCTTCAAGCCCTTCAAATATGCAGAATTAATATAAAACACAGCACTACTTCTTTGAAAGAGCCACAAAGTGTTCATATTGCTCCACAGATTAACAGGATGAGCAACCCCTAGAGCCTTGCCCCACAGACACATGATGGAAAGAGGCTTTTCCAGCCCTTCTCTTTGCCACTTACACTCTTGGTAACTTTGGTTTCAGGCTTTTGGTCAGTGTAAGCGGAGTGAGGCCCAAGGACCTAAAGACAGATGGAAACAATGGGAAGTCTTAGAAGGCTCTCACCTCTAGAAAGCATTGAAAGGGTGTATTTATGAGCCTGATTTCACACTCAGTTAGAAAGGTGCAAACCTTGTGAAACTCAGGGCACTTCTTCCTTATTAATACGTCAAGCTGAAAGCAGCAGTTGAATCAATGTTTTAGCAGAAAAGACTGTTTACTCTGATAATTAAGGAGAGTTGAACAGTTAATCTATCAGTAAAAGCTGTGCCAGTCAATTCAATAAAAGATCTCATTTTCATAAGGAATTCAGGTGTAATACTCTGCATGCTATTCAATTCCAGAAAAGAATCCAGCAATACTGCATTAAAAAATAATAAATTGTTTGAAGCAAATATTTCATTAATTTGACCTATTTGTGATAATATTTTTCAAGACACAATAATACCAGTGAATTTTACTACTTGTCAAGAGAGACATGTTACTATCAGGATGCATCCTGAATATGTTCAGCTAGTTCAGCTCAAAGGAAACAATAGAGCTTGTAGACATGGTAGGCTACCATTCAAGTTGGCAAAGTTCCCATTACAAATATTCCTTGTTTTGAGTACTCTTGCCATCCAAGTTCTACATGATGCATATAATTTAAGCATTCTCCTTAACAAATCATAAATGAAGAGCAATGTCTACAAGAGAATTTCGAGGGAGGTATGGGTAGGATACTCTATTAGACTGAGTGAGCATCTTCAGGGCAGGTGGTCAGACTAGAGGCCTGTCCAGAGGCTCTTGGTAGGAATATGAGCAAAGAAAGCTTTGGGTCAAGCCTGGAGAGGGCACAACACCTCTCCAGAGATGTTTAGCTGCCAGTAGGATAAAACCTCAACTAAGTGTATATGTAAAACTAGAGGTCTGTATGTGTTTTTTGACATTTAAGGATAGTACAGCAGAGCTTGTCAAGCCAAGCTTTGTCTAATTGAAGAGCATGGCATGGCACCCTAAATTACCAAAAATAAAATGTGTATTGTTATATGTTGCTACTATATGCTTTCTACAGTTTGTATATGTGAAAGTATGATTAAAAGTCAATGAGAGACTGTTTATAAATTTTGATTGCTTCATAATTTTAACTCTGAGCAACATTTTTATCATAATTATAGGCTTTCTTAAAGCATTTATGCAGATTGTTTTATTCAAAGGGGTTTATTCCAGATAAACTCCACTCTTTTATCTCTTCATAAAATCAGTGTGTGAATTCCCAGCAACCACAACTCTACTAGACAGTCATTAGTAGCAGAGATATTTCAAATAAGACAATATTCCTCAGATATTCTGAACATTATTTCCTTCTTTCCCAGCCAGTTAGTGTCATGGTGATAAACAGTAATGATAATCCTTAGCACATTTGTTACTTCTTTATCTCTGTCTAAAAGTATAAGCAAGTTTGTACTCCTAATTCCTCTGTGATGTTCCTGTGTGCTGTGGTAGTCAGTGTATTTATGGTTCAGTGGAGGCTTGGGGAGACTAATCCTGATATCTCACATCTTCAGTTCAAGAAGGCTTAAGTCCAGAGACTTATATGCAGAGCATATGTTCAGTGAGAATTTTGTGTCTAAATAACCTGGATCCCTACAAATGTTGAAATATAAAGGACTTACTAAGGACCTCAGACTGTTTCTTAAATGTTACTAATGGTCAGTTGTTTGTACTGTTTCAAATCATATGAACAGCTTTTGAGACGTGCAGAGGGGAGTAAGTCTATGGCTCCCAGTTCAGATTGGCCCATACCCATATTGCCTATGAGGAGAAGGCTTTTGAGAAAACCATCCTCTCTCCTTCCTCCAGGTTTTCTCACAAAGGCTATGAGATGCCCATCCTAGCCCAAAGCCCAGGATTTCTGCAGTGGCAGCAATCAGGCTTTCAAAACACTCGGCTGAAGTTTGAGGCAACAAATTGACAGGGCAGCCAGACCTAATGTAACAGAAAAGCAATTAAACCCCCGTGTGAAGTGGCAATCCTGGTAAAACAGCAAAAGTGAATCATCTTCACTGGAAGAGGAGCTGAAAGGTTTGGACAGTTTCATAGCAGTCACTGTCTCAGCAAGCAATGCCTCATTGTGATCTCATTCCAGTGACTTGAGAAGGCATTTCAGCACTGAAACATCTATAAAGTAAACAGAACAAAATGTATCATCTCTATGTGCATATACTGCTAGGGTATCAAATGGAAAATGTACTATAACCTCATCCAGGACATAGAAATATATTGTTACATGTATATAAAATATGTGCAAACTTTTTTTTTACCATCACTCTTTTAGTACTTGTGCTTGGATAGTCAGAAAGAAACTGATTTCTTAAAGCTGTAGCACATTCTGGTGGGCTCATGGCACTGATGACAGTCTCTAAATGTTTTGCTCTTCAATGAGGAGTGTTAGTTTGCCACAGTCTCTTTGATGCCTGATTCTAAGCCGTGCTCCATTTTACAGCACTACCTTCAACTTTGATCATTTCCTCAAACGACTGGATCACATTGCAGTAGGATGACCTGATCTGCACCCCATAGTTTGTATTCACAAGCCATTTGAAAAACCGTTTTGCCCTTCAGTCTTGAAATGTGTATTCTGCATTTGAATGGTGTGGTTCAGACTTCAGAACCCATTGAAAGGGTAAACAAATCTAAGCCCTAAAAATATATTAAAAAAAAAATAAAAAAACTAAAATTAAAAAAAAACAGCCACAAAACACTAAGGAAACAATTCTATTACAAACTGCTGCTCTAAAATGAAATGAGAGAATCACACAAACGCTGTAAATACTGAGTTCTGTTTAGCAATGCAACTATATTTTCCCTGTTTTAAAAATTGCAAGTCTTATGTTACAGGACTTGTAGCTTCCATCTGATTTCACCCCAGTATGTATTAGGTCACAGTCACAGGAACCAAAGAATACAAAACTCTGGCAAACTTAGTTTTTCCCATGTACAGCACAAACATCTTTTAATCCTTAAAAGCTGAAATAAAAATCATCTTTGCTTACATTTCCTATGGTATCTTAGTAATTTCCCAGTTCTATCATTTGAATTTTTGGCATAATATTTCCACCTTGAAAACATGCTAATATTAATGTTTGAAATCTGTGAATAAATACAAGTTGGTTGCTTGGATTTCTTATGACACTGCAGTTAGAGAGGGTGCAGATCTGTATTTCAGAGCAATTGTATTCTGACTTCTGAGGTTTGGGACTGTTTCATGGCAGAATGCTGAAAAGGGGACAGCCATGTCTATGATGGAAAGCAACAACTGTAGAAGTAGGTTGTTAAAAAAGCCAACACATTAGAGGTAACAGAATGTCCATTTTTAGGTGGCAAGAGAAGATTTTTAGTATCTATTGATATTGTTATATTTCCAGATTTGTTGATCAGTTACTTTTTTGAAAATAAGGGTCACGTTCTACCATAGCCTTTCTTTGCAGGCAAATGGGCTGGATACAGACATTTTTCTGTGTGAGGAAATTGAATAAAGACAGACCACGTCCCCTCCCCAGAGCCAGGGACTGGCCACAGAACCAGCCTCTCTGCTCATCAAAGTTGCAGCTACAATTAGCTTAAAACTTTGACTTTTAAAGCTTGGACGCAATTATTCCAAAGTAAGACCTGAATTCTTCAAAGGTGTTACCCGATGCGAGACTGTAGCTGACGTTGTAAAGGCATTGAGGAGACCTTGCATCGGGGCTGGTGTTTGGGACCCGAGGAGTAGCCAGTACCCTCAGCCTGGAGCTCTCTAGGCGAAGCTCTGGGCTTTTTTAAACACATTTTTTAAAATCTGGGGTGCCTGAAGCAGCAGCTTTCAGGTAAGACCCAAGAGTGTCCGCTGTACTGACCCAAGAGCCCTGGTAAGAAACGGGGAAGGCTCCGAGACCCTCTCCAGGAACCTGGGGTTCAGATCTGCAAACCCGGAGTTGCGGCCAGGGGCCGCTGCTCGCCGCCCACGGAGCGGGGAAACCTCCCGCCGGGCTCGAGGCTGCGGGCATCCCCGTCTCCCCATGCTTTCTGAACACCTGGGGCAGGATCAGTCAGTCTCAGGCATTCATCGTCGTTCTGCAAAAGTAAAAAGCCCCCGCAAAACAGCAAACGAACAAAAATCCGCAAAGAGGAAAACGCTGTAATCAAGCAGCAGAGCTTTGGGGATTTGGAGACAAGCGTGGAGAGAGTTTGGATTAAATGGGTTTTAAAGGTAGACAGTAGTAACTGCATGTGATTAATAATCATCCTGTGTGCTTTCTTCTACTCATTTAACATCGGTTAGGGCCGTGGAAATACTGCAACTGAGAAGTAGGCATGGAAATAAGCTGAGCATGTATTTAAACTGTGGTTAATTATTAATATGAACAATTCTTTTCACTTAAATGTTTTATTTAATCCCTTTATATAGACTTGTCTAGGAAGCTACATGTCTAGCTTCCAAAATGATAATATGGGTGCAGACTTATCCTAGGGAATTTTATATAATCCATATATCTTTTGTGATTTATCATCTTTGCTCTTCTTGCTTCAATCTAACCAGCTGAGGCAACAGACAATTTTTGGTGTAAATATTTATGATATTTATTTAAATGTTCAAAGGAAATTTGTCAGGGAGATCCCTCGAAATACAGGGGGAAGCCACATCTAGGTGAAGATATGAGTCTTGGAATTTTGAGTTCAAAAGGAAAAGCAGCTCGTGTTTCAAATAGCAACTTCAGAAGAAATTGGCATTGACTAATATTTCTTCCTGTTACCGCTCATAATCTCTCTTGCCATGTCCTAGGCGGGTGCCTGCTACCCTTTGCAGCAGGTCTGGCCACCCACTTTGCGTGGTCCCTCGTTCACCCTAAAGAGTCTGTGGTTGTGCAGCTGCCTGCCCGCTGCTCCTGTGGTCTTCCTTCCCCTGCTGCCTAAGTCAAACCTCTCACATCCCGTTTTAGAAAAGTCCCTGAAAACTCAGAACCTGCCAAAGCATTTCCTCCCTCCCTCCCT
>VXAU01001810.1:106362-117700 GCA_013399695.1 Formicarius rufipectus
CCTGCCTGCCTGCCTGCCTGCCTGCCTGCCTGCCTGCCTGCCTTCCTCCCTCCCTCCCTCAAGATTTGGAAGAGCGACAGTGAGTTGAATGAGCCTTGGTTTCTCAGTATACACGGCAATCAGCCCCTTTCAACAAGCCATCATATTTGTCCTTAATTTCGACTTTCCCAAGCACAGTTCTCATATTCCACTGTTTGAAATGTAGGAAGATTTAGCATAATTTAGAGGTCAGATTTCTAAATAAGCCTATTTTAAATAACAAACCCACACGGGAGATTGTCAGTATCTCTGTTTTGTATACAGTTTACACATTGGCACTGCTTTTTAAAATCCTATATGTGGGTTAAAACTCAATTTTACAACCCCCATTTATATGAGATGTAGGTTTGACATCTGTTTGCCAGAGTGTTTTGCACTTAGCCTAACACCCACTATTAAATGACAAAATTGTGGCAGGCTGTCAAAGCCAGCTGACTGACAGCTGCTCTACTTTACAAAAAAAGCCCCATTCAAATATTTGCAGGGTTGAAGCTTTCTGTAACGCTGTCGCCATTCTCCCCGTTATTTAGCATGTAAAATATAAGTCAAAGTTTTAAAGCTGCTTTCCAAAATGTTGCCATTTTTCCATATAAAAAGAGCGAGCGGTGGTTGCTGGCGGGGATCCAGCACCGAACGCATTGGGTGGGTATTTCACTGGGTCCCCGCGTTCCTCCTATCTGCACAAACCCGATAAAACTGTCATTTAGCAGCGTTTCTTAATATTGCAGCTAATTAGAGCCGGCGTGTTATTGAAGTGAGAGCAAAAATCCACTTAAAAGAGAGGGGAGGGAGAGGAGGAAAAAAGAAGGGAGGGGAATTTGCCGTGCAAGCAGAGGTACGCACCCGGGCACGGCGCACGGCGAGACTCCCCCGGGGAAAGGGACGGGCTCTGGGGAGAGGACACCGAGGGCATCCCTGCACCCCTGTGGCGTCTCCCCCGACTTTCTGCCCCCACCTCCTGGGGCGCCTCTGGGCAGCTCTGGAAAGATGTGCAAGGGACGGCGCTAGTGGAGGGCGAACTATGAACCTTGGACGAAGTCTCTCCCACTTCTAGCCCCATGGATGAGGATGCAACATTTAATTTAGGTCGTTAATACATGCACTCCCTGTTTGCCCTTCAGGTGCCAATAAACCTATAAAGGGCAACCTTAGTTTAAACTTTAAAGCAATCTGCTTTTTGTTCCAACATATCTAATGACTGTATGTGACTGAGCAACTCAAAATAGCCGAAGAGGTAATCCCTCCATGCTAAGGAGTATTTGCAGCAATTGCTCGGGTTTATTTGAACCTCGGGTGCTTCTCGCAGCTTTGGCCAGACAAGCAGGTCTCTGGCTGGCAAAGAGAATGGGAGGTTAATGTATTCGTTATTTTCTTTAAATTAAGACTAGTTCCCCCCACAGTAAAAGAGAAGACAGTCCGGCCATAGGAAGGCGGCTGTCCCCGGTGTTCGTTCCCAGCGCCCTGGCCCCGGCGCGGTTGGTCTCCCAGCAGGGTACAGGCAGCCACGACCTGTCTGGACGCTACAGTCAGCTCCACCGGCGGGCAAACCCATTCCCTGTGTCCTCCTCCTGCCTCTCTCCCCGCTGCACGCCCCCAGCACAGACGGACAGGCACACACCCGCACAGCCGGAGCGAAACGGAAAACGGGGCACTCTCAGCTTTACCTGAAAATCTTTAGCCCATTTGTGTTCATTTTAATAACCTCTATCGACTTTCTTTCCTAGAACGGTTGTCATGTTGACAGAAAGGGTCTGGAAAAGAGTATTTCGGGTAGGAAAAATAAATGCAGGGAGAAAACTAACGGTGCTGCCTAGGAAAGGGGAGGTGATCGCAGTGAACGGTACAGGGCGGAGGAGGTGTGGACCCTCCGCAGCGATGCCGAGCGGGGAGAGGGAGGCTGACAAAGCCCGGATCCATCCCGGGAAAAGCGAGGGAAGGCCGGGAGAGGGGGAGCGAGAGGGCGGAGAGGGGCTCCGAGCCTCCCTGTGAAATCCAAGTTTATTGTCAACAAAGGGGAGTCTGGCCGGGCTGGGAGCCTCCGCCGTTTTAAACTGCCGGAGGCAGGGTACGGCGGGGGGCCGTGGGAACGGGGTCTCTGGGTAGCCGGGAACAGTCAGGACTCGGTGGGGAGGGCAGAAACGGGGTCCCAGGGAGGCCGAGGCGGACGTGGGGAGGGACAGGCGGAGGCGCGTGGAGCCCCACGGAGCCGCACAGGTGCGGGAAGCAACACCCAGGGGTGGCTCTTGCCTTCCCGGAGGCATCTCACCCGGAGAAAGGGGCATGGGAGAGTGACCCAGCAGGAGCAGGAAGGCAAGGTTAGAGGAGAAAGTGCGTGTGAGAGAGGTAAAGGGGAAGAGAAGGAGGAAGGCTCCGAGCTCCACCTCCCTGCCCGGCGCGGCGCTCCAGCTGCTCTCAAACCAACTGCTCAATTCTATTCACTGCCGCGACGGAACAAAAAAGTGGCTATTTATTAGAATACTTGTTTGGTATTGTTCGGTGCCACACAAAAGGCATTTCATTACGTTGGGGTGGGGAGAAAAGCTCCTCTCTTTTTTTTTTTTCCTTTTCTCTCCAGACCGAAACAATAACTTGAAATTGTCTTTAAAGTCTTTTTATCAATAATAAATTCTATTTTCTTCTCTGTCTCCCGCTCTCCCTCTCTCTCCCTCTCCCGTGCAGTGTGTGTGTGTTGCGCGTGTGTGTGTGAGGGGGAGAGAGAGAGAGAGAGAGAGAGAGAGAGAGAGTGAGCGAGAGAGCGCGAATGGTGAGTGTGCGTGTGTCGCCGGGCACTCGTGGCTCGGGCACAGCCGCCTGGGAGCTGCGGCTGGGCGAGGGGCAAGGAGGAGAGAGCCGGCTCCGTGTCGCGCTGCTCTGCACCTGCAGGCATGCTCGGAGGAAGGTGTGAGCTAGGCTAGAGTGGACGGGGGAAAAAAACAAACAAACAAACCAAAAAAGTAATAATAATAAGGCTGCCCCTTCAGATGATATGTTGGGAGGAGGCTGGAGCTGGAAGAGCAACTGTAAGTGTGCCTCTAACTTTTGAGAGGGTCTTCACCCTGTGTTGGGAATGGAGGAGGGAAAGCCGGCGATGGGAGGGCTTCCTAGTTACTTTTGCTGCAAGGAGGAAAGTGCCGATTGAAGTCACTGGGTTATCGGCTGTGACACGGATTGGGGCAGGGTGGGAGCGGGTGACAGTGTTTTGGGCTGCCCCTCACTCCATCTTCTGGGGAAGACGCCTCGCTGGGTTTTGAGGCGGGGGAAAGAAGCGGCGACCGGAGCCGGGGGCTGCGAGCGGGCTGGGGCGGGGAGGGCGCCAGGGACGGTGGCGCTGCCTCCCGAGCGCGCAGCTCCCGCTCCGGTTACACGTTCAAAAATTAACATGTCCGTACGCGGGTGCCATTTAGTGAAAGGTGTCTTGGGCAAAGAATCAATTTCGCTGTGACTGACCAGTGGGCTTGTCTGTTTTAATACTGGGGTGAGGGGGGGTTGGGAGGAAATCAATAGGCAGAGCAGCCCTTAACTTTTACAACTAATGCCTGCTTAATCTCTGCCCCTCGGAACGAGCACTCACATGGGCTCCCAGCACTGCTAATGCGGCTGGGCTGAGCCCTGCTCCATCTTCCCAGGGAACGGGGATCCCCGGATTTGGTTCCCTGTGAAGGTGACAGTTGCCGAGACCTTTCAACAGAGTTTGTGCCCAGCTTCACGAAGTCAAGTCCCGGCGAATAAAACCTCTCGGGGGTTAGGACTACCTGGGGTGGTCCAACTCAGGTTCTCACCCTCCCTCCGCAGCTCCGAAGTGTCTGTAGAGCTTCTCACCATTGCTATAAAGTATCGGGGTATTAAAAAGGTGAAATGGATTTTTCCTCTCATATTTGACAGTGGTATTTGGGGTCGATCAACAGGCAGTGGAGCAAGCTTGTACATATATTGATCAGGGAGGGGACGGGTTTTGGCTGAATCTCTTTTCAGGAACAGGTGTTTAAACATGATAGCGGCTTCAGTCAATTAACCCATTAAAACCCCGTTTTATCGCATTGATTCCCGCGGGCTGCCATAAAAGGTTATGGTTTGAAAGCCTCTTTGTTAAGGGGGGTGGTGGTGTTAATGGATGGATGGAGGGATGGATGGATGGATGGATGGACGGATGGGTGGTGGTAGGAAGGGTGGTTGCAAATTTTCCTCAAACATACAGTATCAAGCAGGCAGTAAGATGCCGAACTACCGTTTCTTCCCACCAAGCCAGGCTGCACCAGCATGTCAACGCGCCCCGTCTCCGCCCGCCACTCCTGGTCCCGACCCCGCGGAGAGGCAGAGCAGCCACTGAGCGCCCGGGGAACTGCCGCCATCCCCTGCCCGCCGTGGGCCGCCCGGTTGCGCAGACCCTGTGGCAAAAATTGACACTTCCACCTCGGGAAAGGGATTTCCCGTTGGGGCTGCACTTCCCGCCCGGGAAGGAGGGGTCCGGCCGGGGGCGGGGGCTGCTGCCCTGTGCCAGCTGCGGACCAGGTCAGGATGTGGGTCCAGCTAAACTGTAGCCCTAGATAGCGGTGTTACTCCTAAAACAGGACAGTTTACTAACAACCTGCCCTCCCCACTTCACCCCCCGCCCCGGCACCTTTTTCAGGTTTGCCAATCTGCTGTAAATTATGTATCTGCTAAAGGCATCAGTATCCTTTTTACTATCCCACCTTACGGTGACTACCAGGGAATGTGAAATATCAGTGACCTGGTGAAAAACAGATCTGCGACGAACATCCCTTTTCCAAAAGACAAAAAAACATGGATCCCGAGTCCTCCCAAGTAATTGGGATCTCCCATTGCTGGGAAGGAAATCGGGTTTTTCTCCTCGCGTCTCTGGGGTTCAGTGTCCGCCTTCCCATGGCCAGACTACTGCACTGGATGGAGCAAGAGGATCATGTATTTCCTCTGGGTACCTTTAATTTCCAGACCAGCGATCTGAGATTATTTAGATGTTTCTAGTTTCCCCCCTTGTTTGCTGTTTTCTGAAGTAAGCACTGGATGGGAGACTGAAAAGGTTTGAAATCGTGTCAAAGTGATGTTTTAATCTCATTGAAAAGTCTATTAAACGAGAAGATGTAATTTGTGGGGGATGTTTCAATGAAAGGAGAGATTGGAGTGGATGATACTTTCGCTCTCCTGTGAACCTCATGTCATGTTTATATTGAAGCCTGCGTAGCTAATCTAATTTGCAATATCAGGATGGCCTGCAAGAAAGAAGCTTTTGCATTCTTTCTTTTTTTTTTTTTTTTTTTTTTTTTTTTTTTCCCCTCGTTTATTTTTTACACAAATTCATTCTGACTTGCCCTGAACGATGCCTTTGCAATTTTGGGATAACTGATGAGGATGTAAAGCAGAAATATTACCTTTACTGTGTTCTGAGCGACACACCACAGACATAACCAGGCAGGTTGCCCTTCTAGAAAAGGGGTGTCACACTCGGGCTCATGGATCTCTTTTTTGTATGTGTGACTGACATTTCAGCAGCACAATTTTAAATATTAATTTCGTACTAACTTCCCGTGCCGTGCTACTCCAACGGACTCTACATCCCCGCAGCTCTTCCTTTTCCTTTAATAGTTCACAATTACAAAACTATACTTTTAAAATATTTTCCTTCTGTTGGAAAGTAAATTGCTGGGTAGGATTTCTTGGTTTTTTTTTTTTTTTTGCTTGTTTTGTTTTGAGTGTACTTTTGTCTGCAGGACCACTGGATAATTCGATTGTAAAAGGTAAAAGGTGTGGCCATCCTTTTAGGTAGAAATCCCAAACCCATAGGACAGTGCAAAGTTTCATCTCCCGAGAGATGCTGTGCCATCTGATCAGCACATATTCCTGGCGTGTGCCTTAGTAATAATAAATTTAAAAAAGGATCTGAATAGACTTGAAAATTACAACTTTTCTGTCATGTAAAAAGGTGTATTCAGCTTGTTAATTACAGGGAGTTGTGTCATTGGAATGTTATCAATGACCCGTTTAATTTTACTGTAATTACTGACAAAATAAGACAAGGAGAGTTCACAATACAGGATATTCCTCTTTCGCAACAATATTGTGCTGGAAGTCGAGCTAATACGTCGGATAAACAAACATTTTAGAAAATGCTCCTCCTGGCAAAATTTCGTAGAGTCACGTTTCTGCTTTTTCTACCGACTCGGAACTCCCATCAGGCGAAGGATTGGGGCCGTTCCAAGATGAGGGGGCAACGCAGTATGTCCTGCCGGGAAGAGGAGAAGGGAAGCAAATCTCTGCTTAGGCGCGGGCTGACCGTCCCGCCGTCCCACCGAGGTGTCCCTCGTCGTTTCCGGTGTAGTGTTGGTCCCGGGAGCTGAGCTGGGAGGTGACACCCTCCGGCCCACCTGCCTGCTGGGACCCGCTGTCGCCTTGGAGCGGACGCCGGCTGCTGAGGAAATCAAATGTGCAGGGAGATCGATACTATTTCTTTTAAGCGTAGAGAAAATATAAAGCTCATTTTCAAAGCCAGTGAAAACCAGAAAGGAAGGAGTGAAAACGGGCTAGGATAGAAAAACTCTTTGGAAAGGGGCAATTTATCGACACTGGGGAGGGAGTGGTGATACAGAATTCCTCTAGAAAAATGGCTCCAGCCGCCTTTCTATCTGGCACAATAAATAAATAAATAAATAAAAGTAACTACATGGAACAACCTTCCGGGCGCTTTGATTTTGCCCGCGAAAGGCTGGCTCTGCGTATTCTCCTGTGGTCCGTGTCTCGTCCCCTCCTCAGAGCCCGAGCCCCGCAGGGCGGGCGGCTCACGGCAGCCTAGCCTTGCCGACCCGGGGCGCGGAGGGCACCTGTCTACTGTCATTAGGACTTCAGAAGTCTTTCGGTCCCGTCCCGTACCATCCTCGGTGTTCCCCCGCCATGCATCCCGACTTTACTCCGCGGCATCCCCACGGGGCAATTTCAGCGCCGGCGGCCCAGGTTGCCCCCTGTCCGCGTGCTCCCAGTGCGGGAGTGGACGACCCTTCTGTTGGGGTGGACATATAGGGAAAGCGGCCTGGGAGCCAAGCTGACTCCACCCCAGGCCGCTCCAGGGGGCCGCAGCGAAGTCCTGCAGCGAGGCTGCCACTTGTGTCGCGCTGGTGTCGCGACAATCCGAGTTGTCTGGAACCGGCGGCCGGGGGTGCGGCGCGCAGAGGCGGCGGCAGGACAGCCCTTACCCTCGTCACGCTTCCAGTTGGTTGGCACGGCTCTCCTAGGCGAAGGGGGGAGACATTTCTCGTCAGGGAATTTTAGCCCTTTCCTTCCCCTCCCTTTTCTTTTTCCCCCTTCCCTTTCATTCATAAACCTGGTGGCTATAGACGCAGCTTGAATATTTACGTCTCTTCCCCCAACCGCTCCACCGTTAACCCAATTACAGAATTCATCAAGAACTGTGTTGAATTATCTCTTTCCATACAGTATCAGCATTAGCCTAATTAAAAGCTATAATGTCTGATATAATGATTAAATCGTTAGCTCTGCTGTAGGGAAGCAATATTTTGTTTTCCCTTCAATTAGAAGCTGATTGAGGTTTTCAGAGCAGGTCAGCTGTGAAATTTGAATTATATGTGTGAGTACCGTTCACAGGGTGAGCCCCTACTCGAAAGCTCCAGAGATTCTCCATACGCTTTTACCCAGTAAGCTGGGAAAAGACAACAAAACAGAGAGAGCCCGCAGCTGACTTGGGACTGTAGGATCGCACGGAACAGTTGCTAACACTGGAAAATAAAGCAGACTTTGTTCAGGCGCCCTTTCTTCTTCCATCTCATCTCGACTGGGTAGCAGGTTGCGTTGAAAACCGTGATCCCCGAGTTTCCCAGTCAGCGAAGCCAGGAAAGGGCTTCCTCTCTCTCCTTTGCCTGCCCCTGCTGCTCCCCTACGGCTGCTCGCTTTGGCCCATGTAACGGCACCCTGAGAGTGAGTGAACGCTCTGCATTTCATGCTGGCCAGAGACCTTTGCAGTGAAGTGACTGAGAAGCTGAGAGCACTCCACCTTCCCGCCCCGCGATTCAGAAAGGGCTAGAGAGAGAGATCAGCCAGCATCTCTCTTGAACATCTCTTCGTGGCATCGCCCTGGCGCGGACTGGCGCTCGCCGGGCCCGATCGGAGGTGAAGGAGACACGGCGGCAGCCAGCAGACGGCGATCGTTGCTTGCTCCGGGGCGCCCGGTTCGGCCCCACCGTCCCTTTGCCCTCTCCTCGCCCGCAGGGGCACAGAGGGTACAGCGTCGGCCGGGCCCGCGGAGGACAACCCCCTCCCCGAGGGGGCGGCCCTCCCGTCGCAACCGGGAGCTGGGGGAGGTGCTGCCCGCCGCGCAGCGGCGAGGTGGGGGGGAGTGGTGTCCAGGGGAGGCACTCGTCTCTGCGGCCAGCCTGCGAGCGGGCTACGCCGACCCCTGTCCTTACCGCGGGCCCAGGCGGCGGCCAGGGCTGCCACCGGACTTTTAGCTCTCCCCAGTCCTGTTCCCAATGCGGGATCTACTCGTCACCTCCCCTCTGGCTTCCCTGCAGCGTTCATCCAGCACAACCCAATCTCCGCGGCTGTCCCCCGCTATTCCCTTCACCACTCTGCTCTCGGTTCTTGGCAATACACTTTCCTCTGGGGAAAGCCCACGGGCCTCCCATCTCCGGGCACAGCCCCCAGCTGCACTACCCCGGCCCCGTAGACCACTCTTGGCTTTTCTCCCCTGTCAAACGACACTCGCAAAAGTGCTTGACCTCATTCCTTGTCTCTTGAATCGCAGCCAGCACTACCTTTACCACAGAAGAAAACCCCATGTCTGCCCCCTCCGATCTGGGTTTTACTACCTCTCTCTCCTCCTCCCCCCGTTCAGTCGATATGCACTCTCCGGAGAGCGGGGTGCATCTGCACCAGAGGCAAGAATGCCCATGGCAGCAGCATATCCTCACTCCCTCCTCCCTGTCCGCGTTTTTCCCCACAAAAGACCGTGTTCATGGTAGTTTGGCTGCTCTTAGGGGAGGGGAAGGAGTGCTCTGTGTTTATTTGCAGGGGGTGGGGAGAAAGGGGGGAATCCCCACACCAACAAAAAGCCGAGAAGGGGGGCAGCCTCGAAGTGTTTCAGATGAGTGGCTACCCCTGAACCAAAGCAGGGAAGGGCAGAGTCAGCCTCCTCTGCTGTTTCCCTGTACGGAGAGGGTGGGGACGCAGGTGTGTATCTCCAGTTCCCAGGGGTAAGAGTATGTTCCCGCGGGGTCTTCTGGATGCCAGCACTCGTCCAGAAAAGGTTGTCTCACATAGATTAGACCCATTTATTTGTCAGGAGGCCTTTAGATACCTTTAGATCAAATTTCAGGGAGAAATACTGCTAGGGCCTTGGGTGGATGGATAATGTGTGAGCCATGTCATTTATCTCACAGTTTTTATTCCTAATGTCTTCATTTGGCCATCCAAGTGGAAATGCGCCTTTCTTCAGTAACCTTCTTTCCCCTCCCCCAGCCCTCCTACCCCAACCAATTATATTTTTAATACATAATTTAGCAATCACAGCAGCCTCACTTGTTTTGCCATGGCAGATGTTGTAACTTGGGAAAATATCAGGTGGAGAACCGTGTCCAATCCTGCACTGCCTCCCCGCACCTCTTTGCACCTTTAGGGCTGATGGAAAGGAGACAGGATCCTCCCAAAAGCATCCCCATCCAAGCTAACAGCACCACTCAGGCTGAGGTCAAGGAGCCCAGAAGCAAGCCAAGCCTTTGGCTGTCAGAAATGGAGAGCTGCTTTCGTCTCCCCAGCAAAACCAGATTATCATGACTAGATCACTATTTCATGACGAGTCATTGGAAATGGGGAGAAAAAAAAAAAAAAAAAAAAGACTAGTCCTACCCCAGTGTCTAAGGATGGTGCTTTCTGCACACTGCATACTCTTTCTGCAGAAAACTTCTTCTGGTGGTAATAACAGTCACTGAGGGATCTGTGGCATGAATCCAGCCTTGGATAGCCTTTAGGGTCAGGAAAATTTCCGCTGATGGACCATGAAAAGAGCAGAGATGTGTGTGTCCCTTTGTCCACCTGGTGAAAGATGATGGGGGTGGCAGTACATGGGCATTTGTGCGACTGCAATTCCTGTGGCTGCAATTAAAGATTGCAGCACAGAATAACTATAATCTCACAGGACAGTCAGGTCACAAAGATTGTTTTTTAATATTTTTTAGGGGGGAAAAAAAAAAAAGTTGTACACCTGTACTTAGGATATTATATAATATGTTTCTATGTGCCTTCTTCAGTCGCAGTTAAATCCTCTAGCACTAAGTGAATAATGACTGCCTCCAGCCTCTGTCTCATGCCCGGGCCTAGACCTGGGTGCAGTTTTAACACTTGGAATAGACATCTGAGGGGGCTCCGGAGAAATCTCCAGAACGGACGAAGTCCCGGGGAAAAGGCGGGTTTAGGTGCTGCTCGCACCGGAGCGGTAGTGAGGCGGACACCCTGGCGCGTCTCAGCACTCCCTAAACACTGCTCGACGGCCGTCTAAGCGCAGCTGGCGCCCGGCGGGGAGGGTCGGCCCAAGGCACCAGACCTCCCCGCGGCGGTGCCCTGTGGGGCGGGCTGGACGGCCGGGGGTCTGTGTATGTGTGTGTTGTCTCCCCGCCCCGGGGGCGCCGTCGGGGCCGCGCCTCCCTCTCCGTCCCGCCCCGTCCCCTCGGGCGCGGCGCGCCCCGCTGCACGTCACCGCTCCGCGCGCGCCATATGCAAATCGCCGCCCGCCGGCGCTTTCTCATTGGCAGACGCCAGGCCATTTAAGGCGGGCTCGGCGCGCGCCGTATGGCTGCAGCGCCGCTCCTCCGCGCGCCCGGCGGCTCCTCCTCCCATCCCGGACCCGATCCCGGCCCCTTCCCGGCCCGTCCCGCCCGGGCCGCGGGAGGGAGACCACCGCCAGCAAATTACTGTGCTGCCGCACCCCGGCCGCCGGGCTCAGCGACTGTTTTGGTTGGGCTCCTTCCTCCACCCCCTCCNACCTGCGATCAGCGGATGCAAGTCACACACGCTCCCTCCCCTCCCTCCCTCTCTCTCTCCAAGTTAGCAGCAAAGAACAAAAAAAAAATAGCTCCGTTAAGGATAAGAGCGGGAGCGGAGGGGTGTGCGCGCGTCTGCCGGGGAGCGCCGGCGAGCGGAGGACACCGCCGACGGCTCCGCACACTCCTCCCGCCGCGCCAAGTGAAGCAGCAAGTTTGCCGTGCACCTGTTTGAGCATCTCGCACCCCGTCGCCGCCGATTGCAAAAGGGAGAAAGTTTTTCGCCGGCGGGGTCGCCGATC
>VXAU01001810.1:123007-136451 GCA_013399695.1 Formicarius rufipectus
AAAAAGGACACAGCATCACACATTCACACTTCCCCGCCCAAAACTAAACCAAAGAGATGATTTGAGAGTTGATGCAGAGTAAAACGGAACTAAAAGACGCGAACTGGGAAGGTGGCCGTAGGTTATCTGAACGGGATGGACCCCCGGGCCTGGTGGCGACGTTCTCCCACGCCCCGCGATACCTGTGCCTTTCCTGGGCACTCACCGATCCTTCCTGCCCTTTGCTGCCCCGCCCTCCCTCCTTCCCGCACGCTGTCTGCCAGCTCCTCCGGGTAAGCTCCAGCTCTTCCCTTCCTTCCTACACTCAACATCACCTGGGGAGCCCCGGGAAGGGGCAGTCCCGTGGAGGCGGACAGCGTCACCGTGTCCGTGTGACTGTGTGTCCATGTGAGCGTGCAGGGGATTGATCTTGCGGGAAGGGCCTTCCTCGCTAAGCCAGTCCCCCCAGAGTCATGGAGCAGTGGGCCTGGGTGATGTTTGTGGGGTGCGAGAGAGTCTCTGAGAACTGTAGCCCAAGAAAGCGAAGTGCCCCCCATACCATCGAAGGGACTGCAGATGAATGATGCAAGAGGGAAGCAGGAGTGGAAGAAGGCGAGAGGGGTGAGAGAGGAAGAACGCGGGGAGGAGGGGGTAGCGGTGTTTGGAGAGCGAGGGATTAGAGAGGAGAGTCCTGACCCCGAGATCAACGGCCAGTCAAACCCGTTTACAATCACCCGGCGGAACACCGACGGCTCCCACTGCAAGCCAGCGGCCGGCCGGGCAGCCAGCGAGACCAGACCCCGCCGTGCAAGGGGGGAGTCTGCTGGGGGAGGCCCCGGCCCTGCTGCGGGGAGGAGGGAAACGCCACAGCAGGGAGGGTGTTAGAAGAGAGGTCCCAGCGGGAGTACGGGGAGCTCCAGCAAGTGGCGGTGGGGAGAATGCTGCGGTGCGCCCCGTCTCCTGACCGCAGCCTTCTGGCCTCTCACCGTCGAGCAGCGGGGGAAGGGAATGAGGGAGGGTTCCAGACGCGAGAGACGGGGGCGGGCCGAGATATCGGCGAGAAACAAGCGCCTTGCTGTCAGCCGGCAAAGACCACTCTTGAACTCCACACGGGACCCTCCCGGGCTGGGCGACACCAAAGCCCGGCTCCAGTCATGCGTTCAGCGGCGGGCGGGCGCGAGACGCCCTCCCGGACCGCGAGCCATCTGCTGCACGGCTACCGGGGGCGGGGGATGGGAGTGGAGCAGGCGGGCACCCCCCGACGAGCCACCGAGCGGGTCTGGCAGCGTCAGAAGGGCACCTCCGCTGCCCCTCCGCGCCCCGCGGGGCACCGGCGCCACCGCTCCGCCGTGCCGCGCACACCTCACGCACACAGATACTGCACAGGGCTGGGAGATGACACACAATTTTTTTTTTTTTTTTTTGAGGGGATTGGAGGGAAGTAAGTGGTCCCTCCACTTCTCGACGTGTTGGCGCCTCCTCTTCCAGAATACTCAGCAACCCAAAAAACAAAGATACTGGGTGGTTCAGCACTGCTCCATGACCAGCACTGAGCACCTCTGTGCACATTGTCCTAGCCAAAGGGGATCTGAAGCCGATGGGCCAGGCCCGGTTAGGAGCCATCCCTCTTAAAAGTGCTGAGTGAAGCCCCAGGCACATGCTGCCACGCGTGGTCCCACTCTGTGAAATGCAGCGCCGTCTCGCTCTGGTGCCCTTCCGTCTCCCCAGCGCCACAGGGGCTGTCGCAGCCAGGAATGACTGGCGCCTGGGAGCGGCAGACTGGGACCGGAGGGTACTGGTCAAGATTAAGCAACTCTCCTTGCATTTGTGCTGAAGTTAGGAGTGGGTACTGGTTTCTGCGGGGAAACTGAGGTCTGGAGCAAGTGCTTTTCCACGGCCAAGGCGGAGAGGAGTCAGACAGCGAAAGTCAGTTCTGGAGAGGCAAGGCCAATAGAGAGGCAGAGAAGACAAAACAGGAAAAGTGTCAGGACAGGATCTTGCAGGTCTCCGTGCTGGGCAAGGGGGGGAGGGCTGGTGTGAACGAAATGGCTGCAGAGAGGGATGTGGGGGAGTGGTGGGAGCCAACTCCCCCTGTGCAGGCGGCAGGAGAGGTAACAGATTATGGGTGTGAGGCACACCGGGCCTTGCCTGCCTGCCCCCCTGGCTGCTTACTCCAGCCCCAGTGCGTCTCAGCTGAGTAATGTCCAGAAGAGCTGGGACACAGGGACAGCCCCGAGGTGCAGGATGGATGGCAAAGGAACTGGGGAACCTGGTGTGCTGGTACAAATGTAACCGGAGACTTTAGTTAGAGATACTGAAGGGAAAGCCCGTTGACTTTTACATGCAGTGAACCATTCTACTGTCAGAGGAAAGTTTTCAGAAGCAAAGATTAACAAACTAAAGTTCGGAGGCTTTTGAGGATAGTTTATGTAACAGTGTTGCGGTTGTATGGACCCCGCTCCTGTGACCACATTCCCAAACTGGTAAGGGGTCCTAGCAGGAGACCCTTTGAGTCCTTATGCCTAAAACCAAGACACCCTTGGCGGTGGCTTTGTAGGATAACCTAGAAGTCAATAGGAGCTGACTGAGCTGTATCAATCACACCTCTGTATGTACCGTAGTCTGGAACTACCAAAGTGAAAATCCCATCCTTTAACACATGCAGAGCTGGTATTGAGTGAGGAGCAACTGCCACGGTAAAAAACACTGGTACCTGGCTTTGGAGTTAAGCTGTGGGGGCTTGTGACAAAGAACACATACCCCGTCCCCAGTTTACAAAGCTCTGGGGTGCCCCCGTGCAGTTTCATGCCTATCTTTCCTGTAGGGTGTAATTCTCTAAAGAGAGGAGCCTTCAGAAAGGTCTCGTTTCAAGAAAGTCATTCAATGCTTTAGCACGGCTTGTCAGGATGCGTTTGGGGGTAATATGCTTCATGCTCAGTAAAATCTCATTGTCCACGCTTTCAGCCCGGACACCTCTCATTGATTTGGAGAAGACGTGTGCCATGGTCAACTGCAGCACTCAGATAGAGGGACTATCTCTGAGAAAACTTAAAAAAAAAAAAAGACAATGAAACCGAGGAGGAACAGGAGAGCATCCATCTGTCGGTGGTCAAACAATTGGGCAAGTGCTAGTGGGTGAGCTGAGATCTGAGTGAGAAAATGTGGTTTCAGCCAGGATAAGACCAGCGTGGGCTGAGAAAGTGTAGCCGACATGAGGTGGGGAAGGACCAGAGTCTGTAAAGTGTGCATTTCGGAAAAGAATAGCTTTCACTGGGAGGAGGTGAAATATAGTTTACCAAGGCGTAAAACTCCATAGCAACTAGGAACTAGTGGTGAACAAAGGCACCATACATCCACGGAGGGGGTTGAAGGTGTGGGAAGGGTGTGGGGGGAGTAGGGAAATGGTTATTTCCTACCCAATGATTGTCTTGCATAGATTTTAGAATTATTGACTTCAGGGGGATGTTTTGTGTGTTTGGGGTTTGTTTGTTTGTTTATTTTTTTCTTTTTTTTTCTTTTTCCTCCAACGCAGTAAAAATCTATAGGAAGGTTGCCTAGTTAAAACCACTGGGTAGTGGATAGTTCATTCCCTAGCAGATTAGAAGAATAAATGGCTCTTCAGGTTTGGAGCTGCAAACACTAGTAGCTCAGGGCCAGGAAAGATCTCAAACTCTAAACACGGGAGTTCAAAATGAAGTATCAACACGAAAACAATTCCCACCGGTGGGGAAAGCACTGAAACCATCTAGGGTGTTTCCGAGTTACATACATCCCCGCCGTGGTCTCCTCTTCTTGCCTTACATACAGGAAATCTTTGCCTTTTTGATAACTCTTGAGTAATCCCTTAATCAACTGATCAGATTAACTTTCCACATTACTTTTTATTTTATCTGTAGGTAGCAGAAGAGTGAAAGAGGCTTTGCTTTCTTTAAGGGTTTGTTTGGGGTTTTTTTCCTCATTATCTGTGCCTGCGTGCATTATCAGTCCTACCTTCCTTTAAACTGCTTCTCAGTCCCAGGGCAGGTGAAGGCTTCATGGTTTGTCGTTGTCCCCCCGCTCCCCGGTGCCAGAATGTAGGAAATAATGCAAAACACAAAATGCTGTGCAAGTGAATCACTGTGAGCACGTGCATTTTCCACTTTGAAGGACCGTGAAAAAGAAACAGAACTAAGTGGGAAACGCTTTTTAAAATACACAATTGTAGATGAACTCAAGCCTGTGTATTTCAAGGTGGAGAGACTGGATAAGAACTGTGAATATCAGATTCCATAATATAGCCCAGGAAGAGTAAAATTTGGGGGGAGGGGAACAGGGAGGGGGCGAAGGATATGAATGAAGGCAGCGTGGAGTTTAGCTTAGAAAACCCCTCAGCAGTGTGTCCTGAACTGCCATAAGAATGAAGAGGAGGGATACAGGCATGCAGTGCATTTTCCAAACCGCTAATTTCCATGCTCCGGTGTCACATCATTACTTATGTGTCTTGTGGAACAGATGAGAACAAAGTAATGGGAGCAGAACATGCATTTCTCCCACCCAAAGCACTTCATCCTTTCATGTTCTTCTCAGTTTCTATCTTTCTATCGTGGTTGAGGAAGTTTTTGCTACCCCTCCAACCAAAATGTCCATTCATCCGACTGAATTCCGGGTCACAACATAGGGACAAATAGTCTCCTAATTGTTTTTCTTTGACTAGGCTGCTGCATGGAAAAGCCCTGTGTGATTTTCCCGAATATAGCAACATCTTAGTTTGAGGGGTTTCAGATCAAAGCTCGCTGGATAGGTGGGGCAAACTTACCATGATGATCCCCATATTTAAGATAAGGAAAGCAACGAAGTGACATTATTGCTAAAGGCATCCTTGGGTGACCAAATAAGACCAATTTTGTACAATTTGGTAGGAGCTTCCTATGTAGCTATGTTATTCAGTGGGTAGTTTCAGGAAGATAAACTAAATGCATTGGTGAGTCTTAGACAAGCTTTAAATGTGTCATAATGCCTAAACTATATGTTCATGTATTCATATAGTTAAGGGTTCCTATTTGGACTGTCTATATTTATCATCTATTTTAGGGGAGGCTTAGATGTTCAGTAAGAGAAAATATGACAGTTGAAGGGCAAACTTATTGTCATGAAGAAGGACAATCTTAGAGTCCCTTGTTCAACACATGGTCTTTGCTCCTCAAGATTTTCTTGCTGATCTTCTTTAACAAGCAAAAGCTAGTACACGTTAAAGAAAAAAAAAAATCTTTAATAAGTCTCTATGTCGATGCCAACTGCTTCGTAAGTATATGCAATGACGTCATGTACTTGGGAACATCCCGTCATAGTTTCCGAGTGTTTGCTGGAGAATGCACGTTACTCAAAGTATTCACACAATTCCGCACCAGATTCCGGTACTGGCAAGCCGAGGTCTCTTGTCGTACCTTCTGGTTTTACTATCACATGCCCATTGCCCAACAGATAGAGGACTCGCTACAGGCGTGAAAACTGAGTCATGAATGGCAGTATCGAGGTGGAAAATCAGAGCTAAAATTCACAGAGAATGAGACTTGGTTTTATGGTACGAGGCATAATTTAAAAAAAAAAAAAAAAAAAAAGAAAGAAAAAGAAAAAAAAAAAAGAAAAAGGAAGAAGAAAGGGCAGAAAATATATTACAAAATCTCCGTTCCTATTCTGTGAAACAGCTGGACAACATCTGGAACGGAGTCCTTTTCGTCGTCGGGCATGACATAGTTAAGCGGAGCCACAAAACATTCGAAGAGGAAATTTCGGCATTCCCTCCGCCAGTGCGCACGCCTCGCTTAGCGAAAACACCAAGCTTAGAGGGATTTCCAGTGTCTCTCTGGAGACGACAAACGGAACTGTGAAATACTGATTTCAAAAAAACTGTCCGAGTTTTCGGTGGAAGACGGCTGCTTTTTCCACACCGAGAGGGAAAAGAAGATTTTTCACACGGAAAGAAAGATTGAAGGGAGCTGTGGTGAAGCCTTCTGCCGTTCTGCCTCCAGCCAAGGGCGTTGCTGATCCAAACCGGTCTGGGCTTGAGAGGCCGTTACTTCGAAAAACAACCTGATTAGACAAACTAGTTGCCAAAGGTCATTAAATGAAGCCCAGGACTCGGCTACCCCGTGCGCCCACCCCCTCCCCTCCGACAGCACCAAGTGCTTTCTTGCAGAAAGCGGTGTGAGCAACCCCTTCCCACCCCGCCGTGGCACTGCCACCCGGGGGTCACCTACCCCGCTGCCCTGGTGTTTCTGCTGAGCAGGTTCCGCGCTCCTCCCCCATTTCCCCTCTGTTCCGCTTAGGGAGCGGGATTCTTTCCCCGCCGGGGGGGAAGGTGGCCCCCAGTGTGGGTGAGGGGTGAGGGGAAGCAGAAGCCGGGTGGTGGCAGTGTGGGTGCCGGGGAGGAGCCCCGCGTCCCGGGGAGCAGCTCCGGGGCCAGGCTGTGGCGTCGCCGTGAAGATAAACTCCTCTTATCCCTGGAGAGGGAACACGGGACAAAGGTTCGTCTGACCTGGGTCAGTGAACCGGCGGCGCTTAGGATGTGAAGGCCTCCACTCTAAGCTTTCCCGAGTGGGACAAGCAGGACTAGCCCCTGGCGGATTTTAACTCGGGTTGAATCGGGACCGACTGCGGCGGGCAGCCCCAGAACCAGCCTTGTCCCCAGACTGCTGTGCTCCACATCCTTGCTCCACTCCTGATGCTCTCTATTTTTGTTCACTGGTGACCAAATGGCAATTTCTATGACCTAAGTTGCAGTCTGTCTCCTTGCCTACCTTCTTTCTTTGACGGTGTGTTTTGGGTAATTTTGAGGGAGTCATGGGAATTCGAAAAACAAGACTACCTTTAGATATATTTCTAGGAAACCTGTGAAAATGTTAAGCCTGGGACTGCTGTATTTTTGCACCTGCACAAAACACAAAATATGAACCAATTCAAAAGAATACGTCAGAGAGGGAGAGAAAAAAATCCACAGTCATTCAGCAGTAAAGCAAAAAGTCAGAAAATTTTCTTGTCTTAAACGAGTAGCCACGGAAGAAATGTATTTTCTTATATCAAAGAAGAGATATTTTAAAGAGTTTTCCTCATTGAAATGCCTCTGAGATGTGTGTTTTTCGCTCCAACAGTAGGGTTCTGTATTTTGCTGAGTATTGCTGTGCCACCAACACAGGAAAAATACTGCTCGAGAAGTAAGGAGTGTTGACACACATTTAAACAGTGACCTTCTTAAAGAACAGTTTACCTCCACCTGACGGCAAGATGCTAACAGAAAGTAACATTTAGAATTTTGCCACTGTACAGAATACTTACTGAACTTGTAAATAAACATAAGCTCAACAAATTATATTCTCGTTTTGGAAACCTTACAATACAATCGCTGCAGACTTCTAAGATCACTCCACTGACCCTCAACTATACAACACAGATATTACCAAACTGTACTCCCTTATTATACCTCAGAGTCAACACTTTTTAAATTAAAAAGGAGAATGCAGAGTCCCTAATTTGAACGTCAGATATCGGGGGACGGGGAAAAAAAAGGAAAAAAAAAGAAAAAAAAGAGAGAGAGAGAGAAAGCAAGAAAAATGGTGGTAAGCTGTTTTTTAAAGTGAAGTGAATTTGAGAAGTCTGTAGGAAAATGGTCTAAGGGCGAATAAACTACTGTTGTCTCTTCTTCAGCCTACAAGTCTTCTGCAGGTTGTTTTTCCCTAGTACAAATGTAATTTAATAGCCGAGATGGATATTGTTTCACTTTCAGCTATCTGCTCTATACTCTGGTCTCATTCTACATTAGATGATTACCTTGCTGTCCTATATGCACAATTTAAAGGGAATTACCTATTACTTCAATTATTTGTTTCTTATCAACTGATGTTACACTACAAGGATTTGCATTGAAAGGACACAAAGAAAGAGCAAGTCATGGCACATTGCCAAATAAAAGAGTAATGTTCTGGTGAATTTAGCCCAAATAATTTACTGCTATATAAAAGTGTAAAAGTGGAAGGTGAACCCTTTGACCAATAAATCTCTTCTGCATGTGAAACCCTTATCTTGTCCCCTCCAATATATTCCACCCTAGGAAGCCATCATCATTGGCTCTGGTTTGTTATTTGTAAACCTTGATCTTCTGCACTCGGTGTCCTAAATATGGATAATTAGCATCAGTTTATCACGCCTCTGCATATTTTCTCTTCTCTCCAAACATGCATGCTTCTATTGGCTGCCATTCTGTCACAGAAGATTATGGAGACAGATTGCAGAGAATGAATGTGCTAAACGAGATTAGGAAGGAATAGAAATAGCAACTTGGCCAATAAATTCCTCGTGAGAGCCTTATCATACAATTACACGTTGACTTGTTTCACACTCTCCCAGCCTCTTAATCCAACGCCCCCATGAAGAATAAAATTTCACTAATTTCTGAATTACTGCATATCCTCATGACTTGTCACTGAGAATGGTTGGAAGGAGCAACATGGTCGAAAATAGCACATCAAACTTCCAAAGAGAAACGAAACTTTACAGACAGAAAGAAATGTGACTTTTCACCGGGTTTGGCCATATGTAGAAATTTTTGTGGAGCAGCAGTTTGAAGGGTCTTCAACATCCAGACACGCTCCTCTGCACATTTTTTTTTAAATTTTTTATATCAGATGTTACTTTATCCTTCAGAAGGACTTCGGGATCAGACTACAGTGTGTTGATGCTGCTAAACTATGTACCTGCTGTGCAAACGATTCCCTCCAATGATCCTCTACAAACTCTTCAGAAAGCAATGGTGAAAACGCCTACAGACGCCATCGGTTTCTGGGACATTCCTGAAAATGCGGTAATCGAGAAGACACCAGAAGTATGACAGTAAAGTGAGGCAAAATCGTGTGAACTCACAAGAAACGTCTACCAGCTCTGTGGAGTCAATTTTGTCCTTTCTGCCACATTTATTTCAACTTGAACATCAGGAAAACATGATTTCCGCAACGTAATTAAGAGGCACGACCAAACCTTTTAGGAAACGTCATCTCTGGAAATGCTGGAAGTCTCCATTTCCCCCCTTATCCTAGCCCGAGAAGAGGACTTGCAAGAAGTATTAATGCCATCAAAATGTTCTTTTCATTATCTTAGATACGTGTAGAAGAAGAAGGACATAAACAGAATAAAAAAGTTCCAAGACAGGAAGATAAAGCCTTTTTCTGTTGATACTTATAGGCTTGATGTCACAGTGCACTAGTCTTCCAATTCTAGCTGAGTTAAGGACATTTTACAGCGTTTATTACAGTGAAAGGACTTGCTTTAGAAAGTAAAATACTTGTGTAATTCCAGTAATTGTTTCCTCTATTAAATGTGAATCTTCAACCACAGACAGAACTCGGATGAAAAGTATGATGAAGTTGTGCTACGTATTCCCAAGTTGCTTAGTGTCGCTTCCACCTGTACCGTCAGATGCTGAGAATGTAGCAGTGAAGGAATACATGTCACAAGTGTTAAGGATGCTCAAAATAGGGAATTCACTCTAGTGGGACCTTTTCTATGCACTTTTCCCCGGTGTAAAAGTGATCCAGAATGCAGTGGAGAATCCTCCCTTCCCCAGAGCTGGAGACCACGGGATGGCCACAAACCTTGGGCATGGAAAACCCATCCTGCGAGTACCACTGTCTTGGCCCTCTGAGTTATCCCAAAGTTGGTTAAGTGATGTTTGGGTTGGTGATTTTTTTTTTTTTTTTTAACCTGCCTATTGCTTTTATCTTTCTCTCCCTCTGAGTTTTGTTTGGTATTCAATCACTTCCAGATGGAAAACCAGACTGCAGTTAAGAGCCACATTCATCCAGAGCCTTAAAACCATACCGTTGCAGAAAAGATTGAGATGAGAATAGCATAACCCCGTGCGACAGCATGACAGCCTGCTACTTACTTGGTTCCACAAGAACTTTTGTAGTCACATAAAATAAAATTTTAATAACTCTCCCTTATTTCCTTCGTCCTTCTTGCTATACGAATAGGCTTGTATACATATTCATGTATATGTATGTGCATACACTCACACACACATACATATATATATACATACACACATTCCCCGAATGAATTGGGATCGGGCAGAGAGGCGTTTGCCATTAATCTGGGAACAAACCGCTAACCTCGGTGACTGGTATTTTAGCTTTTCTTTTCTCACTTCTCTCAGTGCAGGGAGAGCAGTAAAGCTTGTGTGGACTGATTGTGAGGGGCTCTGCTGGAATTTGGCAGGCCAGGGGCTTGGAGAGAAGCCCCATGCTGACTCCTATTCAGCGGGCCAGTTTTCTGCGAGCTTTGGAAGTTTCACTCAGCCGTGCACTCAATGGCTTCACAAAGCTGATTACAAGCTTCAGCGCATTCCTGAAGGAGCCAAAAGCGACGCAGGTGCAAACGAGCCGAGGGAGCCCCTTATCCCGGTGACAGAATGGGACAAGCTGGGAAAGGCTTGGACCACACAAATCCAAGGCTCACCAGGCAGCAGCAAGCCTGCCTTGGGAACCGGGGATCATTATCCGCTCCATTCAGCGGGGACCCAGCGGCGGCAGTGGCACGTCCCAAGGCTGGGGACGGCTCCCGGGGCTTTCCGTCCCGGGTAGGAGCAGCGCCACTTCACCTGGCATCCCGTCTCCGTTCCCTTCGCGGTTGCCTCAGACATGGACCTGAGGTGCCCCTTGTCTCTCGAGCTGATTTGTATTCCAGAATCTGTTAGGCTTCAGCCTGCTGCCTGAAGTACTTCGCCGTTTTTTCCCTATTGCTCCATCACACACGAAAAACCTCCCACCCCGTCCCACTTCCCTCTTCCCTTCCTCAGATAAACACGGTGCTTAAGGGTCTGTCTGGAAACCCAGCACAGAAAATGCACTGATCCGAAATGGCAGGTTTCCTCCCGACTGAAGTTCACTAACAAACACCCTATTTTGAAGACCGCCTTTAATTCCAGAGAGAAACCAGCCGAGAGTGCACCCGCCTCCCCTTCCAATTACTCGAGCCACTCGATTCCCACAGAAACCTCCCGCAACATAAGCGCCTGCTGAATGCTTTCTGACTCGGTGAAAGCAGCCCACGGTCCTTGCCCTTCCTGCCTCCCCGGCGAGCGAGGGGGTGGTGAGGAGTCGAGGGGGTCTCGATGCCGGAGAGGATGAGGCGTGATTTCTTTTAATTAGGGGTTCTCGGAAGGAGTTCCTGTCACCTCCGCTCTCTCGCCCCCTTTCCTCGCTCCCCAGCCCTTGCCTTCCAGCCAGGAGAAGAAGCTGCACTGTACTTCACTGCAAAATTAATTACTGCTCTTCCTCGCTATCAATTACGGAGGAATCATCCTTTCCTGGGGAGAGGAGAAATAATCAAAAGGCTTTTCAGTCTTGCGGGGGTGGAGGGGGACGACCTCGGACCGCCGAGCACATAATGCGGCAAGGGGACTGCCGCGCTTCTGGCCGCTGGTTTCATATGCAAATGGAGAGCTGCCTCCAAGTTATCATTATGGTTTTATTTTTTTTTTCTTTTCTTAATGTTATTATTGTGTCGGGGTTTTAATAGCCACATGCTCTACCCTTCCCTTTCAGCGAGGTTTCCTTGGCGATCAGCCACGCCGCTTCTTCCCCGGGCGCGCTGCCCCCGCCCCAGCGCCTGCCCCACGTCCATGTTAATTTCGCCCTATGGAAATGAAAGCGGCTCGGCCGGGCAGCTGATATTAAAGCGATCCCCCGGCCCCGGGGCTCGCCCTCCCCGCTCCTCGCAGCGGCCGTGCCTCCGCAGGAGCGCGGCGAGTCGGTGCCGCGAGCCCCCCCGAGCCCGCCGCCCCTTTCATGCTTGCGAGATGCTGGGGAGGCAGCGGTGCGTTTGCTTGTGCGGAGCACACCGCCTGCAAGCGGTTGCCTTGGCAGAAAGGTGCAGCTTTCTGATGTTCTTTTGTCTGATAACTAATTCAAGTTAATGCGATCTTTATGTAAAGCTAACAGCGGATAATTGTCTATTTTCTCGCCAACAATCTCCATCACAATCACTTATCTGGAAACCTGCGGTTGTATTAATCGTTATATTCCCCGAGATAAGCGTCTCTCGAATTATCGGTAAACACTGGAGGGAAATTAAACAAACTCCAGAGCCACTTAAGTTTCCTCTGCAGCTTTTAAACTCTCTTCTCTGGGAGGGTGTGGGGGGAAAGGGAGGACGTCGGCACCCCCCAGACCATGCTGGGACCTAAACACAGCAGGAAAGGGGCGGGGGTGAGGGGGGTTTAGGTGGGTGTGTGTGAAACGGAGAAGGGCCTGAAATTTTGGATAGTTTTGATGAACCGAGTCCTACTGAAGACACCTTCCTTTTGAGTTGTCTGTGTGGCAGACAGGCACGCACCTTGCGCCCCGCTCGCCGGGCAGGAGTCGGTCTTTAGTGGCCCCTGGGACCTTCTTGGCAATTCTTGCAAAACATGTAATTAAGTGTATTAGTCGCTTCAGGGGAAAGACGAGCAGCTAGGAGAGAATAAACTGAGGCTGAGCAGAAGTCGCATGGCTTTAGGTCTGATACATGAGGAGAAGAGAGTTCTGCTTCCTTCCGAGAATCACCGTATTAGCACAATTATTTGCAATATTTATACTAGAGAGTGATCTGAACCCCAGGAGGGTAACAGAGAGAGAGAGAGAGTGAAACTACTGTGGGAATATGTTTTATTGCTCCGATCCCATCAGTTCCGTTAGGTGTAAAGAAATTACAGCAAATTGTTCTGGAAACCCCTCCAGGGAAAACATACTTGTATGACAAAGATTTTGTCTTTTTGAGATAAAGTCAAAACATCGGTGTCAAATGAAACTCATTTTAGGGGCTCTTCCGTGTGTGTGTGTTTACTCGAGTACCTTAGCGTGTGGGGGGGAGGGGGACGGGGGGAAAGCAGCCCAAACCATGGCATTTCATTCGTGAATCTGGGCCAGCAGAGTTTACAACTTCTTCGGGAAGAGTGAGGCGTCCTGCATTCTCCCTTGGCTCCCCTCCTCTCCTTCGGGTTGGGGACCCGGCCGTCCCGCCTGCCCGCCGCCGGACCGGCTGACAGCGCTATGCGCGCTTCGCCTTTCTTAGAGGGGTTTTCCACGACGAAAACGCTTTATGAACATTAATTAATTAATCCTGGCGTTTAGGTACGGAGCAGGCACAGAAGAATTTAAAAACTCGCCTCTATGACGAACTTTATTTATTGTCGACTGTTTTGTTTTGGGGGGGTTTGAGTGGGGTTTTTTGTTTGCTTTTGGTTTTGTTTGGTTTTTTGTTTGTTTGTTTTTCTTTTGTTTTGTTTTTTTGTGTTTTTTTTTTGTTTCTTTGTTTGGTTTTTTTTGTTTTGTTTTTGGTTTTGTTTTTGGTTTTGTTTTTTCAAGCGAACATTTATTCTTCACAAAGTTTTCCAATAGCATGACTCCCGTCTTAACCTGAGGAAGGTGGGGTCTGGGATGAAAAAAAAAAAAAAAAT